>PVLA01000360.1:0-420074 GCA_004027455.1 Hydrochoerus hydrochaeris
ATTATATTTTAATGATGTTTAATAAACTAAGAAAGACTATGCTATGGTTGAGATGGTAAACTACAATTATATTAATAAATATCAATCAAAAAAGACTGAAAAAACTGAAAAAATAAGCACAGAAAAGCTGAAAAAATAGAAACCACAAAATAGTATTTTTAAAATATAAATATACCAGTAAACCAGGAAATGTAAATACTTGCCAATACAAAATTTTAAACATTTCCCCTATTGCTATTTACAAAAGAAATGCTTAATATATAAAATCTAAATTTAGAAGAGGTATAACTCAACAAGTTTAGCATAAATAAGAAAAATTATACAGCAGTCTTTCATGGGTGGAAGTGAAAACTCGTTTGCCAATTAATTGCATATAATCATGACAAATGGTTTTATAAATTCTACATTTTAGCATAGCAAAATGCACCTAACTTTGGGATTAAAAAATAGATCTTAAAGACAATTCAACAAAACACAAGAAAATAAATAATGTAAAATTGGAGTTTATTACAATTAAGAACTTCTGTTTATCTAGAGAAATCAATAAAGTAAGTTTCAAGTTTGAAGACATTTGTAAATCCACATGCATGACAAAAACTCTCCTATAAGTTGAAAAGGATAAATAATAAAATTAAAGAAGATACAATAATAAGAAAAAGATATTTCATAGACAAAATTTATAATTCCAATAAATGCAAGTTTCCTATATTATTAGGGAAACAGAGATTTAAACCACAGTACTGCACTAATAGACACTTATTAGAAGGATTTAATAGTTAAAAAATTGAAATGTACTAAGATGAAAGAGGTGGACTTCAAGTTTGAGTTCTAGCAGCACAGCCTAACATGCTTGCTTCAAAAGAAGGCTGAGCATGAAACTCAGTGGTACTGTGCCCCACAATTTCCTAGATTTTGCCTTCAACAATGGAGGCGAAAGTACTCAGAAGTAGGGCAACAGGAGACATCACACACTCTGACAGCAAAGTAGTATAAACATTTAGGAAGATTCTCAGTTTCTACTGAGTGTACTTGCCCCATTACCGAAGCTCCTGCTGAGGGTATCAGTCTAACACACCGCACAATATGGCACAGGCATGCAAAGGAAAGACAAAGAGAAAAGGTTTTGCAGTTGAGGAGTTCTAGCATGACCCGGTGTTCTCTCTGTAACAAAAGGCCTAGTCTCCAAAAGCTCATGGTTTTTAATGGTTTCACTCAGGGAGATGGGTGGAGATCACAGCAGAGTGCATAAGGAAAAGAAACTTTTTAGCCAGCCACACCAGGCACAGAGGCCTCCAGTTAGCAATCAACAGATAGTTTTGATGCATGCAAGGCCAGAACCTTTACTGCCAGGAACATTTGTTTCAATATAGCCAGCTCTACTATCTCAGGAAACAGGGTAAAGGAGAGGTCAGGGACAGATTGTGGCAAAGACTTTGTTTCTCAGGAAAGAGCAGTGTGGTAGCCTACCACACTTTAGTATCTACCAGTTCCATTTCTAAATGTAAATTCAAGAGTCATGTGTGTAAGGCATATATATATGTTTATATATATAACATAAATATATATATATATATATTTATATATATATGATATGTTGATGTAAGTATTACTCATAATCTCAGTAAACTAGAAATAATCTCAATATCTATCAGTAATAAAACTGACAAGAAATATTTTCATGCTGTGGAATACTATGCATTACTGAAGAAAAACAGTTACTATTATATATGATACCATGGATCAACTCCATAAATATTACCCATAAATATTACATTGAATTAAAGCGAAAGACAATTGTTCTAAAAATGTAATATTCGAAACAAGTAAAACTAATCTAGACTAACAATGTAGGTTGCCATGGCTACAAGAAACATCTGGATGCTGATCCTACATTAGGGTCAATGTTTTCAAGCTGAGTTAACTTTGTAAAAATCTATTAGGTTGTAAATTTATGATCAATGTAATTAAAATGCATTATAAGTTGTAATAAAAATACTTCTACTTTTTCTTGCCTCCTACTATTGAACTGCCAGCTGCTGCCTCCCTTTGGATGAACCCTTTTAGAAACCAGAGAGGAGGGAGCAAAACTGTTTTAGACATTTAGGGTTCAGGCTGCCAGAGCACGGGAAAGGGTCATGGAGAAGAGAATGAGAAATATACCAGCTAACAGTCCCCAAATGTGCACTAAAACCTTGTTTATAACAATGAAAAAGAAGTCAGATAAATTTTCATGATCAAATGAATGAACGCATTTCATCTGAAGTAAGTATACAGTGTTATATCACATAATTTGTACTGAATCAGCTACAATGCAGGAAATACTGGGCAAAAAAAGAAAACTGCTGCATCAGTATGGCAGAGAGGTGTTTTTCACTTTTTTAAAATACTGTATAGAAAACTATCATTTATTCTTTGCCCCTACATTCATATAGTAGAAGAACAAAAATGCTTAGGAGTAATAAAAAGCAAATTTAGGATAGTTGATTTTCTGGGGGAGATTGAGGATATGACGTGGTACAGAGTGGGTTAAGTGTCCTTGTAATGCTTGTCTTAAACTACACAGGCACGTAACTGTCCATTGTATCACTCCTCATACTCTTCTGAATATCCAAAGTACTTCATAATGAAAAGGCACAAAAATTCTCAGAGGCCTTTGTTATAATTCTCTACTATATAATCTATTACATAATATAATTAATTATATTAGTCCAACAATATAAAATGCTAATATATTATTTCATAACATTACATTAATGATTTTATATGCCATTACTAAAGGTAGGTAGAAACAAATTATACCTTCACATATAAAAATAACTCTCTTGATCCATAGTTGAAGGAGTACCTCATTAATTGCCCCTGCTGAACTCTGTTGCTAGCACACACCCTCTGAGATGCTCCTAGTACTCGGGTCCAGTTTGGGAGCTTATCTTGCCAGCAACCGTTCACAATGGGAGCAGCTACTAAGAAGAGCAGCGGCATTTGACTAAGACAGCAGACCTGAGAGGCCACTTGGAGAAGGAATCATCATCTTGGCCCTCATGAATTCAGTGCTCCCAGAAGCTGAGCTCAGTTTAGTAAATAAACACACTCTGCATGATTTTCTTTATTCTGTGATATTGACATCTGTTTACATAGATATTAACAGGATCTACCATTGAATGGTTATTCCAATCCATGTTTCTTGAGGAAAATTTTATGTAGCAACTATCCTTTTTGGGAAGACTTTTAAGTTTTCTTTGTAATTTTATTGAAATTTTAGAATTTTTCCGTTAAAACAGTACCCTAAAAGCTGTTCTCTATTCTGTAAGCACAATGAAACCTATGTGCTGTGTAATCCCACAGGTTTTTTGATGAGTGTGGCATAGATTGAGGTCCATTTAAACAATATGATCTCATGCACCGTCAGCATACGTGTACTCACTGTAATTAAAATGCAAAAACAAGGAATGCACGCAAATGAGTTTTAAACCTCTACCAACACATGAAAAAACTGATTCCTTCTAGGGTCAATTGAACCACATTTCTCACTTATTTTGCCCTTTGTCTCTACATAGATCTATGATACTGAAATGAAAAAAAAATTCCCTTTCTTGTAACAGAGCAACACTGTAAGAAATTAATTTGATTGCTCAAGCTAAGTACTGTTAAATATTACTTCATTTTTTATAGTGGAGATGATTGAAGATTTTTTACTCAAAGAGCATCTATAATACTATCAGCGCAAGCAAATTGTATCTATACCAATCATAGAATGGGAACTCTTGAGTTAATACTCTTAAACAAAGAAAATAATTTCAGCAATGCTAGATCATTTTCTCTCAGCATGAGGAGAATTAATTCACTGTGTCTCATGATCATAAAATCTGAAGATGAAAAGTGTAAAAGTCAGAATCCAAATATTTGGAATCAAAGAATAACTAGAACTGCAATATTTTTCTTTGATTAAGATTGGTGTTTGTTCAGCTTAAGCATTTGGATATCAACAGATTTCCTTCTCTCCCATTGCTGTTTACAAGAGATATACAAAGACTCACTCTTCCTCCAGCGTCTCTCTGTGCTAAAGGAGTCCATTGTATAGAATAACTTCAATGTTGAAATTATTTAGAAAACATTTTTAATATTAAAAGCACTTTCAGTCCCATAACTATAAATTGTCTATATTTTTCTCATACAAGAGATGGCATCATATGGATACCTCTTTCATATGAGTGGGAAAAAAATCATTTCCCATTTATCTCCTCAGAGAAGGTTAGTGTTATTTACTTACCCCTAAATAACAACTTTACTAATTTCAGTTACATATAACAAATGACCACAAACTTAGCAGTTTAAAACAACGTATGTGTGTTACAGTATCTCACAGTTGCTGTGGGTCAGGAGTCACTCCCTAATGTATCAGGGCACTCTACTTGAGTCTTGCAAGTTTCCAATCAAGATATCAGCCAACCTGCGATCTCATCTGGAGGCTAAGCCAAGACATATGCTATTTGAGTGCTTCCTTGGGTCTTCACAGAAACATTTCCTTGTGACCAAAGGGGATAGGTATATGAGTTTGTTGCTACCCACCAGGTAGAAGCTTCTGTCAAACCCCAGAAGCCAATGTCCAATCCCAAAGCCATACTAATTTTCCACAGGTAGCCATTTTTCCTGATCCTCTGGTGATTTAGCTAATCACTTCAGCAAGTCAACAAAAAATAGAGTCCTCAGCATAAATCTGTCAGCAGGACAGAGTCACTGGGGTGCAACATGATATAACCACAGGAATGACCTCAGAAGGAAGAGAAATAACTTACTCAATGTGAGTACACTTAAGTAATAGACCAGCACTTGTTTACTTTTCTGCACTTTCATCAGATGATTGCAAAAGGAGAACATAACAAAAATAAAAGTCATGCCTGGTGTCTATCCAGGGCCTTTAGACAGACATTCTGTAGAGTACCTGTGACTGCCAATCAACAACTACAACCCCTTCAGCCTGAAGAAGCCAGATAGGTCATTGCCCATTTCTCCTTCATGGAAGTTCAAGGTACTTCTTCAGAGAGCAGGGGTGTTATAGGCAGCTGAACTATATAGAAATATTATAAACAGTCAGACAGGGCTAGGCCCTCAAAGGAGTCAGTGAGGAAGGCAAGATATCTTGCAACTACGGGGGATAACAAAACACCCCTCACTGTGGGCCAGGTTTCAAGACAAAAAAACAAAACAAATGCAGCCACTCCCTAAGAATAAGCATCACGGATTGACATTCTAAATAGGTGTGGATCACCTGAGGAAGCCAGGAGTCACTAACCCAACCCTTACAGCCAAAGGCCCTCTTCTATATTCATAACCTCCTGTTATGTGACTTTCTTCTCCATTTGATCCCAATTTAATTAATTTTACCTGAGCAATTAAACTGTAATCTTATTTGTTAACCATAGTTCTGACCCACTTCATGCTCAAATGCCTTGCAAGCTCCCATTTCTCCCCACCTTAGACCCATCTCACCACGTGATTTTGCTCTATAAAAATCCCTAGAAAAGACAGAGTTTTGGCAATCCATTTGAGACCCCTTCTGTGTCTCTCTTGGACAGAAGCTTTCTTTCTTTCAATACATATGTTCTGTTCTTAAACTATGTATATATATATATATATATATATATATATATATATATTGATATATATATATTATATATTGATATATAAATATATGTAATAGATTGTATATTGATATATTATATCTCTATAGATAGATCGATATACATTCATGTACCATGACTTGAGAATGTACTAGTAAGTTGGATTTTCTTTGGAAAGACTTTGTGTATAGGCACATTAACTCATTGTTTAGGCAATAATATGGGGCAGGGAGCAGATTGGTGAAATTTTAGCAATAAAAGAAGAAGTTGACACGGGTCAGAGGAGGCCATTGAGAAGACAGTCACAATAATGTAGAGAGGGATGATTATGAAGCTCGAGCTCTCCAGTAGGAAGAGAGCACACAAAATCTGGGTTAAGAGGTTGAAAGGATGAGAAAAAGAAAGAAAGACAGCACTGAAGCAATCAGTAGTCTATGGAGTTGAGGAAGAAAATGTCGACACAAGAAAAATTTGAGCTGTGACTAGTAAACTGACCCTGAGCGGTTTAGGAAGATGTATAACTGAAGAGCGAGAAAGCAAATGATAATACCAATTCACCTTAAATTTCTTATACATTAAAAGACATAGCAATAGTTGTAATATATTTCAAAGAATATATAACTAAAAAAAGTTGAAAAGGAGTAGGTAAAACAGCACTTGGACTAGATATATCAAAGCAGTAAGGATTCTGTGATGCTGAATAGTTCCAATTTCTTTTCTTCTTAATAAAATAGAGTTCACAGACCACAGGCAAAGACAGACCGGTGATCAGAAATTAAGCAATCTTGGTATTTCATAAATGTGAACAGAAATTTATTAAATCATGACATTTATCTGCTCACTACTTTGATAACATAGATCTATTCTATTTTTAATCCTGAATAATTTAAAAAATTACTCCACATTAAATATTTAACCTATTCAAAATTATTCTGTCCTAAATATATCAATTAAATACATATATTATATGCAAGATCACTTTTATTAAACCAAATTAAATATTGAATTAAATTTAATAATTAAACTGGATTTCATATTAGATCAATTTAACACAGTGTAAAATGTTCAGTTTGTACAAGAATAAAAGGGTAACAGAAATAAATATTGGATGGGTTAAAAAGGAAATGATTGTGAATTTAGTTCATAAAAGATCTAACATTAAACTTTTTAGAGTAATGTGTATATGTCATTGATTGTGTCTGTGTGTGTGTGTGTGTATTCCTGTGCTGATGCATGCAATATAAAAAATTCTGTTGTAAAAGAAGAACTTTATTCTAGAAATATCCATGTGGTCATGGCTTTCCCAATTTCTCATGTCCTACCGAACCATTTATCTTCCTTCATATAATGCGGTCAAGTAGAACTGATAAATCCCAATTATCTTTTGCAACCCCTAATGAGAACTACCACACTGATAATAAAACATGAATTGAGACAATATCTGAGCAACTGATCAGATTCACACAATCTCAAAGGTTTTCAATTTTTGAAAAAAAAAATGTATTGAGAAGCTAATTTTGCTGAGTACAGGTATAGGGGCTGAGGATATAAAATTAATAAAACACAAAAAGCCTTGGTCTTAAGGTCTTTCATTTTATTGGGAGGAGGGGGATAGACAAGCACATAATGTACTATGTGATGCTAAGAGATAAGAGAAAAATGCATCAGGGTAACAGGGACAGAAATTGATCAGCGAAGAATGGTATTTTATTTCAGCTGGTAATAAAGGGCCCCAGAAGGTTATGATTTTGCATAAAGGAAACAGTAAGATTCTGGGACATGGAAGAAGAGTCATAAATGCTCAGGACTGAAGCTAAATAAACGATTTCATTTCAATAGCAGCCTCATGCTTCTTGCCCGGGACCTGCAGGCTAGTTTGTCAAATATTCCCAAGGAGAATATTAAGGCAGAATATTCGGTAAGATTTAAAGATCATAGACAACCCACAAAAATCCACAAATTCTAAACTTTCATGCAAATATTAATTTAGACATAAGTTCTTACACATACCAATGAAATTCAAATAATTATTTATGCATAAAATTTAAATCAAGGCCTAGACTCCAATAATTGTTAAGGAGAATTAATGTTCTTTCATTTAATTGAAGATAAACTGGAGCCTTCTAAAAAGCAACAGTTCAATTTCCTCCCATCTAAAGAGGAAACATCAAATATGATTGAAATTTCTTTGATGTCTGAAAAGTTTCCAGGGCCTGAGAGTCCTCACTTGAATGTTCCTTCTTACTCAGCTTATGTTATCTGCAGAAGTAAAAAGGGTAGGAAATTTCATTGAATTTATACTAAGATGCTAGCTGGAAATATGTTTGGAACCAAGACTCTGAAATATAACTCATATATGAAATGTTAGTTTCTATAAATTTGCTGAATCTTATCAATGAGATCTATGACCACACAGATTGTAGTGAGTCTATTTCATTATATAAAAATTACTTGATTTTATAATTTTTGCTTAAACTTAAAATGAAAGAAGCTAACATATTTAGCTTTAAAGATCTTCTGTGGCTCAATTTTTTACCCATGTTCTGTTTTCTACTTCATTGTCACAGATCTGCAAACACAGAGAGCCTTTCTGTCCCCTAGAATAAGTAAACAGCCTAAGTCAAAACTCTCTCTGGGTCCAGAACTATCAGCTGTGAAACCCGCTCTCTCAGGAGGTGCCTCCTCCCTATTGCTTTGACATTTTACCTAGTAAAGCATCTGTCTAATGCCTATGTGGTAACGTTCTTTTTTTGTCCCTCACTGAAATAGTAAGAAAGCAAATTTATTCCAGTCAAATAAAACCCACTTGCCTTGTTAACTTACTGCTATTGCTGTAAGTTCCTTAAGATCTTAGAATAAAGTAGTGCTCTTTTTTTGCATGTTCCATGCTATTAAGAAAGGGTTGGACACACTTCGGTACCCTCCAAAGTGAATCCAAATGAACTGGACCAACTTACCTGAGAGAACACACTGCCTCTGCTTTTTAAACCCACTCTGCTTGCACCTGAGATATTACTTTGCCAAACTTCAAAGTAAGATTTCCTTACTTTGTTTATCCCATTGTTTACTATTTCACCTTCAATAAAGTAAGTTTAACAATATAGTATAATGTGTCTAAAATACAGGTATTTCTCAGCTATTGCTCCTCAAACTGTTTTCCCTTTTGCTTAACTTCCCTTGACTTACATGCAAGGAATAAAATGCATGACTGTCTAAATGGTATACACATTGCTTTTTACTATACTTTCTTGATTAAATTTTATCTATGAGAAATAAAATGATTAAAATTACATTCAGGTGTTTCTCCAGAATAAACATTCCTGATACCAACTCCTTCTCTAATTGAAAAAAAAAATGGATTTTAATCAGAACTAAGTGACAGTGTATTTGAACATTGTCATATAAACATTTTTAAAAGATGGCTACCATGTGTTCTTCTGTTTTTGTTTTTTTAGTATATAAGTTTACAATTTTTGTTGTAGGTACTAAAACACACAACAAAAGCATTTATTTATACATCTTTCAAGATGAAATAACTAAATCTCCAATGGAGTTTATTTCAATATATTGTCACTGAATTATAGTAACATTTACCAGTGACCCATTATTTCTGTTGTAGAAAACAAGATACTTGAACTTGCTATATTCTAATTTTAGTGTAAATATTGAGACATAAAAGGAGCTAGTGAGGTTTTAGTTGTGGGTTACAACTGGCCTTTGTTACTGTTTATCCAATTTTTACTTCTCAGTTTAGAGGGGAAGTTACATCATACTAATAACTTCCCTTGAATAAAGGAAAATATCATGAAATTTTGAAGGGAGCGTAGAATGCTAATTTAATAATTAGTTATTTCTAAAATCATTTACTAAGATGACTATTTAAAAGTTAGTTATAATCTAATTTTCTACCTGTACAGACTTAGTACTCCTTATGTGAAGCTCTAACATCTGTTTAGATGATCCTCAATATTTGGCAAATCCCAGCATAATATCCTGTGAAGACTGCATTGTATTTTTCACACCTAGGAAGTAATGTACAAATAAATTCATGATTGTGCTACTGTCACAAAAATAGTGGAGAGGAAGAGTATCAAATAATTACATTATCGCTAATATTACTTTAGTGCAGTATTAGATTATTGTAATCAATTCACAAATATCATTAAACAGGTTCATATTAAACACCTTTTGCTGCTTGACTGTAGAGTTTTTCCAGAGTATAAAAAACAAAAAACAGTATAGTTATCCACCTCACCGAGGGAAACACTGTCTCCTATTCTGTCTGCACAGGGCTGTGGTTTCCATTTATGCCTGGGAACCGGAACTAGTAATCAGAAGATAAATTTAATGTAGAGGATCTGTACTCCTTGTTCTAAGAATTAGAAGTCATTGAGATGGTCATTCTTGACTGTGGACTTGAAGACAATGACTCTAACTCTACTAAGACACTCCCACCAATAACACTGAGGGAGTCAACCATGTCCTGAAGATAAACCTCACGCACGATACAGAGTGGAGATTGATTGAGCAAAAACTAAGAAAAGGTTCAGTGACTTGCCTTGTTATCTGACAGTGACTGGACCACAGAGAAGAAAAAGGTATGTTGACTTAAAACCTTCTTGTGATTGATCTTCAAATACAAAGATTTAAAAAATCCTCCCAGCAGATAGAATTGGAAGAGACGCTCTGACTGACACATCTAGCACTAGACCAATGTGCTTTTACCAGGCAGAGAGCTCCCCTGATAGGCTCTGCTGCAGCTTTAAGCGTGTGGGCGGCTGCCTGAGGATGCAACAGCGTTATGTCTATTTCCATAGGTTAAGAAAGGTAGAAGAGCCTCAACGGCGTGTTACTCATTCAGGAAACAGAGCTGTCATTGGGATTCTGTTGCATTCCCAAAGTTGCCGTGTTTTGCTCAAGATTCCACATACTTTAGGGACAATCTCATGTTGACTTTTTTGGTGATATTGCACTTACTGAAAACTTGCTCTGACTTTTTTCTGAAAAATATTATAAATGCTAAACTTTCCACGTTATTAATCACAACTTACCTTAACTTTTTCATCAACTCTTTGCATTTCTTTATTTTATAATACTTAGGTTATGTTTTACATATTATAGTTATTTTACACATCTATTAACTACAGATTTGATTCAATATTTTTGTTACATAACAGAAATGAAATATCACAATACACTGCTAATCTATAGATTTTAAATATTCAAAACCAAGATAAACCTCTATAAGGAATATCTCAATTTCTAATTTAAGAGATATAATGCAGAGTAGGAGAGAGAGGATAGAAAGGGACAGAGACAGAGAATTCATATTACTTTTATTTTAATATATTGTAACTCTTCAATTTTATTTCTAATGATTGTTAATCTCATATTATGTTTCATTTACAAATTAAACTTTGGTATAGGTACCTGAATACTGGGAAAATTTGAATATAGGGGTCAGTAATATCTATGGTTTCAGGTATGTGCTGGGAGGTCGGAATGTCACCCCGCACAGTAAAGGAAAGACTATCATATGCACATTACAGTCATGAGACACAGACTACTGGAGACATCCAAGACTGGAAGCAACAGAACCTGATTTCCCAAAGCGGTTAATTTTTAAGGCTATAATTGCTTCTGAAAGGTAGTAAACTTCCTGTTATCAATTCACATTGTAGTAAGTATTGAAAAAATCATTTCAAGAAGAGAATATAGAAGAAATACAGAAAAGTTCTACAAAGATCAATAATGCACAGTCCAGAACTGAGACATTCAGCATACAGGTACAATTGTAATAGAAATAAAGCAAGAAGCAAAGAATCTTAAAGACTGTCATACAGGAAAGTGTAGAGGACTCTAGTAAAGCCTGTGGTCTTCCATTAGACAAGAAGAGAGATGTCACTAGAAGAGCAAGTTGAGATTAATTGCACAGCAGAATAAGGGCATGATCATATCACTTACAGAGCAGAGGTAGTGTTTTATAATAATTATTTCTAGCAAAGCCTAAGATTCAAGCTGTTCCATTTAAAAACTTACTCCAGAAGTGAAATAATAAACATTCATGAAGTCACATTACTCATGATGTTTTTGTTTGTTTCTAACTTCAGGTTTGCACAATTTGAAGGGAGTAAATATACCCTGAGGTAAAGCAAATGGGGAAAATGTGTCTGCATATTGTGTAATCCTTGCTGACTACAGAATAACTGAGCCAATTCTGTGTGTCACATAGTTTTAGTGGTTCAGATCAAAGAGATTTTCATGATCTTCTAAGAAATCAGTAATGATAAAAGAGGTTTTCCTTCTGTACAAAAGAAGAAAGAGGAAGAAAGAAAGAAAGAAAGAAAGAAAGAAAGAAAGAAAGAAAGAAAGAAAGAAAGAAAGAAAGAAAGAAAGAAGGGAGGGAGGGAGGGAGGGAGGGAGGGAGGGAGGGAGGGAAGGAAGGAAGGAAGGAAGGAAGGAAGGAAGGAAGGAAGGAAGGAAGGAAGGAAGGAAGGAAGGAAGAGGGCAGTGTGGTAACAGAGAGAAAGCTTTCACCTGAGTGTTAGAGGACCCGTTTCCCATTAGCAGACTAGTCCTGCTGAACCAGTTCATTAACTGTAAATGCTTTGTTCCTTTGGAGAATGTTTTGCAACCCTGATGAGCTTGGCTTTGAGAGCATCCCTGGAGGAGGGAAGAGGGAACACAGCAGGGTAAGCCTATGTGTTCTAGGGAGAGAGTACTGTTGCTAATAAAGTGTTTGGATTTCTCTTTTCTTCTTTTCAGGTGCAGAAAGCCCTGGGACTCTTATGTGCTGCCTGGATATTTTGATCTCATTCTAAAATCTATGCAGTTTTTGTGTATCTAAAAATAGGTTTTCAAGAGAATGTAATACTTGATATGTATTCAGACAATGTAGAAGGAAAAGGAAGGTATCTTATCAAATATACTTAGAAGTGAGTCAATCTGCAATGACCTTATACCCAAAAGACATGGATCATAGGATCTAAAAACAATGAATGAAACCTTGGTACTCTTAATAGCTTATATGAATCCTACACAGCGTCTTAGAAAGCAGCCTCCCCATGAACATATTCAGCAATAAAAGAAGTCCTATCTCCCAAGATAGCACCTTTCTTTTTATTTTTGGTCACTCCCAATTATCCCATCATGTAATCATTGGTTTCAATTGAGCCATCTGAGACTCATAACACAACTGTAATTCTTAAGCCATATTTTTTCATGGGATTTTGGGAAACACTCTTTCCCCTCAGCTTTTGTTGAGAATAAATAATCTCAATTCTTCCGAAATTTTTTACTGTACATGGTTTCAAGTCTTGGACATTTTGTGCTAGTATATTAGGATGCTTCATTTACAAATGATTGAAATTCATTGACAACTAGATAAAGAAGAAAATGTATTATACATGCATAGGAATGCTTCACAGAATAAAGAATTTCAACTCTATTCTTTTAGACATTCTTTATATTAAAGCTTTCTTTTAGACTGAACTGCAAATAGTTTCAATTTCTAATTGTTTCAAAGTACATTTTTCTCTAGTATTTCCCCTGTATGCCTAGTATATACCTAGTAATTTATCAATTCTCAACCAAGTAGTGCAGATATAGAGGGAGTTTTATTAGTAGAATTTTTTGGTGTGTAGGTATCATATTGCGCAGGGCAGTGGGAATGAGGAATGCTACGTTTTTTGGAAAATAGAGACTGTTCTGCAGAATGAAAAAATATCATGTTCAAACTAAAGTAAGCCCAAGGAGAAGCACTGTGAACATAGTTTGAGTTTGGGAAGCAACATCAAAGTGATAATGTGACTTTCCCTAACTATAACTTTCTTACCTCACTTTCTTTTCCCCTAATGTTTTACTAGATCAGTTCTTTCTCTAACAAAATTTACAGTTGAACTTTAGACTTTTATCAGAAGTTTCCTATTTGTTTTATTTTAATTCAATATTTGCATTGCTCATCCATCCTTCCAAACTACATTTTACCTACAATTACTTTTTTCTGGTCTTGAGTAAGTCACTGGAGAGGCACTGTAAAGTAATGGTCAGATCATGTGCTCTAAGTCAGATGGATATGTCATTAGGTAGTGCCACTACTACTTTTATGATGAGTTGCCACAGGGAAATTTAAATTTTCAAATAATGTATCCAGCACTGAACATGAAATGAGATGACTTATGTTAAAAAGTATTGAATGTATAGTAGCAAATATATTGGAAGTTATTACAAATTGATGAAAGTGACCTAAATAGTCTCACTGTGCTTTTAATAGGGATGTTTTCATCTGCTCATGCTCTGCTGATGGAAGGTTTCCATCTCAAATGATCTTTCCATTTCAAATGATCATATTGCATTAGTCACCATCTCCAGAAGAAGATGCTTACCACAAAAGGCAAGGGCTTTGCTGTCCATTATTTTTAGCATGTTATTGACAGCAAAGCTCTTGCTTTTATGTTGTTTCATAAATCGTTCATTGTATATGTCTCTGGTGCTTCAATTCCACTTAAATCATGTCCTGCCATTTCTCATATTAAATAAATTGCCTTACTTGAGAATAAGCAAAATATATTCAAAGTAATTCAAAATTCCTACTTTTATGGGGTAAGCTAATTAGATAAGTAAAATTAAAAGATAAAATATCATACCATTCCAGCATTTCTTTGAAAGTTTTCACAGATATCCTAAAATTTACCCATAAATATAAACTCTTCATATGCAATCTTCACATGCAATGATTTACATTCCCACATCAGAGTTTATTGAGTAGGCAACTATCTTTGGATCCAAATAAATGGTGATAGTCACTCAAACTCTGAAGCAGTGTAGATTACTGCTTGATCACTGCTAGAACCCATGGTTCTCCTTTTCAGTATGTTTTAAACATATTTGTTGTGGAGAAAGTAGGGAATGAGAGGAGTCCTATAAATGTTGGTCAGATTTAAGAAAAAAATAAAATAGAGAAACCATTTAAAGATCCATGTATATCTTTGTGTTTTGATTTGGCATCATTGAACAAATGAAACAGTTTGTTTTGGAAAGACTCATAATAAGGTTCTTTAACTTTCTACATATAGAAATGCTGAGCATAGAGCTATCACTACGTTTTTAAGGGATGGTCTGTTTATTCACACAGGAAGATATACTGTTTCCTCTGTCCTCCGACAGTAGTATTACCACACAGCTCCATGTAAACTCAGCTCATTGAGCCAGTTAAGGGTACAATTTTTGGCACAAATAGGGATGTGAGAAGACACTCTGCCACATTGAATATAGCTGCAAATATACACGATCCCTCCAGGGGAGGCCTGATAGCAACCCAGATCCAGTAACTGAATAGGGAAATACATGCCCAAGAGCCATGGATGCCCCAGGTGATTACAGCATCTGTTCCTTTCCGTGGTTATATTACTGTCATCATATAAATGTTACAAAAATGTATCACACAACACATACTGTAAAGCTTTCATGTACCAGACTCCTGGGAATTTGCAGGTACACAAAGTCCAAAAAGTCATAGTCTATGCATAAAAACTAGAGAAAAATGTATACATGTGCTCTGTGTTCTGAATCTGTATTACTTATATCTCCAGAGGAACAGAATCAATAGAAAAATGGTACATGTATTTTTCATATATATATATATATATATATATATATATATATATATAAAATGTCTTATTAGGGACTTCTACAGGATCAGTAGTGAGACAGTTTACAATATGTACATACTAGAGCTGGAGGACCTGTAGTTGCTCGGGTAAGAATGTAGAAGCTGCAGAACAAAACGCATTGGGCTGCAGCAGTAGCCCAAAGTCAAAGATCTGGAAGCTCACCAGAGGTTGGTACTCAGTCTCCACTGGAAGGCTGAAGAGACCGGACACTTGGAGATAAATGTGCAAAAGAGATAGCAGCAAAGGACAGACTTGCTCAGGAAGACAGGAGACCTTCAGAGTGTGCACACTTCTCATTTCGTTTTTTCTTCCATCCAGGCTATCAGCTTACTTGTTGGTGCCACTCACAAGGAGTTTGCATCTGATATATATATATTGCATCTGATATATATATATATATATATATATATATATATATATATATATATATATGGAAATTAACAAAATAAGAAAGAATTATTCATGATAATTATAATTCTTATTTCTGTAACTGGTCATGTTGTTGTAGCTGGTATTTATAAATAACTTCTATTACCCACTCTGGATTTCCTTGCCCTTCATCAAGCACCTCAGGAGTTTTTGTTCTTTACCTTATAGGGCAACCCATACTCACATTCTTGAAGGTTCTTGATGATTTTTTGTCCTCTCTTGATGGGTTTTTGTTGGTTCCCACTGATCTTACTAACAGGGCATGGGAATAGTAGAATATGTAAAAGGGATCTCCTGCACTCCAGACATGGCCTTCTTTATCTCCACTTTGAACCACTAATCCAATTTCCCCTTGGTAGTCTGGATTAATCACCTCCATTAACACTATATCTCCCTTTTAGTTTACTGACTTCAGAATGTGAGGTACCCAAAATGCATAAGAGGGAAATCTTAGGTTCCAATTCAGTGAGATTATTGCTGTAGCTCCTGGTATAAGTTTTTGCACCTCTGAAACTAAGACTTTTGGGCAAGCAGATCATAAGGTCATAGGAACAGAAATCAAAACTTTCAGATGCACCATTAGGGGTAATGATGAATGCTATCATTCTTATTTCCACCCCTTTATTACTGGGTTCCTGAATCCTGGCTATAGGTGAAAATGCCATATAATGGATGCTGATTCAGAGCATATATTGTCTTCTAAAGAACCTTTCAGTGCTATGACCACTTAAGGATTATCACTTAGTTGGTTCTATGCACTAAGGCACATTAATCTTTTTCTGATATGAATCTTATTTGTACTTGTAGAAAATTTTGTGGAGAAAAATAGAATATCAGAACTGTTTTAGAGGCTGACTTAGTATTGTGCAATTTAATTCTTTCTGATCTAAATTCAACTAATAATTATTGAATTGTATAGAAGTCTATTTCTAAACAAGTTTGTTTCATTTAATTCTTCTCATAAATCCATGATACAATTTGTTTTAATCTCCATTTAAAAGATGAAATAGGAAAACTAAAACAAGATCAAACTATTTTGGTCAACAAAGAAATATATATTGCCCAAGATCACAAAGATTTCTATATTATTAATTTTTATAGTCACATACCAAATTATATTAAATATATATATGAATATATATTTACATACATTTATATACATAAAATACTTTACTTAATATTTTGAGTATTGCTTTTAATTCATATTCGTATATGTAGTCTAAAATTCCAGATGTATATGTGTAGATATTACATGTAGATGTTAGAGTCATTTGAATTGTTATTATAGAAGTAGCTAACTACACAAACTATTTTAAGACTTTAAAATGTGTTTGTGTATCATCATATTATATTTCCTTAATAACTTTGATTGTAAAGAATTCTGCTATGCACTTGTATATGTTTACATTAATCAAAGCAGATTCCATTTCCACATTTCACACATGAAGAAACTAAGAACATGAGACCTAAAATAATTTGCACAAATTGATAAAACAAATAAGCAGCCGGGCTAGGAAAGATTCTGAATTAAATCTTCTGACTCCAAAGCAAGGCTGCACTACATTATACATGTGAGTAGAGACCTGACAAGTTATGAAATTTATATACTTAATCATCTTTTTCAGCCATCCTGAAATGTATCAGAAATCATCATAAATCTGAAAAATAACTTCCAGACTAAAAAGTTGTGCAAAATACTTAAAACTCAATGCTGGCTGGAGTCCTACCCTTTTAAGTTTCTTCTGTATAGACATTATTCCTGAACTTTCTCTTCACAACGGGAAATAGTAACATTCTGAGTCAGTTTAACTGTCCTAATGTGAAACTAAAGTAGAATCATGTGTCCCCTGATCAAGGCCACCTCTACAAAGGTAAGAAACTACCACTTTTTGTACATGATTTCTCTTTCCATGTTCAAGAAAAAATTATCCCACAGATTGATGACCATATTTCTAGGTTCTTGTTGGATTGCTGAACAGATCTGTTTGCACTCTCACTGCTTTAGTGTCCACTTTGTGTGCTTTAACTCTGTAACTTGAATAACTATTTCTAAAAGAACAATATGCAATGTATCAACTAGTGATTTCTTACTATTTATCTTCTTTTCTTGAAATTCTGTAATATTTCTACCTTTTTCCTGTTTTTTTCTCTTTAAATAAAAAAATATGAAAAAAATTATCCCACAAATAGGCAACTGACATCATACCATGTTACAGTAGAGATTTAAAATATTTCTACACTAATATTAAAATCGAATGCTATCTAACAGGACTGGATTGTACTTATCTTATATTGCTGACTAGAACTAGACACTACAATATCAGAACCCATAATTTGGGTTTCCTATTCTTTTAATAAGATTGGGTATTTCCTCAGTAAGGACAAGTCAATAATTCAGTCATTATACCAACATAGCAAAATTTAAATGTTAATGAAAAATGTACATCAGACAAGAAGCCACATGTATGACACCCATACTAAACTATTTTCATGAACAGATGATTTGAAAAAACATTTAGAGGAACATTCTAACATCAAAAAATATCAAATAACATTTAGATAAGTACTTTTCCTGGGCTGGCATGTAAATCAAGCAGGGCAATATAGTTGCACCAACTTTAAATTCTCTAATCTGGCCATGGTTGGCTTGGAATTGCATTTATATTTTGATGGCAAATTCATAGAGATGGAAGATACAGTTAGTACAAGCATGATTTTTCTAATAACCTTTGCTCTGCTCTAGGATTCCTGACTTTTATGGTAGTGTTAAAGTTTTATATTCTACAGAGCGAGATCATTTAAAAAATACTGTTATGCAGGCAATTAAGATTAAAGTCAACTTCCTCTTCACACTCCCTAGCAATATGCTTCTGTATCCAAAAGATAAGGACTTGAGAAATGGCTCAGTGGGACCAGCCAGTGGGCCTGGAGTCCAGGATTCTGTCTCCAACAGTGACAGCACAGGGTTTTATAGCAGAACGCATGGCTACCCTCCATGACATTACCCCGAAGAAGCAGGCAATGTATATTAAGAACACTTGATGACCTTTAAGAATTTGTTACGGATGTGGTATCTAGTGACATGCACAAATCCTTTGTAAACATATACATTTATTAATTGTTGTGTTCATTAGCCTTTGAACGGGAGTAAAATATCCTTTGTTTCAGTCCCAACCAACTCTTTCACCTACCAGCAGAATTAACATGGAAAAATCATTTTACAACTTATTGCCACAACTTGTTTATCTAGAAAAAGCAAAAATAAGAGCCCTGTCTATATAATCAAATTTTAACAATTATTCTAAATTATGTATGACAAAATAATATAGTGCTTCAGTCATCCTAAAACATTACAGAAATAATACGCTAATTACCTTATAAAATCCTGAGCTCCATTATAAAAGGTAAGTTACTGACAACTTCAGAAAAATTATCAATATCTAAAATTTGAGTTTTACATGGGAGCATCTCTTTTTCCAGATGAGAATAGTAAATAAAATGATGTATATGTATTCTTGTTATAACACCTCTTAATTTATCTAATTCTGGGAAACATTTTTTTCATCTTTGCTTTAATTGCTAAAACTAAAAGTAACTTGTTCTGAAACAATAGTTAAATACTTATTATGTCCATATGACAACTTATGTCTAAGAAGAGTAATCAAAATATACTGTTAATATTAAATTTTAAACAAATATGCAGTACAAAAACACACATATAAATCCTGTTTAAAAAATGGCATTTTTTGCACAGAAAATTCTTAATGCATCATTTTCCCCTTTCTGAAGCAATTCTGGAAGCCCTCTTTAATGACTATAAGATGTGATCAGTAAAATGGTAAGTGCTGCATATCGCAAAAGCCCGCGTCAGGTGTAAGCTGCCTAGAACCTCCCCCATGGGAACTCCCTGCAACCGGGAACATCACAGAAGCCTGACCCAGGCCAAAAACTGCCCTGGACTGCTCCTCCTGGGCCTGCCCTTCCATGTGGAACATCACAAGACCTGAGCAGGTCTGGTCAGTATGAAAAAATTTGGAACTTTGCCCCCAGGTGATGAACCTTGGACTACAGCAGATTAACTGTATCAGTGTGGTGAGTATGCCCCTAAAATAGAGGTGTATAGTTCATAAAAAGGGCCAGTAGTAAAACACCCTCCAACTAACTGCAAGACCTTGGAGAGTCTGAAGAATGTGTGTGATCCCCTCCTACACATAGAAACCATCAGACAGAGTGAAAATGACAAAATGAAAAAGCAAAATGCAGTCTCAAACATATAGTTCACCAGAAGCAAGTACAGGAGACAATGAAACAGAGGACCCCAAAAGTAACACACTGGAAATCTCTGAAAAGATAGCAAGTGAAAAAAAAAAAAAAAAACTCCATCAGGCTATAAAGGAAATCAAATTAGAAGTACTCTCCCATGTAAAGATAGTTAATTACAACCTTAGTAAAGGAGTTATTGAATGCAGCTAAAGAAGAAATAGAGAAAAAAGTACATGAGCATGGGAAACTGATGGAAACCTTGAATGGACAATATAGAAAACAAGCAGAATTCATGAAACAAACTCAAAGAAACATTCAAGAAAGAAAAATTCTATTGAAAGCATGCAAAACTGCCTAAAGGAAGCTGAGGATAGGATTTCAGACCTTGAGGACAGGATCACAATTAGTGACCTGGAAAGGATAGAACTTTTAAAAATAACAAAGCAGCATGAAATGACAATCCAGAAGCTTCATGATGATGCCAAGAGCAACAATATAAGATTAATGGGCATTAGTGAAAATGTAGGAGTCCATGCAAATGACATACATAAAGTATTTACAGAAATAATAGCAGAAAATTTCCAAGACATGGAGAAAGAATTTGATATGCAGATAAGTGAGACATATAGAACACCAAACAGTCACAATCAACATAAATCCACACCCAGACATGTAATAATTAAGATATCAGACATGCAGCATAAAAACAGAATACTAAAAGCTGTCAGAGAAAAGGCACAACTCACCTATCAAGGAAAACCCATTAGGATCACAGCAGACTTTTCAGCACAAACCCTCAAGTCAAGAAGAGCTTGGAGTGAGGTATTTCAAGCCCTGAAAGAAAACAACCTTCAACCCAGACTAATGTACCCAGCAAAACTTTCATTCAAATTTAATGGAGAAACAAGATACTTCCATGAGAAAGAACAACTGAAGAAATTCATGTCCACCAAACCAATCCTAGAAAGAGTACTGAAAGACATACTACACAGAGATAAAAATGACCACAATCTCCAAAACAACAACAGAAAGAAATCACCAGGTAGGATAAGCAATTAAATAAGGGGAAAAGCAGGAACAACTGGAACATAACATGGAAAAGTAGAGCCAGTACATATCAGTGATATCCATAAATGTAAATGGCCTCAATTCACCTATTAAAAAAAATGGATTGACAGAATGGATTAAGAAACAGGATCCCACAATATTCTGTATATAAGAAACACATCTGACCCAAAAGGAAACTCATAGATTAAAAGTCAAAGGATGGAAAACAGTATTCCATGCAACAGGAACCCAGAAAAAATCAGGGGTAGCTATTGTATTTGCAGACAATGTGAACTTCAAACCTAAAATGATTAAAAGAGATAGAGAAGGTCACTACATACTCATTACTGGAAAAATTCTTCACCGAGGAAGAACTAACAATTATAAATATACATGCACCAAATACAGGAGCACCCAACTATATAAGACAGATAATAATGGATATGAAAAACCAAATACACAAGAACATAGTTATAACAGGGGATCTGAACAGCCCATTGTCACAAAGAGATACATCAACTAGACAAAAAGTCAGCAAAGAAATTACAGAACTGAATCATACCTGTGAGCAATTGGACTTAGTAGACATTTACAGAGTATTCCACCCAACCACATCAGAATGCACATTCTTCTCAGCTGCACATGGGACATTCTCCAAAATAGACCATATATTATCCCATAAAACATTCTTAAGTAAATGCAAAGGCATTGAAATTATCCCACGTGTAATATCTGACCAGAGCTCACTGAAATTGGAAATTAATGGCAAAAGAAATTGCAAACCCTGCATAAATACATGGAAATTAAATAACAGCCTTTTGAGTAACAAGTGGGCTACAGATGAAATTAAAGAAGAAAAAAAGCAATACCTACAATTCATTGAAAATACAGAAATAACATACTGTAATCTGTGGAATGCAATGAAAGCAGTCCTAAGAGGGAAATGTATAGCAATAAATTGTCATATCAAGAAAACAGAATGAGCACAAATAAAATACCTAATGCTCCATCTCAAGCTTCTAGAAAAAGAAGAGCAAGCTAAACCCAAAGCTCATTGAAGAAAGGAAATTATAAAGATTGGAACAGAAATTGATGCAATTGAGACTAAAAAAACAATACAAAGAACTAATCAATGGAAAAGCTGGTTTTTTGAGAGAATAAACAAAATTGACAAATCTCTAGCTAACCTCATAAAGAAAAAGAAAGAAAAAACCCAAATTCATGCAATAAGGAATGAAAAGGCAGAAATTACGACAGAGCCCATGGAAATTCAAAAGATCATGAATGCCTACTTTGAAAATCTCTACTCGCAAAGAGTGGAAAACACAGAGGAAATGGATAGATTTCTAGAAACATATGAACTACCCAAGCTCAACCAAGAAGATATAGCAATTTTGAACAACCCAATATCAGCTATTGGAATCAAAAACATAATTAAAAATTTACAACAAAGAAAAGCCCAGGTCCTGATGGAATCACAGCTGAATTCTACAAGAAATTTAGAGAAGATTTAATGCCAATACTCCTTAATCTCTTCAATGAAATTGAGAAGAAAGAAATCTTCCCTAAACCATTCCTGGAGGCAAGCATGACTCTGATACCAAAACCAGAGAAAGATCTAACCAAAAGGGATAACTATAGGCCAATATCACTAATGAACATTGATGCAAAGATCCTCAATAAAATACTGGAAAACAGAATGCAGCAAATCATCAGGAAGATTATACATCATGACCAAGTGGGGTTCATTCCAGGAATGCAGGGATGGTTTAGCATATTTAAATCAATAAATGTAGTACACCACATCAACAGAGACAAAAATAAAAACCACATGGTCATTGCAATAGATGCAGAAAAAGCTTTTGATAAAGTCCAACATATGTTCATGATAAAAACCCTTCAGAAACTCGGAATACATGGTGTCTATCTCAACGGTGTCTATGACAAACCAACAGCCAACATTATACTAAATGGACAAAAACTGAAAGCTTTCACTTTAAAATCAGGAACAAGACAAGGATGTCTACTATTACCACTCCTTTTCAATATAGCTCTGGAAACACTAGCCAGGGCAATCAGGCAAGAGAGAGAAATAAAAGGAGTAAAGATAGGAAAGGAAGAAGTTAAATTATCGTTATTTGCAGATGATATGATACTCTATATAGAAGAACCAAAAAGCTCCATTAAAAGACTGCTAGAGGTAATAAACAAGTTCAGCAGTGTAGCTGGATACAAAGTCATTGCTCAAAAATCAATAGCATTCCTGTACACAAACAAAAAACTCACTGAGAGAGAAATTATGGAAATATCACCCTTTACAATAACATCTAAAAAAATGAAATACTTAGGAATCAACCTAACTAAAAATGTAAAAGACATATATGCTGAAAATTATACTACACTGAAAAAGGAGATTTAAGAGGATATTAGAAAATGGAAGGATATTCCTTGCTCTAGGTTAGGAAGAACCAACATTCTGAAAATGTCCATACTCCCTAAACTGTTATACAGATTTAATGCAATCCCAATCAAAATACCATTGACATACCTCACAGATCTAGAAAAAATACTCCTAAAATTCATTTGGAAACAGAAGAAAGCTAGAATAGCAAAGGCAATTCTGGGCAACAAAAGTAAGGCAGGAGGCATCTCAATTCCTGACCTGAAACAGTACTATAAAGCCACAGTGTTAAAATCAGCTTGGTACTGCCAAAGAAATAGACCTGAGGATCAATGGAACAGATTAGAAGATGCAAGCACAACTATAAATACACTCAGCCACCTGATATTTGACAAAGGGGCTAAATATGTCCACTGGAAGAAGGATAGCCTCTTTAATAAATGGTGTTGGAAAAATTGGCTCTCCACATGCCGAAGACTGAAACTAGATCCAAGCCTATCACCATGCACAAAACTAAAGTCTAAATGAATCAAAGACCTAAATATTAAAACAGAAACATTAACTTGACTGGAAGACAAGGTAGGTAGAAGTCTTGGAGATATATGGGTAGGCAGAGAATTCATGAACAAAATGCAAAGTGCACAGGAAACAATTCAATGAATCAACAACTGGGATCTCATATTATTGAAAAGTTTCTTCACTTTAAAAGAAATCACCAATAGAGTGAAAGGAAAACCCACAGAGTGGACAAAAATTTTATCCAGCAACCCCTCAGACAAAGGACTTATATCCAGAATGTATAAAGAATTGAAAAACATCAAGTCCCCCAAATTCAAAGACCCTCTCCAAAAATGTGCATCTGAGATGAACACACACTTCTAAGAGGAAGATATACAAATGGCAAATAAATACATGAAGAAATGTCCACCATCACTGGTAATTCAGGAAATGCAAATTAAAACAATATTGAGATTTCACCTCACTCCAGAAAGAATAGCAGCCATCAAGAAATCAACTGATAACAAATGTTGGTGAGGCTTTGGGGAAAAGGGAACACTGTTCCACTGTTGGTGGGAGTGTAGACTGGTGCAACCATGATGGAAATCCATATGGAGAATTCTCATAAGACTAGATTGGAAGCCCCATTCAATCCAGCTATTCCCCTCCTGGGTATTTTCTCAGAAGAACTGAAAAGTTCATATCACAGTGATATATGTGCACCCATGTTCATAGTGGCACAATTTGTGATAGCTAAATGCTGGAAACACCCAAGATGCCCAGCTACTGCAGAGTGGATGAAAAAGATGTGGCATTTTTATACAATGGAATATTACTCAGCTATTAAAAGGATAATCTTGAGGCCTTCATAGGTAAATGGAGACAACTTGAGACTATCCTCATTCGTGAAATAATGTGAATCATTAGTGAATCATGTGAAATAATTAGTGAATCATATTTATAAATATCATATTGTGCCTCTAGTGCAAAAAGTAAATAAGAACCATAAGTGTAAAACCAAAATGTGTAATTGCTATTATAAAAAGAGAGGAAAAGAAAATGCTCTAAGGGATATAACTGCATGTATGTTTGAGCGTGTAAAATAGATGACCATATTGCTGAATCTTTGTTGGATCTCTGAGCAGGACTGTTTGCAGTCTCACTGTTTGAATGTCTACTATGTATCCTTTAACTTTGTAACTTGAACAACTACATCCAAGAAGACAATATGTAACTTATAAACTAGTGATTTCTTAGTGGGGTTTTTTTTCTTTTTCCTTTTTTTCTTTTTTTTTCTTTTTTTCTTTTAAAATTCTGTATTGTTGCTACCCTTTATTCTGTTTTGCTTTTTTCTTCTCTTTAAATAAAATTTTAAAAATATATAATTTCTATTGTATAAAAGAGGAAATAGGAAGCACTATAAAAGATATAACTGCATGTGTGTTTAAGTGTGTGGGATTGATAACCGTATTTCTAGGTTCTTGTTGAATTGTTGAAAAGATCTGTTTGCACTCTCACTGCTTGAGTGTCTACTTTGTGTGCTTTAATTTTGTCTTGAACATGTATTTCTAAAAGAACAATATGTAACTTATCAACTAGTGATTTCTTACTATTAAAAAAATGGTAAGTGCTGTTAAGTACTATTCAACCAAAAGGCAAGCTTGTAAAAACATTATGGTACACCATCGAACACCTCTTTCATCAGGTCTAGCACTATGTGACTTCTAGCCTCTCTCTAAAGGCAAAATGAAAGGTACATAATTTGAGTCAGTTCAGGACATCAAGTGAGCCAGGACAGTATATAGAGACATTCATGAAAAATGACTAAGAAGTATTATTGGCAACACATTTTTTATCATAATTTTTTTAATTTACACAAATGCTGCATTTTTCAATCACACTGTTTATGATTTTTATGTTGTTTACCTATACTTATTTTTCATTTTAAAAAGAGAAATTAATGTGAGGTTTAAGATTCACAAGTGGTTCTTTTCTTTATGTGTTGTTTACCTCTCCAAGATCCAATACTTGATAAACTTTAGATTTTTTACAAAGAAAAAGTAAGACTTATACCTCAGAAAGATACCTGAGAAAAAAACGCATATGTACATGAAAAAGCAAAATAATAAAAAGGGAGAATAGGTACCTTTCAAAGAGAATATGCAATTCCATCAATTTTCAAATGATTCAAGTCACTACATAAAATTTCAAAAGTTTTTTTTTCTTTTTTTTAATTTATTTAAAGAGAAACAAAAGCATGCAAAGGGTAGAGATAATACAGAATTCCAAAAAAAGATAAACAATAAGAAATCACTAGTTAATAAATTACATATTGTCCTCTGAAAAATAGTTGTTCAAGTTGCAAAATTAAAGCACATGAAGTAGATAGTCAAATAGTGAGAGTGTAAACAGCTATGCATGCATGAATCTCTGCATGTATTTCTATCCTTTCTGTATTAGAGGGGAAAACAAAACTTAGAAAGACAAAACAAAACAAATTCCTATAAAAACATGAAACCAAAAAGTCATATAAAACCACAGTACAAGGTGATCTACAATGCTTACTGTGTTGTTTCTTATTATCTTCAATAGAATGTCTATATCATCAAGCATAATTGAATATAGCAGTATAATTGAATATAGCAGTATATAACAATATTAGTAAAAATAAAACATTGTAGACAGTATAAAACTTCAAAGGCAGGTAATAATCAAACCATAGTGGATATTCTAGCGAATCTTGTCATTTTCAGTGCAGTTGCCTATACTCTCAGACTTGATACTATCAATTATAACAGCTTTTAATAAAATCTATCAATACCAAACAATGATCCAACAAACCAGATTTGATTATGATCAGTCATTGTAAAACAGTATAGGTATTACAGAGCTTTAGATTAAGTTAATAGGAAATTAAGGATGATTACCATACTATATCTTGTTATTTTCAGGATTACTGTCTGTGCCCTCAAATCTAGTACAGGTAGAATGACTGGAACAGAATATAATACATCTAAGCAGAGTAGTGTGAGTAATGTGGGTTTTAAATCCTGGTGCACTATTAACAATATAGTGTATCAAGGCCATCTATGTTAGAGTTTCTAGTTATCCTTCTCTGCCTCATTTCTGCTATGCTATTTTTCTGCCTTTGTTTGTCTAGTTTTCTCCTTCATTCTACTGCCTGCCCCATTCATTGAGGCCTTTCTGCCACTGTTCCTAAAATCCTGGTATTTTTTTTTCTCTCTCTCTAGAATGTCCTTCATTATTCTGTGTAGGGTTGGATTGGTGGTCACAAATTCCCCCAGTTCCTCTTTGTCATGGAAGCATATTGTTTCTCCATTAATTTTTAGTGACAGTTTTGCAGGGTACATCAATCTGGGCTGGAGGTTATTTTCTTTCAGGACTTGGAATACTTCGCTCCAAGCCCTTCTTGATCTGATGGTCTGTGTTGAGAAGTCAGCCATGATTCTGATGGGCTTACCTTTATAGGTAATCTGTTTCTTTTCTCTGGTGGCTTTAGCCAGTGAAAAAAAAATTATGCCTTCTTTAAAGTAGTTTCTGAGTTGTAATTTTCCTTCAGGTTTCCATGTGTTAACCTTTCAAATGTGACCTTCTTTGCCAGATTTAAAATTTTGCTAATACAGCTGTCAGGAGCATGTCTAAAATGTAAGGATGGAAGAGATCAGCAGTTTCCTGACACCCAGAGTAGTAAGATCATAGATTTGTAAAGATGGGATATAGAACTACAACAACCTCTCCCAGATCATGTTAACTGGTAATGGGGAAAGGAGGCAGGGAGAAATTGCAGATTGGTATATTTTAAAGAATTCAAAGAGTAGATTTAGGGTGAATGAAATGTTAAATTCTGAGAAGATGGAATCTCTCCTCTTTCAAAGAGCTCTGAAAAAAATAAGCCTAGAAATTGCCTTCTTTCTCTTTCCATTTACCAAACCATTGCTCTCTTGAAATTCAAGTACAGTGTTTTGCTCTGAATGGTCTATTCTGCAATTCCATTTTATTAATGATCCTTCACCTCTGTTCCATTGAAATATGCAAGAGGTAAACTCAGGAAGACTACAGACATTCTTCTGAATCCTGCACTATAATTTCAGTGTTTCAAACTCCACTCTCTTAAACCATCCCATGGGACAGGACCACACATCATACTGAGACGCATCCAAACATGTTGACTGTTACATGAAATCTTTTCATCTTTAGCCACTAGCAATTTAGTTTCATAATTTCAGTTTCCTCATTTATTTTAAGACCAAGTCACAAGAACAACCTTATCTGTTTTCAATTGCTCTGCCCAGTCTTTCAAATAACTGTAATTGTTTTACATATGAATCAGTTTTATTAACAGACATATGGTAATAATGGAATAAGTACTCCAGCTGGAGAAGCCTTAAGCTAAACTCACAATAATCTAATCATTTGCAAACAATTATGATTTAGATATTTTCTTACCACAGCTTAATTATGACTCAAATCAGTATATACTATGTCACACAACCTGGGAAAGAAAGAAATTGAGATCTGTCAATACAAGCAAAACAAACTTTGATATTCATGTAGGTCTCTTCTCAACATCTGCTAATAAATGTGTTTCTAGATTGCATGATAGCTTTTACCTTCATCATTCAGAACTGGCATGAAATTTACATCCACTGAGAATTCATATTATTGACTCACTACTGTTAACATCCCATTATAATTTTAGTCTCTAATACTCTCTGGAAAATCAGAAATGTTTATAAAAATACATATACAAAAAATCATTTTCTTTTTTTACCCCAAAAGATTTTTGACAGGTGGTCACCTTGAAATTGTGCTGTGATAATTCAACTGACTTTGAAAAAGTGGTCTTGATACAGAAGGTAATAAAGAGTTCTTGGGAGCCAAATCTACATTTTTCTGAGCAATCTTTTCTGCAGTTTTAATGTGTTCAAACAAATCTTAAATGACATATAAAGCAGTTTTTCCCTTCAAACTATGGAGATCCATCATAACATTATAATTAAATGTCACATAATGGCAAATGATTATTTTATTTAAATGGTTAATATAAGGAAAAATCCATCAACTATCATCAGTCTTGAATATATGAACATAATACCTGTGGTTCTATTGATATAATTAAACTCAAGGCCAGATTTTATTGTGTGTCCCTGCCTACCACCACAAATCAAGTTTGAGAATTTTTATTTGACTACAGGTCAGAGGATACATGACTTAAGCTCTGCTTCAAATGGTCCCAACTCAGAAAAATATTTCAGGTGAAAAAAAATTTCTACTTGTCAAACAACCAATTATCAGTGTCAAAATTTTCCATGTGAACAATGAAGGAAATTTATGATCAGCAAACACAAAAGACTGCATCCATCTCACCCATGAGATAAACAGCACACTGAGCTTATGGCTCAATTGTGGTCATGTAAAAAACTGCACTTTTCCAAACTGTCAGAATATGATGCTAACTTTGCAAAGCCCATTGGAAAGCTCAGTAATTGTGACAAACTATGAGATCACCCTGTCAAATATCTCTGTAGCTCCTCTTTCTTCATAGTACTAGACCATTGGCATCCAATTCTTTGCTTAGTGAAAATACACACTGCTAAGGAAAAAAAAATACCATTTAGGAGTAAATCCCTGAAGGTTCTTTAGTCATCTTCTTCCCTGTGACAGAGCCTACAGCCTTGGGATGGTCAAGTTCTTCCAGGGCCATGACAGCAAACACAGGGCAGTTATTTTATTTATATAAATATGATAGAAATATTCCATATTGGCATATTCTTCTGACTTTGATCCGATTCTATCAATTAGGGTAAGGATCAGTAAATGCAAAATGAAAGAAAATAAATAATAATATTCCCTAGAACAGAAGAGTCACCTTGTTGGGAACTTATATATATATATATTAATACATAGGGGAGGAAATGTGAAACATGTAATTAAAACATGTACAAAATATGTGTTACACTACAAAAACAAGCAAGATTCCTCTTAAACTAGAATAATCCTCTCAACAGTCTTTAAAATGTGTAGTGAAAAGAATTATTTCCTGCTCTTGCCACAGGTAAAAAATTCCATTGTCTCTCAACTTTTTAAATTCACCTTAAACAAGAAAAGTCTTATGGTTTAATTGCAATTTAATCCCAATTCAGTTATCAAAACTATTTAGCTCAAAAGTTAATCAAAATTCAAAACTTATTTCAATGTTAAATTGTTTGCATTTCTTAATAAGAAGTAGGAAACATGGTTGTGTTCCATCTCTCTCTTCCTGTGGTCTGCATCAATTCTTCCTTCCATCTTCCCAATTATGGTATCTAATCACATCCCATTAGGCATAAAGGGGAGAGAGGAGTGGTAAATGGACAAAAGTTTTCAGCTGATGTATTTTGTTAACTTGAGTTTTTGCTCCTGTAGATTAACTAACGGTCAACTTGTAACACCCAGCTGAACTAAGTCAGTGTGGTTTTGGGTGTGGAATGCCCACTTGAGGATTGTTGTCAATAGCATAAAAGCAGAACTGGAGGGGAAATGGCACACTGCTGATACAACTGGAGAAGCTTGTCATGCTGGTTTTTCTAATATAAACATGGCTGTTCTCATCATCAGAGGAGCTCAGGTCCCTGCTGCCTCTGAAGATGGCTGAGATTCCCTTCTAGGGAGTTCTGATCCTTAAGTTTTGCTTCCTTGTTCCAGTGCAGATCCTTGGTACAGACTTGCATGAGACATTGCTATGGGCTCTAGGTCTATCAGGTGAACACATGCAGGACATTTCCATGGGATCCAGGCCCTCCAATGAATATTTTGGATCTCTGTTGTGTGGACAGCTCTCCTGCAATCCTCTGTATTTGACTGTTTCAGTGAATATTATAATGTAATCCTATAAATTATGTGTCCCATATAAAATCTATTCCCCCACAAACCCTGACTATTAAAGCTCACCAGACCTGATATATATTTAAAGTGATTGCATATTAGCTGGATGATTTGATTTTCTTTAAAGAAGACATCAAATCCTTTGATATAATCAAAGCAGGATCCTCAACTTGGTTTGTTATGACTCTAGAAAATTTTTTCTCTTCTTCTTCTTCTTCTTCTTCTTCTTCTTCTTCTTCTTCTTCTTCTTCTTCTTCTTCTCTCCTTCTTACATTTTTTTTCCTGGGTCTTCTTGGTTCCTATGGGCATCCTTCTCAGATAGAACCAAGAAAACGCCATACTATTTCCCTGTCACTGTCTCTGTCTCTCCATGTATATGTGTGTTTGTGTATCTGTGTGTCTGTGTTTTGTGTATTGTGTATTGTGTAAGTAACATAACTCCAATTAACACAGAGAGAATTTGCTTATTATTAATTTAAACACACTCAAGAAATACAGTTATATAACTGTTATGTATGTTTAAGTGTATAAGATAGATGACCACATTACTAAGTTTTCATTAGGTCATTGAACAGAATGGTTTGCACTGTCAATGTTTGAGTGTCTGTCCACTTTTTATGCTTTGATTTTGAAACTTGAACAACTAGTTCTAACAAGACAATATGTAACTTAGCAACTAGTAATTTCTTAGCATTAATATTTTTCTTTGAAATTATGTTTTACCTCTACCCTTTTTTCTGTTTTGTCTTTTTTTTCTTCTTTTTAAATAAATTTTTTTAAAAAAGAAGTACAGCCAAGCTCTGCACAACAGCAATGTTTAATCACCATTACCAGCTTCAAGGAGAGTAACCAAAATATGTCTTCCAAGAGGAAGTAAACTAGCTTGCTACTATGATTTAGTAAATAGATTATATCCTTCTCACCAGACTTTGACCTATTGGAAGTGACAGCATAGTGCTTGCCAAAGAAATCCTTCTCAGATCCTTTTCCCTAGTGTCTGTAACAGTCCTTTTGTAATCTTGCCATAGCTATGTGGTCCTCAGTTAGGGGTCCCCAAGACAACATTCAGGCTCAGTGATTGACCAGAAGTACTCACAGGACTCTGAAAAGTTTTGTAAACATGGTTAGAGTGTTTTATAATAAAGAGATTCAGACCCAAATCAGAAAGAGGAAAAGTACATCGACAAAGTCTAGGAGAAACCTGGTACAAGTAGAAAGAAAATGCACTACAGCTCTTTTTTGGCCTCACAATAGTCAGGTGGACTGAGACCAGAGTAGCCGTTCAAGCAGCCATCTTCAGAAGAGTGATGTTCAAGTAGCACTGAAGCCTCTTGAAGTTAGGACTTGAGAAGAGCTGCTGGGTAAATAGCTGCCCTCTGAGTCAAAACAGAAGGCTGAAAACTGACGGCTGAATCGAGCACAAGAAAATCATAAGTGACATTAATTATTTCTATAACATTCATAGTAATATATAAAAAATAACCTTGCCTGAGTGACTCGATGCTCAGTTATCCACTGTGCTTTCCAGAAAACACACTGGGGTGACTACAGGGTCTGCATATGGGGGAAGAAATAAAAAAGCTTAAGAGGGCATCACACAAGTCAGAATCTCAAGAGGCCTATTGAAATTAGAGGCTGAATGATGTGGAATAAATCTGAAACCATTAAGGATATGAAACAAGTAGTTTACAATCTACCACCAATGCTATCACAATAAATCAGGTGTAGTAGGTTTTATAGGTAAGTTCTACCAATCTTCCAAGAACTAAATGGTCCCTACTTGATAAACACCAATTCCAGAAAGCTGAAAAAGAAGAGCCATCCACAGGTATCATAATAAGAAAGAAATGTAAGCAACTTTCATTTCCTAAACTAAATTTAGAAATCAATAATGAAATTAATATGCTGTTTAGTAAGCTGTGTTTATTAATTGTTTTTTAAAATTACAGGAAAGCAAACTTGTCAAAGGATTAGAATAAAATTTAATGACATAATGCTTAAGTACCATGATAATAAAGGAGAGAATAAAAGACTAAATTATGTCAACATATCTAATATTTTGATAAAATTCAATATCTTTTTTATGATTAAAAACAGCAAAGTCAGAATAGAATGGAACTTCCTTAATTTGAAAAAAGTTATCAAAATCCTATAGCAACTTCTTTCATAAGTATGAGGATAAGCAAAACTTTGTATACATTCACCAAAAAATTAAATTTTGTTTTACTAGCATGTCCTCATGCTTTACTTTTTGCCTGAAAGTTTTAGACTTGATTTGAGTTAATGCATTATAAATTGTATTAGATGTTTTAAATGGAATTATACTGAGTACATTTATTTGAGAATACTTTTAGTTGCTAAAATAGTTCAGCAAAGTCACAAGTAGGAATAGAAACTACCTCTTCTTTTTCTGAATCTTCTATTAGTCCTTCAATAGTGTTATCTTGCAAAATCTTCAAATATTTTTAGATTTATTCTTGTGTATTTAGTTGTTTAACTGTTATTTTACATGGTACATTTATTAAAATTCTATTTTTAATGTGCTGTTGCTGTGCATGAAAAAACCTTGACTTTTTAATATACTGATTTGTTTTCATCAAGCTTCTAAGTTTGATTAACTCAAAAGTTAGTCTTCAAATTTTCTTAGATTTTCTAGGTAGGGAATTATACATCTATGCCAAAGGAAAGTTTTGTTTCTCCCTAGTACATTTAGTTCTTATTTGTTTTCCAGATCTTGCTGCATTGATCTCTAAAGTATAGAGAAGAAACTGAGTGATGATAGTCTTTCATGTTCCTGATTGTGCTGAATATTTGTCATTCATTTGGCTCAAGAGCTCCCCTTGAAAATGAGAGCTAGAAACATGAGCTTCTCCCTTTTCTAGTTCTACCACTGGAGCAGGAAGCTTTGAATCCTCCAAAGACACACCTAGGGCTGAGACTGGTGAGTCAGCCAATAAGGAGCATCCAGCAGAGGGAGTACTGACAGCTGTGAAATCAATCAACAGTGAAGAAGTGACAATGGGACAGTAGCAGGGTCTCTTCTCTACCGTGTGAGGCTGAGTTGCTGGGAACAGTGGGAGCTCTACAAAGCAGTGGGTTTGGATTGCCAGAGCAAGGGCAGCACTGTGTTCTGAGGCTGAGCCCAGAGCTGGCTTCTCAAGAGGACACAACAGTTTGCTTTTTTTAATTTTAGTGTCCTGATAACCTTTCTTAAAACTTACTTTCTGTTTAAAATAACTAAAATTCTACTAAGAATCTAAATGATAACAATATTTTAAAGAAATGAGTGTTTTTAACATGTAAGGTTGAAGGCAAGTATTTAACATTTCTTGGAAATTTCACTTTACTCCAAGCTTGATGATAAATTTTTTGTAGAATCAGATCACTGATGAATTTTATGAAATGTATACATCTTTTTCATGGTCCAGTTATCTTCTCCTTAATATGTTAGTGTAGTGCTTTGAAAGAAGAGAATTCCGATGTTAAAATATCCTAAAATTCCCAGCAAAAGTTTCCATGATGTTTTTGTTTTTGTTTAATTTTATATTTGGTTATCATTATACATAGTCAGAGATCATTTACTTTTGATACATTATTAAACCATAAATATTCCAGATTCATAGTGAGAGACTGACCAATTTTTTGTCATAGCTTTGGTTATATTGCGTTAAGTTGAAGACATTCTTCTTGTTCTGTTCTCAAAAACAATTCATATAAAAATAAATGTTTTCTTGTAAGTATATCATTATTTACATGAAAAACTATCATTTTTCAAAGATCTTTTAATTTTTTAAATTATAATGATAATATTTAAAAGTCTGACAGGGGCTACATTTGAAACACTAGATTTTTAAAATTTTTCTTTTCCCTTCTAAAGTGTCAACTTATTCCAATAAAGTTGTTCAAAATATTTAGTATGATTTAAAAAATCATGCCCTAAGTTTCTTGATAACTTATGTGAATGATGACTTACTGTATTGTATTTTCAAAGAAAGCAAGTTTTGTTTTTCTATTTCTGTCATTTGTGCTTATATCTTTTGAAATATCTACATCTATTTATAGGTAGAGAAAGAACCAAAAAAATGTATACATACTTCATCAATTTGCTATACTAATAAATGTGTAAAAACTAATGGTCACTAATTCAAATACCTCTTATAGAGATCAAAGTTAACTTGCATTAATCTCATGATTTCCTAATAAATCTAGCATCAAAATTTTTATACAGTCACTCTGCATCATGTTGGAACTTTGGGCACTGGAGAACAGGTGGCCTACTAGCCACCCTGGTGAGCAGCTGGTGGCCTGGCAAACCACTGGCACACCAGGGCGAGAACTATCAGTGACTCCTAAGCTCTGCATCATGTTGGAACTTTGGGCACTGGGAGATAAGGCGGCCTGCTGGCCGGCCTGGTAAGCAGCTGGGGCCCTGCGGGCTAAGAATCAGACATTGATCCATTCCCCCACCCCCACCCCCTTGTTAGCAAGTAGGCACCTGTGGTCTGAGTATCTTTTTGGAGGATGAATGCCTACAGCGTGGCAAGTAAGGGGGATTTCCTTCTACCATCTCTTTGAAGGCAAATGTTTTTATCACTGTTTTGCTCAGTTTTGATTAATGGTACTGCTTTATTCAATATTCTGTTTTTAAAAGTTCAATATTTCCTTCCATTTTCCTCTACTTGATTGAAAGAACAGCTAATGTGAACAAAATGGGCTGTACTATTGAGCCCATTGCTTGTGTCCTGGTGACCTGCTCTGAGGTTCTGTGGTAGTTTTATTGCAGTGCGGTCGCATGGGTTTGTTCTGTCTTGTTCTGCTGTATTTTACTGCCTTCAAAAAAAATAAAAATAAAAAATAAAGTAGATAAGAAAGTAACAAAATACCTCCAAAAATCTCCCAGCTCCACCAAACCTGATCCATGGATCATGGATGAGGAGAAACTCAAAAACAAGGCAACAGAATTATATAAGGTGATTAAAAGTATGTAACAACAACAAAACAAGTCAGTAAGGTACTGAACAACCTGAAACAGGATATAACTAAGCAGATAATGGACTTAAAAAGTAAAAAGAAGAAAAGAAAGTGCTCTAGAGGATATGGCTACATGTATGTTTAAGTGTGTAGGATTGAAAACCATGTTACTAAGTTGTTAGTGGATCATTGAACTTCTTTGCAGTCTCACTGTTTGAATGTCCACTTTGTATGCTTTAATTTTGTAACTTTAACATCTAGGTCCAAGAAGACAGTATGTAATTTATCAACTAGTGATTTCTTACTGTTTTTTTTTCTGAGATTCTGTATTGTTTCTACCCCTTTTTCTGTTTTGCTTTTTTCTCTTTAAATAAAATTTAAAAAAAAATTTATACAATTTTTTTCCTGATGTGTACACTTTTGGAAGACTCTATACATCTTAATTTATTTCAAATTTCTCATGACTAATTCACTAATATATTATTATACTCATAATTTGACTGCTTGGTCTTTAATTTCTATTTGTCTTTCTGTTCTGATATATTCCTTTATGGTTAAATTGCCTTCTGAACTTTATGTAGTTACTGAGAAGTTACTGAACCTTAGAAAGTAGACCGTTTGAAGTCAAGTTTCATCCTTGTACTGGTTACATATTAAATACTTGTTTTAACTACATGTGATCAACGTATAAGGTGAATATTTAAATTTTAAGAATGTATGACAGTAAAAGACACATTGCCACAAACTTCCTCAAAATATTCTCTTTCTTTTCAAACACACTTATTCTCTTTCTTATCAGTTTTTGAAGCAGCTTTGGGAGTTTTATTTCATGAACGTCTGTGTGAGCTATGATCAAATTTGGTGAATGCTGCTGCTTACTGCCACTTGAGGAAAAACGAAGGCTGTAAATACATTAATGTGTCCTCATCCACCTTATTCCCCATTTCAGGTACTGTGTGACCTTTTTGTTCTTCCCAAAATTCAAAATGAACCTGAAAGGTAAACATCTCAGTTTACCTCAGGCTGCATTGAGTCAGTCAGCAGAGCATCTGAACATGTTCAGGAAAGAAGCCTTGCAGACTGCTACAGAACACATCAGCAACAACGGGAGAGAAGTATCTAAAGCAAAGGGAATATTTTGAGGTAGATTAATGGCAATATTTTTAGTGTAATGAATTTTTATTTACACATTCACTGTGTCTTAGCATGTGTCATACAGTATGAAAATGTATGGATTTCCTTTTGCTTATTTACTTTGGATTTCAGCTTTCTATGGTGCTGAAAATTTCAGGCTTTCCATTTGTTCTTTCTCAAACTGTTTTCATGAATATATTTCATCTTTATATTCACTCTTACATATTTTTTAATTCTGGTTCCTATTGTCTTTTTTATTTTATATATTGATTGCCTCAGATATACATGCTAATGTCTAATTATGTGACTTTATTTAATCAGTGACATAAAATTTCCATTGCTTTAAATTTCAGTTAATATATCTCATGTACCTTCACACAAGCATGTGCTCTATTTGCTATTTTCTCTTTAACTTTCTGAGTTTTTCCTTCTTAATTTTACCTGGTGCCTTCTTTTGTTATGACTTCAATATATATATATATATATATATATTTTGGGGGGGCAGGGTATCATTCTGCAGTTCACACTGGCGTTGAACTCACTTTGTAGCCCAGGATGGCCTCAAATTCACTCTGCCTCAGACTGCAGAGTGCTGGGATTTCAGGTGTGTACTACCATGTCTGGCTTCAATATATTTGTCTTAAAATTATTTAAAAACAAATTTATATCAGAATTTTGCCCAACTATTTCAAATTCCCAAATATCTTACAATCATATCCTTTAGACTTTTTTTCCTTTTCAGTTTCATAACTTTAGTTTTTGTTTTTATTTTAAAGAGGATAAAACAAAATAAAACCAATCAAAACAAACCAGTGTAAGAGATACAGGACTTCAAATCAACAATAGATACTATACTGCTTTTTGGTGTCTTCAAAATAGCAGCAGATAATTTCAGACATGGTAAAAATCAAACAGAACAGAATAGAATAGAAGCAATAAAAACAAAACAATGGGTGCAATAAAGAACTTCAAGACAAGCAAATATTAAGTCCAAAAGTGCCACCATAATATATCTTGCTATCTTTGAAATAGCTGTTCCTCCCATCAGATTTGACATAATCAGACAAAACAAAACAGAATAAAACCCAATCCAAAGACACAATGGAAATGATATTGGACTTCCAAAACAAGACCATTGGGTACCAACAATGGCTGCAATCTTCAGAAGGAGATTCCCCTCAAATGTCACACTGTGTACCACTATCTTCTGAACCTATGATCAGACTGCTGGGTCTAGACCTGCAATGTTAGTGCAATAACAAAGCACCACAGACATCCAATTACATTTTACCTCCATAGCTATCATCAAAGCCTGTGTTTCTCTAGATAACCAGTTGTTTATGGTGGGGTATGGGGATGAATTGTTACTTCTTGTTTTCCAGTCCCTGAGCTGGTAGGGGCTTGGGAATGTCTGTTCCAATCTGGCAGCAGCATGGCTGGTTCCCAGACTGGGCTTGCTTGCTGGTGTGGCCTTGTTCTCCCTACCCCTGGTCCACAAATGGCCCATAACTTTATTTTTTAAACTCTCAATAAGACATGATTGTTTCTCTCATGTGAGCATCTTATGAAGTCTGTAACAGCTCTCTATTTACTTTTGTGTTCCATCACAAAATATTATCAGCCCTAGCCCGCCTTCAGAGTGGTTTCTAAGCCTGTGGTTTTCACAGATCACCTTGTTAATATTGTCCTAACAGATGCAGAAAAGAACCAATTTCAAGCATAAACTTCTCAGAGAACTTATTTCTACCTAAACAATTACAAAAGATTCCCTATTTTCTCAAATATTTTTTGAAGGTCATGGTGCTTCTGGGAACCCCAAATGATGAAGGACTATTAGTTTTATTTCCTTGTCTTGCAAATCTCAGAAGTCTCCTTCTTGCTTTTATGTGAACATGGATAAATTTCATAAACTGTTGAATTAAAGAAAGAAGTAGCATATTTACTGAACACATAAAGTTGAAACGCATGCTGAAGTAATGTATGGTAATGGATAAACCTGCCATTTAAAAAGGAGTAAAAAATAAGGAAAAACAGAAAAGAATGTGAGAAAACATTTAGAGGTGCTAATAATGTTTTACAACTACCCCTGGACTATGAGTATTTGTAAAAATTCACCAATCTCTATAAAGGCCAATTATTAACTTTATACTATGTACTTCTTGACTAAAAGCATGAAAAGAAATACATGAGCAAAGAGCCATTTATGGTCTGGTATCTTCTCACAGGTCCAGCCATGGTTGCATTCTCTATGTATGGGTTATATGTTGCTGTGAATTATCTAGGATATATTGACATAAGTTATCCAGGATTATCCAAGACTTATAATAATAGTACAGTTTATTTTTATAATGGTAGTCCATTTTTTTCAGAAATATAACTTTTTGAAATACAAATTCACTTAACTGTTCTCAGACATGGTTTGCCAGTTTCATCAAAAGTCTTTCAAATATTTGCCTCATACATTTTTCACATCTCCCTTCACTCGGTACAAATTTTAGATTGAGAATTATTTGTGATGTGTCTGGACATACACATTACCAAAAAAAGTCACAGCAGCATTATCAAAACAAAACCATATCCTGAAAGAGCAAAAGTGCTCAACAATAGAAGACTGGTTATATAAATTATGGTTCACACTTAAAGTAAATAATAGCTATCCATTAATATGATGACATGGAGCTATATTTAGTAACAGTATTTTGCATTATAGATTACTAGGAAAGAAGACAAACAGCATGCATTATATTAGTTCTACCTTATAAAAAGATAAAGATAAATGTTAATGAAATGCATAAATAAAAGTGCTTGCAGTGGTGTACATTTCAGAAATCAATACTTTCGTTTTGTATATTCATGCTTCATAATTTTATATCATTTGCTATTGAATATTTTTATAATTAGGGGATAAAGTGCTAACATATTGATTTATTTTTAAGAAAAATATTTCTATATAAGTATAGAGCTAGTACACAAAAAATGTGATAATTAAACCCAATTTTTGAGATGCGATATATACTATCAATATCACATAAATCAAATTCTAGTAATAAATTTGGTTTCTAGCTTCCCATGACAAAATTTCTCATGGCAAAATTTCCCATGACATGAAAGAATGTAGACCAGGTTTTTGTTTCAGTCTTCAGTAAATGTGAATGAAAACTATTTTATGACTATTCCATTGTTTACGATTTAAATAAAGTATTATGCTATGATTGTATGCCATGCCTTTCTATTGTTCCACTGGTTTGGAAATCTGTAAATTAAGAGTTACTAACAATTTGGAAATTTTAGGTGGTTAGTACCTGTATCCTAAGGTGTACTGTCTCCTTTCCAGTTTTGTATAGATGAAGTAGTAATTTATAAACCAAAGTAATTCATTTCAGCCAAGTCAGAAGGTGCTTGGAAGTTGTTTGTTAGTTACAACAGGTAAAATCTAGCCAACATGAAAAATAGATAAAATATTCTCACCACAAGAATTTTACTTTAGAGAAATCTGTAGGACTAAATATATGGGAAATTTATTAAATCTTTTTCTTAAGTGAAAGTACCATGAGGACAAAAAGGAAGAATAATACTTTATCTTAAGAATATATGTACAAGGCTTATAACTATGGCTTCACTTAGATTTTTTTAGTGATTCCAAAGTAAGGGTGATTTTTAGGTCCCTAATTTACCTTTAAGTTCATGAAGGATTAAGAACAGTGTTTGCCTAATTCAAGTATATGTTTTACTTATTTATTTTAGATGGCCTGGCAGGGATCATTCCTTGCATCCTATTAGAACTATCTATATGGCCTGTATCAAAGGCCACTCAATATATAACAGAGCTAAAATATATTTAAAATCTCTTCCAGGTATGAGACTCTATGATCCTTGGAAAATTAGGACACATACTTCATTAATACACACAAACGCATGGCGTGGAGCTTGCTACCAAAGTGGTGCCATTTCTCCTTCTGAAGGGATGCACTGCTCTTCCAATTGTTCATGCCTATCTCTGCACGTGTCCCTCTGGTTTGTCACAGACTGTAGGCCATCCAAAGAAGATGGGCTCTCTTGCAACTTGCTTATGTAGATTTTTCACACAAATCAAAAGCTCAGAATGAGGTTTCTTTAGTCCATAAGATGTAATAAGCTTTATCATAACTTCACACTGGGTCCAAAATAACAAAAGTGCCCATTTTTAAATAAATAGTTTTATTTTGGCACTGAAATTACTGTCACACACAACTTCTATATACTTAATTTTTGATGGTGCTCAGAAACTTTTGAAGTCACAGTGCTACAAACACGTGTAAATAGTCATTTTTTCCAACATTCTTTAGTTCCATGTTGTTCTAAGTATAGCTATATAGAAAAGAAATTAAGTAAAATTGTACCTACAGCATATCCAATAACCCCTTCTCATTTATTTTCTTCAGGACTGTGCAGTATATTCAAATAGAATTAGAAGATCTGGAACCTCCTGGGAATATTATCCTAAGGTTATTATCAGGCCAATCTTGAGCTTAAAATAGTGTTTCCCTTCTTGGATGACTGGAATTCAGATATTGTCTAGCACTATCCTTAGAAAAGTTAATCAGATTAATAAGAAAACTATGAATTAATTATAGTGAAAAAATCCAGAAAAAATATTTTCACTGTCATCAATATCCTGAGAATAGAATGATATTCTACAAGGACAAACTTTGTTCAACTTTCATGCAGAATTTAAGCATGATACATAGAAATCTAAGAAAATGACAAATAAATGAATTTTATTTATCTTTTATTGGAAAGGAAAGAAATAATTTTTTCCATGTAATTATTTTCCTACCATCTGAAACTGAGTTTGAGGTTAGTTTTCCAACATGCTGTTTAAAAGTTTAGGTATTTCTTAATAGGCTACCTTTGTGGAAGTATTTCATTTAATAACAATTACTGCAATACACATGTACCAGAGATTAGAATATAAATATCTGAATTTTATGATGCATGCTATATCTAGTCAGATATCATTAATTTGGTCTACTTTTGGTTTCCATCAATACATCTTCCATACTTTGTAAGAGCACAGAGGATTTAGCCCACGTGGATACTTTATCCAAGAGAATATAAGTGAGTGATTTAAATTCTTACCTCTAATGCAAAATAGTTACAGCTAACAAAACAAGCTTTAGTTCAATTGTGCTTCATACAACACATAATCAGGCATTAAAAGTTAAAAAGTATTCACATATGACTTCTTAGGAGCAGATAGAGCACTTACATAATTTTTAACCAGCTTGCAGTATCACAGGCATCATTCAATAAATTTGATTAGCAATTCTGCTTTCCATCACCCTTTTGCTAACAAATTATATTTCATGTTGTGTTTGTAAATGTCTCCCTCTAGCCTTATGCATTCATAGGTGGAAAGTGTCAAAAAGGACTAGATTGGAGTGTATGGATATGGATAAAGAATGTCATACAAGGATTAAGGGTGTGGATGATGGAACCCCCACCCTGGGTGTGAGTGGCATCAATTAACAGGCTTACAGCCTAGACGGGATCTAGATGGAGAGAGGAAAGGCGGTACTGCTGCTGCTGCCGCTGCTGCTGCTGCCTGTTGTTTTCTGCTGCCCTGCCATGCCATGAGCTGCTTCTCTTCTCTGCTGCACTTTGCCTGGCTGATCTGCTTTGGAACCAGCCTCCTATGGACTCAAACTTCTACAAACTATTATAAAGTGAAATGAACCCTCCCTCTGTTCAGATTGACTGTTAGGTATTTTGCCTCAGCAGTAAGAAAAGCAACTAAAACATCGCATGTAGAAAAACTACAATACCCCTTATTGCAACTTATATTATTTTAATGTTACAATGGTAAAAGTATTAATAAGTGAAAGCACACATTTTTTTGTGATGTGTAATTTCTTGTTTATATAATAAGGTTCCTTAAGGAAAAGTTGCATTTAAGAGTTTAGTGTCACATAGGAGGTATGATCAAAAAATATGGTTTGCATTTTTAAAAGGTTATGAAGTAAATCACACATGGTCATTAATATCTTTCAACACACTACTCATCACTTCACACACTGATGCCCATTGTTCTTGACACTTTCTGAACCAGTTCTGGAAATCTTCTTTCATGAGCATCTTTAATTGTGCTGTTATGGTGGCTTCAATGCTGAATCAATTCAAAACATTTAAAATTCACAGTTGTTTTGATCTTTGATCTCTAGCTGTTTGTTACACAGTGCCAAATTCAGTGAGTAAGCTGGGTGGGAGCACACAGTAGTTTCACTAGCCCTCTTTTCCATGGGGTAATGCTTGGTGGCTCCGTTCACCATACAGTAGTTTTAATCATATTTTGTAAAGACACTCAGAAGCCTTCCAGAGTGCTTCAGAACCGCTTCACAAATTGGCAAGTATGGTGAAATGTGTGTTCAAAGCAAAGGCGACTATTTTGAGGAGGGTTAATGGCAGAGTGCCTTTTATGGTTAAAAAAATTTTTTTAAAAATATCCACTGTATTTTTCAAACACTATTTACATTTAAATAAAAGCAAATAAATGGAGAATTTGAAATTACAGCATTTTATATTCATGTCTACTCATAACCAGTGCTATTTTTATGGGCCATGGTATTTATTTCAATGTTTGTATAAAATAGATAATAAAATTTTCTAATTTCTCTCCCTTTTTTTGTACTCAATATGAAACCTTTCAAAAGGTTTTCAAAAGGTCTAATAATTTCAGGCACACATGGCAAGATAATTTAGATGTATAAATGCAGCAGACTCACTATTGGAGTTATGCAATTCTTCTCAGATAACTTAGCAGCTATGAGACCCAACCTCTATCTTTAAATTTGGAATTAGAACACTTCTCATTTTTATCAAAATCTGATGAAAGTTAAAATAAGGTTAACGTGTTTGGGGATTAAAGCTGCTCCATACATCAATACGGTATTTTGGAATAATTATTATGACACTTCAACTTACCACTGACAGCTAATAAATCATTTAGGACGATAGTAACAAAAACTACTAATTATGCTAAGTGAACAGGATCCTGATATAATTTTGTATTTTATCCCTGGTAACTCATTTAACATGGACAGTCTCTCTTTCTTACCACTCTGTGCATTGCCAGCATTTTCTTTAATCTCATCAGATCTCTTTGATTTAATTGAGAAGTCATTTTAGAAGAATGTCATTTTCTTGCATCTCTTCAACAAAGTAATATAATTAAGATTATGCAAAACAGAAGATTCCCAGAGTGCCAGGTAAAAGTGAAGGCTTGTGAAATCCCAAAATTAGGAATTGCTGTAGTCAACATAAATAACTGACATTTAGTTGACCTAATTAAAACAAATTGCACTGCTATGGACAAAAGTTATGGTTTTAAACAGAATATTCCTGATAAGTAACAGATAAAACATTTGAAATTAGTGTTTGATTTTTCTACAGAATCATGTAAAACCGGACTTCATTTTTGACAAAATAATGATAAACGTGAAAATTTGAAAATTCATGAGAAAGGGAATACTGTTGATTAAGGTAAAATTACATAGTAAACTGATAATTTGAGAGACAGAAGATTCTGGTTAATGTCATATCTGAAAATTTCTTAATTTCTCTGTGCTTCAGAGTGGTATCTACAAAATGGGGAGCTTCTGGTGCTATTATGAGGATAAATAATTTACCAAAGAAAAAATCCTTGAAGTGTGTTCTAACTTGTGATAGTTTTCAATTTTTTTACATACTTCAGTATTTTAGCAATAAAAACAAAATTGGAAGCATTATAAAATTATAAGATGCACAAATTAATATTGTTTCATATAACTTACTTTCAAATTTTTAAAGAGAAAAAAATCTTTTAATATGAAAATTACCTTCTTGTCCAGAAGGACTTCATTAGGGCTTCTTCCCAGGAAGCAATAAATTTCTATGCAAAGTCCCTTGTAATTCCAAAATGTGATTCCATTTTGAAAATGTATTGGTTATGCTCCAATGCTCTAAAATTTTAAGGTTTGCTCATTGTATCAAATCACCTTTAATAAGGAAATAGAATTACAGATGGTAATACCACAGAGAAAAATCCACTTATGAGGAGTTTATTATCTTGAATATAACACCCACTTAAGTTAGTGGACCAATATCTGTATCTTCTGAGAAACAGACCTTTGTAACAGAAGAAAGCATACCATTAAAACTTTATTAATATTTTCAAAATCTATTCCAAATGCTCATTATGAAAGCACTTTTGTGTGATTTATAATCTATGAAATGATGAGTTAAAATGATTATACTTTGAAACTTTTTCTGACAGATATTTCTAAATATTACTTTTTCTATTAAAAGTAGAGTAGCTTTTGATGAACATGGACCACCATGTAGTTTTAGAAAACATAAAATGCATAGCAAATTATCCTCAATAAAGTAAATTTAAGAATGAAAATTATGAAATCACAGTGCCTGAGCTCAAAACCAGTGCTAATTCTTATTAGCTTTATGACTTTAGGAGAATTACAAAAGCTCCACATGCCTCAGTTTATATATCTGCAAAATGGAGAATATAACTGTACTCATTAAAAAAACCAGTTGTGATGATTCACAATATGACACATGTGAAGCATAAGGACTGCATCTATCACCTATGAAATGCTAAAAAGATACCACCATCATCATGTGTTTAATTTCTAGCCAATAGCTACCATATGCATTTTCAAAAGTATCTGAAAGTATACATTAATTTTGTATAGTTATTTTAAGTGTTTTATATGTTTTCTGGTCTGTTTGCTGGCTGTCAACCTATTAATAATAATTAACTTGATACACAATAAATAAATCTAATGCTGACAAAATAAATACAAGTCACTAACTTCAGGAATTTTTGTCACTGTACGCATTACCCTTAGCTGAACATTTGGAAGAGTCTTGTACAAAAACTAGTATTGTATTCTTTGTAAAACCATGTACAGCAAATATTTATCACTATAAGATTATAGAAAGTTCTCAAGTAAATAGATCTAAAACATAACCAATATAGTATCCTCAGGTTATAGGCCACTGATTTACAAAATTTCCTTGCTTACTAAAGTGTGTATCTGTTTATAAAGTTATGAAAGTAGCAATTGGTGATAACATAATTATAGTGAGTTTTGGTTTCCTGGAAATGAAAGCCATTGCCTAAATCAAAGAAGACAGTTTTATTGTTTCTTCCTTGGGCATTATGGATGCACTCCTCTTCAAAAATGCTGCTATTCCTTTAAAAACAGGGAGTTATCATTCCATTGGCAACTACTAACTGCCAAGCACCATACTAGTGTTTTTATATAAATAATATTTAAGATTCTTTTAACAGTCTTTTGTAATGATTATGAAGAATCAGAAGTTAGAAGTGAAAAATGTTATTTCATTTTGAAAACTGATTTAAAGGAGAAAACTCTCATCATGTGGTTAGAATGAAAATAAACCAAATGAAATTTAATTTATTTGATCATATAAACAGCTGTTCTAAGGTCTATTCTCTCATTTGAATAAAGCTTCCAATCTTTCTAAGTTCTTCCCTCTCCTCTTGTGGTTCCCTAAGATGAAGCTGTGTGGGCGATGGTCCTGAAGTTACAGAAGATGAAAGAACTGTCTCACCTCATGCTGACCTTTGCACATACACTGTGTGTTGTCTACTGGAATCTGAAGCACTGCTTCCCTATCTACCAATCATGGGCGGACGCTTCAATCTCTGGGCGGTACTTAAGTGGTCCTTTACTTTTGGTTGGACAATGCTCCCGGAGTAACTTGAGCTTCCTTCTGCTCTCATTATTAAGGACCCATCAGTTTTCACTTACCCCTCTCCGGGTCCCCCACACTGTCCTGCGGGAACAATTGCAAGCCCGTGGCAGAACTGCCAGTTTTTGACTCACATGTACTCCACGCACAAACTGCGAGGCTGGGGAAGCCCAGCTAAATCCTCCTTCAGCCTGATCAGAACTTTCCATTCTTTTACCTAAAATGGGTGCCAGTGATGTTTTAGTTTCCTTTTAGAATCTCAAAGAGAGAAGAAAGAGGTATTTTCATGCTTGGTATATCCCTCAATTTATTAGCACAAGTTCTCTCCCAGCCAAGAAAAAGGAAATTAAGATGACACTGGTTTGCCAATTTCTCTTTCTCATGTTCTTTTTCTGTTTCCCTCATGTTCCTCCTTCTGAAGTCCCTCCAGACTCAGGATTTTATTTCACTTTTCCTGTACTTTATCATATACACAGTATATCGCAGAACAGCAATCTTCATTCTTTGCCTTCAATAAAAGAATAAAGTAGATGTGCTGGATGCATCTGCTTCATATACCATATCTGGAAGAGAGCAGGGAATGCAGATTCCTTGTAAAGTTATTTCAGGCACAGAGAACAATACAGTGAATGCCTGAGTGACTAATTCTAGGAGGAATACAGCCACTTCTGTGGCCAGAATGAGAGAAACAGGAGAAAAATGGTGGCACATGAACAGAGAAGGATACTCCTTTGGAACTTTGTCTTTCATTTATGTCAGAGACCACAGCATCTAGCTAGAAGGCTTTTAGAAGAGGTACTCATCATGAGTTAATAGGTAGAAGCAAGAATTGGAAAAAGGAGGAGTGAAATCGGGAAGAAACAGACATTTTTCAAAGGTCCCAGGGAAAAAGGCTCTGCAGGTTTGAATAAGAATACCAAGAACAGTTTCATTCTGGTTAACTGTTGCAACTTAAAGAGCTACTCCAGCTTTGGAAGAATAAGAGAACCATCACTTCCTGTCGTCATGGATTCTCTGCTTCAGGAATCTGGACAGCTTTCCTCATCTTCAGAATATCTGAGGCTTCAGAAAGACATACAGTCTGGGAGGTGGTGATTCAGTGGTAATGACTCTATCATTTTAAGCTTGCTTTTTCAGACTCCAGTGGGTGATCATGACTGCCCACCAATGCACCTGTTTCTTCATGTGTTTCGGGGCTTTCTCACAGGATGGTGGTTGAGCAACAAGATTGAGTGCCTCAGTGAAACCCCTTGACCTGTTCAAGTTAACAAAGGCTTCCTCTGAGCAAACTCTCATCAGGATACTCAGAACTCTCTTTCCTACTAGGTTTCCACAGTAGACCCTATCTTAACCTTGGCCTTCCAAGTTCATTTTCAGCAAAGAATCCTAAATTGGTTTCATAAGAATCCATTTACCCTTGAAATCTAAGTCTTAGGCTAGCCTTCAGCAAGAATTTTGTTGGGTCAGATTAGCAAGAATTCATCCTTCTGTTTGATTTCTCCTCTTAGAAATTTTTCACTCTCACTGTGTTTATGGGCTCTAAGTCCCTAAATTCCTATCTTATATGCAGAATTGAGTGCAGTGTCTTTTTCCAATTGCAGTAGTTTTGAATCTAGTCTTCTTTATCATTTAAAAATGTGTCAGAATAAATTTCCTTTTGTAAAATGCAGGCTCAAAATTCATGCAGTATCGTTTGAACTATGTTCTGTTTATGAAAGTAGTTCCTCAACATCTTAATGCAAGAGCAAATGGATTTGACTCCATTTCTTTGTAGAGGAGAGGCAGAAGTTTATTATAATAAGAACATGCAAAATAGAGGCTATTACTGTAGCCACATTTGGAAAGTTTTCCTCAAGGTTGCACAAGAAAGAATCATAGAAGAAACATAACAATTTATTAAAAGTTATTTTATGCAGGTATTTGTTTTTTCCTGAAACTTCAAGGATATGGACTTCTTCAATAAAATGTTTGTTTTTATTATCACTGGAAAATGATGTGCAATAAACACAGAGCAGGATTCAGGTCTTACTTCCATCAATGGTTAAATCACTCTTGGATGACCTTCTGCCTGCATGAACTTAGGTAAGGCATTCAATTTTTCCTCAAGCTCATTCAGTGTCATGTTGCTAATACAGCTATCTTGCAATCAATTTCAATGTGTACTATTGATTAACCTCCTCACACATGCCACAACACAAGCATGCACACAAATAAACATGTTATGGGACAAAAAGGAAAAGATTGGCCAGAGTTTTTCTTTGTTTCTAAAGAATAGTAGGAAATTCATCTTCAATAGATGGCAATTAAATGTAGACAGACTCTTGGCTAAATAAAACACACAAAACATGAATTCTTTGTAAGGTGCAGTTAATTCAAGAGAGGATTTGAAATTCGATCAAATGCCAATGCAAACTCACATAATACTTGAATGACATTAATTAGCTGAATATTGAGACCAGGAGCAAGTGAGGCTCATCCACTGAATATGTACATAAAATTTTCCTATCAAAGGAAACCACAGAAAATTATCAGGAGATGCTTTTTACTCTTATATACATTCAGGTTCTTATTACCATTTTACAGAGGAAAAACTTTATATAAATATGAGACTTCCGACTTAACACCAAACTGATAATAAAAGTGAACACTTTTCTTCTGTGACCAAATGCCTTTAAAAAGAATCTGAACCATGAAATATTTAAGAGACTAAGATTTTAGCCAGACTACTTTTCAAGTGAGCAACTAAAAAAGATGATTTGAAATATTCCCTTATAATTTGAGTTAGAAAAGTGTTTTATATTCTCTAGGTTAACATGACAATTACACAAATACCAAGCCCACATTTTTTAAGCATTCATCAGTTCTTTCATTGGCTTTATTTTTCTCTTTCTTGTTTATGGAATTTTGACATCATAGAATTTTGCTCTGATTGTCATATTTTGTTCCAGAATGAATATCATGAATTTGACTAAGCGTGTAATTTATCAGCTTTGACAGCACAACCCACTAACTTCGGCTTTTTAAACTAAAACCATTCCAAATTAATCTTGATCACTCTAAATTAAAAACACACCTATAAGTAGTTCCAGTACTTAAGATATAATGACTTTTTCTTGGAAAGTTCAGTGACCTTTGTTTGTATTAAAGAATACTATTGTTGCTTCTTCTTACAAGTGTTATACTCTATCACTTAACAAACTCACCCTCTTTCAAGTTTTAGGAATTTTATACAAACAAATCAATCAAAGGCCAGGAAATAATTAGCATTGCAGTGGTAGCTAGGAAATAAACCAGTAATTCAAAGATCATGACTTCCAATACCTTTTTTTCCATTACCTTTTTTTTTTTTTTTTTTTTTTCATGTTTTAGGCAACTCAGGACCTTGCTCTTGGCAGGCAGGTGCTTATACCACTGAGCTAAATCCCCAGCCCTCCAATACGTTTTTTACTATTTATTGGTTGACCTTCTGCAACTAACTTACCTTCACATAGCCTTCTTTCTGAAGTTTGTGAAAATTGAAACAACACTGCAGTTTTAATCATAGGAGTTGAGTAGACAAACACAATACAGAAGCTGTAAAATACTCTTCTGGTCATAAAATGGCACATAAATGTTGGATAATAAAACAGTTATAGGGCTTTATAGTTTAAAAAACCCCACCAATTTTTCTACTAAACAAAGGGCTAATAATAGAAGCAGCTAGGATCAAGCAGGAAAAGATACAAAATTGTCAGGTAAAAGTGTTCATCCTTTTGCCTTAATTGTGTGGACCAATGGCCACACAGATGACATGATCAGATGTGTAGAGCAGTGTGCTCACCACTCTGCCCCACAAAGGCAAATCAGTCAAGCAGGCTGCTGTTAGACCCTGGGACAGCAGCATGTCACTACAACCAGTTGGGCACATTTCTCTTAAATGAGGTTTTATGTGTGAGGTATGTTTGTTTTATCTAAAGGCACTGCTTTATGGTAAATAATCAAAGTAGAGGAAATGTTTTCTGGCATGTTCTTTTTTCTCACCCCATTTGAATACATTCATCATGACACTTTCTCTTTGAAATTCTAATTTCATTTACTTAAAACTAACAATTATTTCAAGAAATCATTCCCCATAATTATTACTTTACTTAAGGATTTTATCACAACTAGATGTTGGTTAACATGATTTATGTTACACTTAGAAATATTGTAATAGTTTTGTGCTTTTTCTTTATTGTTCCCGGGAGGAAAAAATAAGAATAAAGGATGGGTATAATCACCTCTCACAGAAAAGCTACCTTTGATTTTGGTCCCAAACTCTCTTGTTAACTATTTAATACATTTTTAAAAAGTATAAGTTACCTGATGAATAGTATCAAGTCCTGAACTAGGAGAGATAAGTATTAAATCGGAGGTATTAAGTAATATAATGTTTTCACCACAACTAATCCTGGCCCACCACTAGATTAAATACAAAAGATCACTCTGTCACTCCATCTGATAATAAATTTTTTAATAGTATAGGTTGAATAAACAGTTTGATTCACTTGTTTCTTCGTGTATTCATTCATTCAAAAAGATTGCTGAATTCTGCTATTTCTTAGACTTTTTTGGCACTGGAGATTTCAGTGAGCAGTAAGTATAAAAGTTCCTGCCCCATGAAGTTTATATTCCAATATATATTGGAAGTAATGTGCTCCTTGACTGTTTTTAAGTACCATAAAAATGAAATATAATACTATTTTAAGACATAGTCTTGCAAAGTTGCCTAGATGGGATTCAACTTGCAATTCTCCTGCCCCAGCCTCCCAAAGTGCTGGGATTATAGCCCAGTTTAGGCATGTTAATTTTAGTGAAAATTATTTCTAAACTATTGTGTCATATACATGTTATTCTAATGATTATGCTAAGTATGTTACTAATATTGCTAAGTGCTAAGTGCAAAGGTGGCTTTTGAATGATAAATACAGTCTTCTGACAGCAGAGTAGGGGTAAGAAATGGAAAGAAGGCACTAAAACATGGGAAAACTGAGGAAAGATGGCACGCATTTGGGTTTTCTGAGAACAACTATAGTGTTATTTTTCTGTGGATAAAAAACCACAAGGAATTGAGGCAGTGATGATTTAACGTGAGGAACAGATGAAGAGTTCTGCACCCAGAATTAAGTGTGCTCTGTTGTCCAGCAGTATGAGTGTCCTCAAATGATTGGGTGGAGCCAGTGAGTACTTTTCACAGAAGAATACCACAGTTCTCTGGTACATAAATGACAGTGGTAGATAAGAAGGCCGTATCGAGGGAGGGGAGACAAGAATTTGAGGAAACAGCTTCTTAGAGGACACTGAGATGGAAGGTAAAAGCACTAAGAATCAGAACTGTGGAAAGAAACATTAGTATGGTTAGAAGATAAACAAGAAGGATGGGGTGACGTAATAGGAGAGACTGTGAAGAGTCTGTTTGAAATCAAGTTTCTAGTTAAGAAAGTAAATCAAGGCACTACTGAACAAAATAAAAATTATGAACAGGTTAGCATTTTTAGGTTGGATTTAGTTGTGGAAATTAGAGGATCGAAAAGCCTAATATCGGAAGAGAAATGCAAACGAGGTAGCTAGATCCATGAGACCAAGACACAGCAGAAAGATTAGAAATGAAGTAGACATCATTAACATCTACTGACGTAAATCTTTGGAGGCAGTGAGGTTGTCCAAGGTAGCATGAATATTACAAACAGCTTCAAAGTTGAACATGTATTAGCTCAGTTTAGTCTCCCTGAACTATCAGAAAGCCAAGATATCCCTTTAAACTGGCACTTTCGTACTCACTTGTAACTAGTTTTTCTCTCTTATTAATTTTGAATTTTGTCAGTGTATGTCTCTAGCACACAACGATCACACTCATCATAGGGAAATGGTACCGCAACAGCAAACATCTCAATCATTTTTCTCTCTTCCATCCACCCCTCCTTTGTTTTGCCAGTATCAGATCCATTCACTTATAAGTCCTTATAAAGTTAAGTAACATCTACAAGTCAACAAGAAGACTAGTAGGTCAAAAACATGTAAAAGACATTAAAAAATTAGACTGAATCAAGGTCCAGTTTTAGGTATTGCCCAGGTTGACTCTTCTTTCCTACTGCCTGTATTTTATTTCTCTACTTAGATGTAGAGTTTTTCATCTAAGACAAAGCATATGATATTTAAGTTTGTATGTTTGATTTATTTCACATTATATTATGGTCTCATGATGCCATTTTTCTACAACTGACTCGACTTTACCCTTCTTTATGGCATGGCAGTTAATACTTTGTAGTCTGTATGATGGTTATGGGTGTGGATGCATCTCTTCTTCCCCTACCTGCTTTTCTTTTTTTGCCATTTTGAAGTTGCAGAAAATAGGCCTGAATTTCTGCATACAAATAATTTTGAGTCAAGCAAATTTAGAGTGCATTTTGTCAGTAGAAAAAGGAAGGAGAAAATCACATGTGTAAATACACAAAAATCTTTATTTAACAGTCTTTAAAGAATGACAATTAGCTAATCGCTCATTTACACATTCATTCTCACATGTATGGAATGAGTATTGAGACCTACCTTGTGCTAAGTGTCCCGCAGAAAAATGAATTAAGCCTGATCATGGCCCCTGAGGGATTTATAGTCTAGAAGAGAGACACTAGTATTAAGTTGTTCTCTAAATATTTCAATAAAGATGGCAGGATCTGCAGATTTGAGGAAGAGAAAGTTATTTCAAATAATTATATCTATGTCTATTTTATCATAAAAGAAAATAATATGTCAAGAAATTAGATTCAGTGTGCATGAGAGAATCTGTCCATTGAATATCAAAAATGCCAAACATCATTTGGCTGTATAGATAAAGTAACTTCAGACCTCCTCTTGATTCCAATCATACAAAGTCTTAGTCAAGTCACCTTTGACAAAGACATTCTGCACATTTTAAAAAATGCAACTATTATCATTCATTTTAGATAAAAAGTACATATTTCTTCTTCTGCTATTATTTTGAATCAACCCACAACAAATTACCATTGACTTACATATATTATATAAATTTCAAATAAGCTTTAATTCTTTTACTCATAAATACTTCTCCCAGCATCCTAGATTACTGATATGAAACTCAACTTTATACAAAAGCATTTCTTTCTTGTCTGTCCTCTAGCATCTCTTAAAAAGAAAAGAAGTCAGTTTAAAGTCTCATGATATTTTATTTCCCAGTAATTTTCAGTTCTTCACTATGAATTGTGTTGTGTATGACATTAAAACTCACAGTGTTCAACTGAACTTTTAATAAATCATTTTATAGTCACACTTAAAAATAATCACAGACTTCAGAACTATCTGAATATATTATCTAATGTTTATTTTCAATTTTCTGAGATTTTCCATTCTTTTTATCCTTATGTCCCTGATCTTAAACTATTCATGAAATTTTATCACCTGGAGATGAAGCAACTTAAGATTTTTTTCTGGTTTATTGTCTTCTATATTCATAAATATGCTAGATTCCACAAATTCTGAATCATTCACCACACATTAAAGCTGCATTTACTTTTATGGTTCAAACAAACTAGATTTTTGCCAATTTCAAAATAGTTGAACAGATCATTGTTTTCTACATGACTGGGAAATTAGGTTCAAGATAAATATTTTATTTGAAAGAATACAGAAGAATGAATCAAGTTACAAGCATTCCATGTAGTTCTACATTTGACACACATATTCACAATGTAAATGTGCCCTTTATTTGATGAAACATTATTAAAACAAATGATAAAACATACAAAATATCATCAATGCTAGTATTTGCACTAATATGTAATAAACACTAAACTTGAAAGACGAACAATTTTAAACTGCCATTTTTGAGATTGCCTGATTTCAAAATGCTGAAAGATCAACATTAGTATTAAAAGAATACTGTAAACAAAGGCTGTGTCAATCCTTAAGCCATTTTTTGTTTTGTTTTGTTTGTTTTATTTTGCTTTGCTTTGCTTTGCTTTGGTTTTGGTCTTTCTATTGAAGACATAAATCCTGGCACTATAGAACCAAATGATTCAGTGCAATTGTGAGACCATTTTTATCTGAACAATGAACAGTAATGAGAGTTGTAAATAATACAGTACAAAATGATTTGGTATAAAGTCTTAGCAAGATACTGTTGCCATGTCCTGGGCCTCAAAATGATTGAACTACATAGCAGAATATGCTGCTTTTCTGAAAACACTCTTCAAGTGCAAAGCTATTTGAGCATCATTATACTTACACTGTATAAACCAGTGTAACACACAATGCTCTCCTTTATATGAGAAGTATAGTAATAGCATTTTCTAAATAAAACTATCTTCCAGTACACTATATCCAATGAACACTGTCATTTAGAGAGAGAGATCTAGCAGTATATAGCTTCCCAATTGAAGCACATGCTTTATTAATGTCTGAAAATTTTGTAGGAGAATACTTCTCAGAATAGTTTCAAAACATTGTATAGAGTCTACACTTTATGTCAGGAAATTTGGCTTTTAGTTGCTACATTGCAATTGTGTAATCTTTGATAAATCAAATTCTTCCTGAATTTATTTTTTCATTTCAGTGGGGCTATTTCAATTATGGTCAAAGTTTGCTGAAAATTATAATTACCTGCAAAGTTTTAGGGGTTTTTTTAATACAAATGCCTTCTATCTTCTCCAGTGAAGTTAAATCATAATTTCCAAAAAATGAGACTGAGACATGAGTATTTTTGTAAGCTCCCCAAGTGATCATAATATGCATTTAACTATCACTCTCAGCTCTGAAACATTCTGATGTTGTATAAAACTTGCAGCTTGAGAACCTCAGCATGTGTATTAAATGAGTTCTTGGGAAAGAATTTCCAGTGTAAGGTGTGGATGTTTGTTCTATTAGTTGCATTCATAATGTTGGCTGACAAGGAGAAAAAAAATCAAGGAAAAAATTAACAAGGAAGGTAGACAGGCCATGCAAACGAGAGCTCAATTACAGAAGAGCTGTCTCTAAGAGACCAGAGTCATGCTCTTTAACATTCTAAGTGATTGGTTTGTGCAGTGAACCAAATCTGAGCAGTTCCAATGTTTGAAAATGTAATGACTTAAATAGAAATACTAATATCTCCAAGGTCATGAAACAGTTCCTTGGCCTTAGGAAACATCTAACTTCTGTGGACTCATATAGGTCAACTTGATGGACCCCTTAAAACCTTAAGGTGCATCTTTTCTCTGCATTAAAATACATTAATACTAGCTTTGAAATAAAATTAATTCATTTTGCAGAATCTGCCTTTTAAAAACTTTCTTTTGCATTTTCAGACTTACCAAGAAGTTATTCAAAATTACCATATTTTCTAACAGAATAAAATTAAAGGATTGCAGTACAAAAAGGTTATCAAAACAAAAGACTATGAAAGAAATCTCAGAACAGCTATTCAATGCTAACAACAGCCCAAAATTTAATTTAAAACATCTTGAAAATATACAATGGTTAAGAATTAACTTTTAATCCTCATATACACTTTTAAGGAATTTATAATCTAGGTTGTTCCTAAGCATATTAGTGATAGGGGGAAAGGATAAGTAACAATTTACCAAGAATTACATCATCTATAATTCTTTTATCTTTGTATTTGAAGGTTAATCTGTTGAATTTCATATATATGATATAATATATATATATGTATATATATATATATTATATCATAAAATATCTACAGGAAATGGGGTCAATACTCCATCTAACTTACAAAATCTGCAGTGGGTTATAGAAATTAAAGAGACTGGGGCTAGGGATTTATCTCAGCAGTATAATTGTCTGCCTGACAAATGTGAGGTCATGAGTTTGAAACCTGGTACCCCCCACCCAAAAAAAAGGAAATAAAAGAGACATAAGCCAAAACTAGCAAAGTGAATGTTAATCCAGTTCTAGAAACTTTCTACTAAATGCTGGTCATTACTTTGCAGACTTGCTTGATTTTGAAGTAATAAAATCCACCTTCAATTAAGTGTACAATAAAATGGTTTTTTTCAAACGTTTAAGAAATACTTAAGACTAGAATTAATGAGTTCACATGCATTAATAACTATACCACACTCTTGTGTGTAAATTCATTTCAATGAAAATGAAAGAGCAAAGGTAGAGATAGAGTCTAAAGTCATAAAATAACAGAAAGAGGAAAAAAACTAAGTGGAAGTACAGATAATAAGGCAGGATAAATTACAGCTGTTAATACTAATATTAAAAAAATGCCTGATCTTCTTGTGAATGATATGAACCTTGCTTTTAAAACAAAACACAACAGATTGCAGAATTGGATATAGTATCAATAAATTATCAAAAGAAACATACTTTTATCATGAGCTATATGTCCAACAGTGTATTCCACTCTCCCACTTAAGATCACTTCAAACAGTATCATTCCTGAGGTGCAATGTAATGTAAAATGCACAGGAAAAATAAACAGTAATAGAAGCCTCTATAGGGAAACTATGAGACAAATTTCTAGGTACAAGAACAGGAGAGACAATAATCTTATAAATAACACAAGTAAATTAAATACATAATATTCATGACATATATTTCCTAAACCTATGTGAGGAGGAATATTTAAGCACACATATGACAATAATACTAAATAGTTTTAAAGCAGCTTTCAATAGTGTGACTCCATTAACTTCATAATATTTGGTCCTAAGTGTTTAAAAAGACTCCATGATCATCTCTTACATTTTAGCAAATAGTTCTTCTACTTTTGCTAAAACTATACTACTAATAAAGATCCTTCCAGATTCATATGTTAAGAAAAGCTATCAGTAATTTAGTTTATTTTCAAAGATGGGAATATAATGGTATTAAAAGAATGCAAATTGTTTTATAATTGACTCCTTAAATTGTAGTTTGGTATAAAGTTCTTGTCTTAGCTTAATTAACTCTTTTTGCATGTCCTGATGAACGTGTTCCACATTAACATGAACTAATCAAATAGTCCAGTACTGCAGTCCCTTCTGAACTTTAATCACATGGTCTGGAAATGTGGTCTAAGTAAAAATTTCAATTAAACTATTATAACTTCTCCATTAGAATAAAATACAAATTACATATTCATAAATCAGTATTTTAAAATCTAAAGTACTGCAAAAAAAAGAAACATTGCACATTTTCAGTGTGTAGGTCATTTTTAAATAATGTAACTTGTTAATAAGTTTCATGATTATTAAATTCATTTTAATGAATTTGATCTGGTTTCATTGGATCTTAAGATAACCTTATTTAACTTTATAGATACAGTATATCCAAAAGATATGTTACATTCATTCACAATATTTCTTTTTTTTAATTTTAAAGAGAAAAAACAATGATACAGAATTTCAAAACAAGATAATAGATTAACAATGGTGACTATGTTACATATTGTTATCTGCTATTTTTTCTAATACTGCAAATGTCAATTTGTGATTATGTTGTGTATGTGTAGAAACTTCTACATCCGTTACAACATTCTTTATGCATTCCAGAAATAACGTTAGACTTTCCAAACTTTTTCTTAAAAGCTTATAAATATGATATATATCCACTGTGTTTGATTGCTTCATTCACTGTAAAATGGTTTCTTAATTTTAACAACTTCTTTTTGCTTCATTATAAAAGAACATATGGGAATAACATAAACATAAGTAAGTGCTTTTTATAAGCGTATCTTCAATACCCCAGTTTGAAATAATAAACTGATCTTCAATATTTTCAAATGCTCTATCTCTTCTTGCCCAAACACTCCCCACACATACACACAGAATCACTGTAAATGCAACAGTTACTATCCAAATATGTATACAGTGTATTGTTTCCAGTATTAAAGTACAGCATCTAATTTTCTGGCATCAAATTCCAAATCATCTCTAACCATTATGAAAATAAAATTTTCCTACAACTTTTTCAGAATAAAATGGGGTGAGGAACCATGTCTGAGGCCCATATAGACCAGAAGTCTGCACCTAGCAACCCACAGTCATCCAGGAACACTCAGTGCAGCCCACAGGGACTGGGAAGCTGTGCCCAGTGACCTGCTCACACCCAGAAACCAGAAGTGAGGCTCATGGGGACTGGGAAAACGCACCCAGCAATCTGCCCTCACATGTAAACCATCTTGGAATCCCACAGGGACAGGGAATCTATGCCCACAGACCTGCAGTCATCAACAACCCTCAGTAAGGCCTGCTGCAGGACAGGCCAACAATTTAGGAAACAACCAGTACTTGGCATCCAGCTGGCATGCAGAGGAACACAAGAAACTGCCAAAATGAAAGAATAAAATGCAATCTCAAATTTTCAGCCCATTCAGACCAAGCCCATGAGACAGATAAACATGAATTTGGAAATCACAAACCTAAAATTTCTGAAATGATAACAATGGAAGTAAAGAAACAACTTTAGCAAGTTGTGAATGAAATCAGATCAGAAATCATCTCTTAGGTAAAAAAAAAAAAGATAAATATAATGAAAGAATTGGTGAAAGAATCCAAAGAATACATAAATTTTTTTTTAAAGAGCATAGGAAAGTGATGGTAACATTGAATAAACAATATAGAAAACAATTAGAATACAAGAAACAGATTCAAGGAGGTAGCCAGGAAATCAAAAATTCCATTGAAAGCTGGCAAAAACACATGAATGAAATTGAAGACAGATTGTCAGACCTTGAAGACAGGTTTGTGACTCATGATCACGAAAGGAGAGATCTCTCAAAAAAAAAAAAAAAGGAATCACAGGAAATAACAGCTTAACAGTTGCAAGATGATGCAAAGAGAAACAATATAAGATTGACAGATGTCAGTGAAATAGACTATAACACAAATGATGTAAAAAGACGATTTGCAAAAGTAATAGCAGAAAATTTCCCAAAATTTTCCCATGAGAAAAGAAACTGACATACAGATGAATGAGGTGTGTAGAACTCCAATTAGCTATAATCAATATAATTCTAGACCTTGACATATAATATCAAGAGCCCAGAAATTTAGCATAAGAACTGAGTATCAAAAGCTGCTAGAACAAAGAAACAGAACACTTATAAAGGAAAGCCTATCAGAACCACGGCAGACTTCTCAGCACAAACCATCCAGTAAAGAAGAGCATGATGTATTTGAAGTACTAAAAGGAAACAACTTCCAATCTGGATTTATGTACCTTGAAAAACTACTTTCAAAATAAATGGAGAAGTAATGTATTTCCATGACAAAGAACAACTGAAGAACTTCATGACCATCCAATCAGCACTACAAAGAATACTGAGAGATATTACAGAGAGAGATAAAAATGACCACAATTTCAAGAACAACAACAACAACAAAGAAACCATTAAGCAGGACAAATAATCAAAGAGAGAGGAAAATTAAGGTACCAACAGCAGAAAAAGATAAAGTCAACACACATCAGTTATAACCATTAGTATAAATGGCCTCAATTCACCAATTAAAAGAAATACACTGGTAGAGTGGATCAAGAGGCAAAATTCAACAATATGCTCTATATAAGAAACACATTTAACTCAAAAGGAAATTTATAGACTGAAAGTTGAAGGAAGGAATACATTACTCCATGCATCAGAAACCAAGAAAAAAGCAGGGGTAGCTATTGCTTGCAGATAATATGAACTTCAAACCAAGAATGATCAAGAGATAAAGGTATCATCTACTCATTAGGGGAAAAGTTAAAGAATAAGAAATAACAGTCATAAATATATATGCACCAAATAAGGGAGCATACAGATATGTAAGAAAAATATTAATACACATGAAAAATCAAATAAGCAATGATACAATTAAAATGAAGGGACATAACACCCTTCTGTCTCAAAGAGAAAGAGCAACTAAACAAAAACTCAGCAAAGAAATAATAGAAAAAGAACTTTTGAACAAATGTACTTAGTAGACATATAGAATGTTCCACTCAATAACATCAGAATACATATTATTCTCGGTGGCATACGGGACATTCTTTAAAATAGGACATATATTAACCCATAGACCATGATTAAGTAAATTCAAAGGAATTGAAATTATCCCTTGTATATTATCTGATTATAGAACAATGAAATTAGAAATTAATGACAAAAGAAAGCTTTATAAACACATGGAAATTAAATAGCACCCTACTGAACAACCAGTAGGTCACAGAGGAAATTAAAGAAGAAATTAAATAAATAATATATACAATAAAACAAAAATTCAAATACTACTTCCCAGAGCCTACCGGACAAATGAAAGTAGTCCTCTAAAGGAAATTTATAGTAGTTAATTTTCACATCAGGAAAACATATTGAGCACATAATATAATGCTGCACCTCAAACTTCTAGAAAAAGAACAAGTCAAGCCCAAAGCCCAAACAAAGGAGGAAATTATACAAATCAAAGCAGCAATTAATGCAGTTGAGACTAAGAAAATAATACAAACAATTAATTAATCAAAAACTTGCTTCTTTGCAAGAATAAATAAAATTGATAAACCCTACCAAAAGTTATCAAAGAAAGGAAAGAAAAAAACTCAAATTCATGCAATAAAGAATGAGAAGGGTAAATTCACTACAGACCCTGAGGAAATACAAAAGATCATCAATATCTACTTTGAAAACCTTTACTTATAAGATCAAAAACAGACACGAAATGAACAGAGTCCTAGACACATGAATTACCACAGCTGGATATATAAAACTTCATAATAAACTAATATCAGTTACTAAAATTGAAAACATAATTAAAAATACCAACAAATTTTAGCTCAGTGCTGTAAGTGCCTGCCTGGCAAGTGCAAGGTCATGAGTTTGATCCCCAGTACAAAAAAAAAAAAAAAAAAACCAGTCCAGCTTCTGATGGATTCACATCTGAATTCTACAAGGAATTTATAGATGATTTAATACCAATATAACTCTTTAATGAAATTTAAAGGGAAGCAGTTCTCCCTAATTCATTCTGAGAAACAAATATTACCCAGATACCAAAACCAAAGAAGGACCCAACCAAAAAATAAAATTACAGGCCAATCTCTCTAATGTACATAGATACAAAAGTCCTCAATAAAATACTGGCAAACAGTATGCAGCAATTCATCAATAAGATTATAATGCAGGGATGGTTCAACATACATAAATCAATAACTGTAATACATCATATCAACAGAGTGAAAGACAAAATTCACATTACCATCTCAATAAATGCAGAAAAAGCTTTTAATAAAGTTCAACACTCATTCATGGTAAAAACTCAAGAGAAAATCAGAATAGTGAGTCTTTACCTCAATCTGATGAAAGCCATCTATGACAAACCAACAGCCAACATCATCCTAAATGCTCAAAAACTGAAAGCTTTCACTCTAAAATCAAGACAAGGAACAAGACAAGGTTGTCCACTATCATGACTGCTATTCAATAGAGTTTTAGAAATGTTAGCTAGTGGAAGAAGACAAGAGAGAAAAATAAATGGAGTAATGATAGGAAAGGAGAAATGAAATTATCATTATTTGCAGATGACATGCTATTCTACATACAAGACCACAAAAACTCCAGCAAAAGACTTAATAAACAAATTTAGCAGCATTCTCAGTCAATATGCAGAAGTCAATAGCATTCCTACACACAAACAACAAATCACTGAGAGAGAAATTAGGGAAGCCACACCCTTCACAATAATACCAATAAATGAAATACTTAGGGATTAATCTAACAAAGGAAATAAAAAGTTTATACATTGAAACTTACAGTACTCTGAAAAAAGATATATGGAAAGATATTCTTTGCTCTTGGAAAAAACCAACATTATAAAAATGGCCATGCTACCAAAACTATTATACAGATTTAATGCAATCCCAATTAAAATAGCATTAGCATACCTCAGAGATCCATAGAAAATATTCTAAAGTTCATATGGAAGCATAAGAGACATAAAATAGCAAAAGCAATCCTTGGAAACAAAGGCAGGAAAGAGGCATGATAATCCCTAACTTGAAATTATACTACAAAGCTGCTATAATAAAATCAGCATGGTACTGGCAAAAAAAAACAGATCTAAGGGTCAGTGGAGTAGAACAGAAGATAAAGACACAACTACAAACACACTCAGCCACCTTATCTTTGGCAAAGAGTCCAAACATGTTCATTGGAAGAAAGATAGCCTTTTTAATAAGTTGTTTTGGAAAAATTTTCTACATGCTGATGATTTAAACTAGACCCATGCCTATCACAATATATACTAAACTAAAGTCAAAATGGATCAAAGATACAAATGTTAAGACAGAAACACTAAACCTATTGAAACACAAGTTAGGTAGAAATCTCAAGGACATAGAAGTAGGCAAACACTTCATGAGCAAAAACCAAACTGCACAGGAAATACTACAAAGAATCAGCAACTGGGATTTCATCATATTAAAAAGATTTTTCACACTGAAAGAAATCACTAACAGGGTGAAAAAAAACCCACAGATTGGGAAAAGATTTCTGTCAAGCATTCCTCAGACAAAGGACTTTTATCTAGAATGTATATAGAATTGAAAAAAAAAAAAAAAACAGGCCTCCAAATTTAAAGATCTAATCCAAAAATGGGCATCTGAGATGAATGCACAATTCTCAGATGAAGAAATACAAATGGAAAATAAATACATGAAAAGATGTTCAACATCATTGGTCATTTGAGAAATGAAAATTAAAACAACACTGAGATATTGTCTCACTCCAGAAAGAATGGCTGTCATCAAGAAATTAACCAATGACAAATGTGGCAGGGGAGTGAGGGAAAAGGAACCTTCTCCATTGTTGGTAGGAGTGTAGACTGGTACAAGCACTGTGGAAATCAGTGTGGAGATTCCTCAAAAAAGTATTAGAGGTTCCATTTGATCTAGCAATTACCCTTCTAGGTATTTTCCTGGACAAATTGAAAACATCATACCACAGCAATATTTATGCACCCATGTTTATAGCTGCACAATTTGTAACATCTAGATATTGTAAAAAAACCAAATGCCCATTAACTGAGAGATGGATAAAAAAGATGTGATATTTTTATACAATGGAGTACTACTCACCCATAAAGAATGATAAACTCAAGACATTTATATGTAAATAGATGCAATTAGAAATCATACTCATAAGTAAATCAGACTTGCATATGTAAACATATTGTCTTACTAGTGTAAGAAACTGATAAAGATGCAAAATTTACAATAGATATAGTAAAAGGAAAAAAACTGCTCAGAGTTAAATTATATTGTTTGATCAATCTTCCATGCCTGTATCTGATAATCTGAGCAAGTATTTTGAAGATAATAATAGGCAATATAACCCTCATTGTTAAATTCCTATCATCTCATTTTGAAATCCTATAGAATCATTTTTGTTGTTGTTTTTGTGATTTTGCTTTTGTTCTTGTTTCTTGGATTATCTGTTTGCTTCTTGATTTTTCTTTTTTTCACTTTAAAATAAAATAATAGAAATAAAATGAATAAAATGGGCTAGGACATTATTTATTTTCAAAACTAATTTCATAGATCAAAAAATGATGTTCTTTATAGATATCTTGCTTTCAAGAACACTATTCTCTTAATTCTACTTTTATATCTAGATTACTCTTTTGATCCATATCCCACTAAAATAACTGATTTTCTGTGTGACAGTTCTCATTTAAACTATAATGCTAGTTAAAGCTAGCTCCCTGTCTACTTTACATCATCCATCCAAAATGTGCACATCAAGTATAACAGGTAGCACATTGAAGAATTTCTCATAAACCTTGAGGGTGCATGCAGGGTATTTATTAGCTCTAACAACTTTTTTCTAATCATCTACTATGTTTTTGTAGATTGTCTCCTTTTATTATAATATTCAGTGTGGAATCCCAGTCCTAGAAAGTTGCCTAACACGTTTGCTTGTAATCTCATTGACGACAAAAAAAATCATCAGAAAAAAATAATTGCCAATTCCTACAAGAGTGGATGTCCCTACATTCTTTAATTATGCCTTCCCTGCCTTTTCTTGCTTCCAGTGTGAACTCCAGTTAGACTAATAAGAATTTTGCTTTCCATATTATCCATAACTCTGTCATTCCTCTGCTTCTCTAGATAGGATCACTATTACTAGCATTCTAAGGAATGATTGTAATTTATGTTCCAAAAACAAAAGAATCTTGTATAACCTTAACTTCTGTCTTTTTCTGTTTCAATTTAAAGAAAATTAGCTCAATCATGTTTTACAATTTCTGTCTCCTTTCCCACATTTCCTTTTTTCTTTTGAGATTGTGTCAACCGAAATTTGTCAACATACCACAGAAACTGATCCTATCAAATTCAAAAAAGTCCTCTCAATGGCAGCACAAATTCACTTTTTATTTCTCAATGTGCTCGACTTCCTAGTAGCTACTGGTGTTACTGAGGAATCTCTCTCAGATTAGAACTCTGTTTCCCCTTTGCTTTCTCTGTGTTATTTATAATTCACAGTGAACCATCATTCTGGGCTTCTCATACAAATTGCTCTCCATCCTCCCAACTTCTGAACACTTGATACTCCAGGATCGGTTTTTAGCTTGTCCTTCACTCCCTAGGCAATTTCATTCAATCCCATGATTTAAGTGCCATTTATATTCCTATGTATTTTTACATTTAAGAAACCTGCTCAGATCTTGCTCTTGAACTACTCAGTTTGACAACTCAAAATATATATTTCACTAGTACCTACAGCCTAACATGTACAAAACTGAACTCTATTTTCTCTTCCTCAAAATATATATATCCTTGCATCTACATTTCAGCAATGAAAAACCATTCTTTCAGTTGCCCACAACCAACATGGCAAAGTTATTCTTGTCTTTTCTATTTATTTCATGCAGTTGTGGTTAAGAAAGGGCTGTGAGCTTGACTGGCTTTGGGATTTGCCCAGGGGTTTAGTGAAACACACATCAGGATGTGCCTGAGCGAAGCTATGGAAGCATGGCTTTGGGGTCTACATCTGTTCCCTCACCTTTTACGCTGTGCCACTGCTCCCCTGCTCTGCTTCCAAGCTGCCATCACTGAAGACTCTTTGCTACCACCAGACACTTCTGCCACGATGTTCTTGCCTTGGAGCCAGCAAATGGTGGACAGAATCTCCTGAAAGTGATTAAACATTTGCTTCTTTACATTGTAATTCTCAGGTACTACCTTCATCAATAATAAAACTCACTAATACACATGATTCACATCCATTCTATCAGAAAATGCTTTTGGCCCTACTCTGAAACATATATTCAAAAGGAAACACTCTTAGTGCTCTTACTATTGTCTCTCTACTGAATCTTTTAGAAACTAAAATCTCTACTTGTGCATTAGTTAGCTTTCCTTGCATTGGAAACCATTCTAAAACTTAATGGTTTAAAATAATAGCCACTTATGATTACTTTAATAGGTCAGATGGAGTAGAAATGGAAATCTAACCAAATTTGTGTGAATATTATCTATAGCAACTAAGTAGACTGAGCTCTGGTGTGTGTGCTTTGGCGACTCCTAGGAAGGTAGGCTGAGCTTGTTCTGATGAAATGATTTCTAGACAACAGAATGATGCAGAGCCTACTGAGGCTGAGGTAAGGACATTGTAAATCATACACGGTCATTCTACTGCATCCTACTGGTCTACAAGTCATAAATTCTACCCAGTTCACTGTGGCAAAGATGTGCAAAATCATACTACAGCAGGATGTAGGAATATCGAGGGAATAATTGCTATATTTTCATTTTCAGTCTGCTATAAGATTTCACTCAGAATAAGATCTAAAAAATATTAAAACTGTCCAGCTGTGGTAGTGCACAAATACAATCTTTGCCATCTAGAGATAAATGCAATAGGGTCACAATTTCCAGCTTAGCCTGGGCAACTTCGTGACTTAGTAAGACCTTGTCTCAAAAACCTTAAATCTGGATGATGAAATCTTTTTGTAGTCTGGTAATTCGCCACTCACCTCCACTGTCTTCTCTTTTCTCATTGCATTCCAACTATACTGGATCTACTCCCAGCTCAGGTCTTCTATGCCTATGACTTTTCACTCAGTCTTGAATGCTCTGCTATATCTCCTTGGTTCTCTCTTTCTATATAATTATATTTCTGTTTGACGCAAACATCATTAACAGTCATTCTATCCCCTAAACATGATTCTACATTCTTGAAAGTACTTACTGTTTAGTTTGGGCTTATTATCTTCAGTAGAAAAATATCATCATCTTAAGATCAGAGACTTTGTGTGTTCTCTTCATGGACTCTTCCTCAATACACTGGTCCTTTGATCCTGGGAATTGCTGAACATTATCCCCTCCCTCATACAAAGTGACACAATATTTGTATAAAATCTATAGACTTCTGCAGGAGATTGCCCTGCTGATGCTGTCCAGAGAATGCTGTTAGCAGTGCAGGCTGTAAAGAGTGAATCCCACAATTGCTTTGTTTTAAGGAGTGAGTCAAGCCAAAGCCAAATGACTCATAAGAGTCCTGAAGATGGTGTGCAGATGAGCAGTATCCCCCCCACCAGCGGCCACAGCAGAGACAGAGATGGTCTGTGAAGTTATCTCTCATATGAGATAACATGGCAGCCAAGGACCAGTGGCTCTTCCCAAATTCTTTTCCCAGAACGGTGGCTCATTTTATTTGAAAAAATGAATTAATCATTAATGTTGACCTATTCCTGGTCTCATCTGTTCTTGATGCAAGAATGTTTTTTCCCTTCTTTACAAGCTCCACCTAGATCAGTGTCTTATTCCTAGCACCACACAATGACCCTTCATCCCATTCTATAGATTGTGCAACCAATAAATACTATAGGTCTGGCTGTGCTGGCTTAGCACTGACCATCCCAGCTCAGCTTTCACTTTTACCTTGTCTCTGAATGATTCTGCAGCCTTGCACTATAGCACCCAATAGGAGACCAGATCTTTCCCCTATAACTTCCTTTCTAATACTTTAAATCATCTCTAGATTACTAATAACACTTAATATGATAAAAATGTTATGTACATACCTGCCTTACTATATTGTTTATAAACAAAGACAGAAAAAATTGTTATATGTGCAGTAAAGATGCAATATTTTTTCCAAATAGTTTCAACCAGCAGTTGTTTGAATGTGGAGATAGAGAAATCCTGAATAAAGAAAGCAAATAACAATGAGATTAATATCAAATAAAATATAATTTGACTCATGTAATTTTAAATTTTCTGACACATAATAGGAACCTTAAAATGACATAAGATTGTATTTTATATCATTTTACGCCAGTTAGTATCTTAGCTATTTACAATGGTAGTTTTAATCTTATTACAAAATGCTGTGTATCAGTAGCTGTTGCTTGTTCTCCTCTCCTTATTCAGATGCTCATTTGTATCCAAAAAGTATGCGAATTCATATATTTTAGTAAGGTAGAAAGAAGTAGGTGAAATTGTTTGAATAATACTTTTATTTAACCCAATAAATCCAAGATACATTTCATATATAATCAATCAAGTACTAAACTATGTTTTGTAATTGTCTTTTAAAATCCAGTGGATAGTATACCTTATTTCATCTAGTAAGTGCTTGATAGTTATGTATGAGTAATGCTTAGCAGTTTAGATGGCTAGAATCTAATTCAGTGCTAGTATTGAATGTTAGTCTTTATTCTTTTAACCTAAGCAGTCTACACATGAGTAAAACAATTGAAATTGAAGGAAGTTCCTATGGTAGAAATGAAATTATGTGTTCTGTAGGATTATCACTTTAAGGAAGTCTTACTACTTTCCTTACTTCTTTATCATATTGTCTCCGAAGGTTTTAGTGCATGTTTCTCTAACTTTATCTCAGTGTTCTTGCATATTTTACTATTTCTGTACTATTCTTGATCACATTGTTCCTAACTCCCAAGTAAGCAATAAAGCAATCAGCACCCTGAGATAAGGGCTACAGACAAACAAGAAAACACCTCAATGCAAAAATATCTCATCAGTTCTCATCCTTGAATCTCTGTTCACAAAAGTAAGACCTTTAGTTGGAAGTAGTTGTCCTTGCAAGATGTTAAAAAATCAATACCTAGTCCTCTCCAGCCCTTTTTCTTTCCATTGTGGAATTCCTGTGAGTAAGAGCACTGTCATGTGTCTCTCTGCTCTCATGAGAGAATAATGAACTCAAGCTTTCCCTGTCTGCAGATAATGACACTTAGTTTATTTTGCTTAGAAAGCACAGTTCTTCTTTTCCCACCAACTACTTCCTTCTGGTGTCCTATTAAATTACACCTCCTAAGAACAGTCTAAGTCAGACCCCCTCCATTTTATATTTTCACGGAAAATACACCTTTCTTCACAACACGTATCATGATTGTAAATTCATAATCATTTGAATAATTACCCTTGAAGGGCAGAATCATGCTGTATCACCAATATAGAACGTAATTACTGACACAAAGCAGATGCTCAAAAACGTTGTATAACAATTGTAAAACATGCAAAAATGTTTGAGTACATGCAATAGGAAATCTTAGAACTATAAAAGATTGATAATATCAATTAGTATCCCATTCACTTAGAATGGTAACCCTAGTGGTCTTACTATAAAAACTCTGTGTACAAGTCCTTCCTGCTCACTCTCTTCTTCCTTATTTGGATGCTTATTTCTATGTGAAAACTTTGGTAACTCCTAAGTGTAGTATGGGAAAGGAGCAATGGCATAGGGCAGGGTAGAGGGCATCATGAGAAAACTGAGCAGATGGCCAGGGCATGTGCCATCTTCCTATTAGACCACTGTTTGATCCTGGGCACTGTGAGCCTTAAATTCATGCCTTAATGACTTAGCTGAGTTTGATCTCTATGAGACCTTATTTTATTAATTCTAAGATGCACTGTTTCTTTTCACTATTGAAGTTCCCAAAAATCAGGACACATATAACAAACTATATGTTTTATATACCCAATGAAAGTAATTGTGAGTGGCACAAACATAATAAAATATATTCACTTGATATTTTCTGGGAAGATCAAGACAGTATCAATATCAAAACATTTTAGATTTGGTTGTATACAGGGACTTCGAGTCATAAAATCCTGACATTCAAAACTTGTGCTTTTACTTTCCATTTCCTAACATTTGGACAATTTTTAATTAAAAATAAACATTTAAAGAATGTGTTTATTTGTGTGAACAACTGACTTGATTCCTGTAAATCATTTTGTAAATCGACATAGCCAGTGTTTAGGCTCCTACCTCACATGGAAATATTTACAATACCAAGCCCAGTGCTCTGGACCTATAATCCCTATGACTGAGAGGCTAACACAAAAGGATTCCTTCAATGTTGGGCCTTAATTAGTCTGTGAAACAATGCAACTCAGTCTCAAAAAAAATTTTTTACAGTGTACAGTTTTTTCATACATGACTAATTTAAATACCACTAAAGTACACACAGTCACTTGAAGACATTCTTTGCTCATTGGGGAAATGGTCTTGGAGAAATGATCTTCAACCTAGAATTCTTCAAATAAAAAGTTTCATTTCCCACTAAGCATGGACAGCATACTTACTATAAAATGCTACAAATTTTTTGCCCCTTTTCATATTCTTTTATGAATCAGGCATCATGCATTTATTTGAGAGATTATATGTCTTGACATATCTTGATACATACTGTACTTACAGAGACTCACTCCTCAATACGTGAGACGCATTTTAGAGATCTTCCACTGCTCCATCATTTCTTTTTAATCACTTTGTGTTTTAATACTCCAGGAAGCCCATTTCAACCTATTATACCAGAAAATCCTTGGAAAAAAAATAAGTGTACACATTCATCTATATAGAATTTTGTGCACAGAGCCAGCATCTGGACTCATCTATTGATGCCACCCCTGCAGTAACAAAGACACTCTTCAGTGAGTTTGGGAACTTTTGTCTTTAATAGTTAATGCTTTTCTCTGAGCTCTAGCAACTCCCCTTCTCAGGGTAAAGACAGCACCATTTCTAATCTCTCCTTTTTCCTGCTTCAGTTTGTTTTTAAGCATTGACATAATGTCAAACTTTCATTTAAAATTGAACCTTGCTAGTTTTTGTTATGCAGCCACTAGTATTTAAGCAGGGGTGTTGGCACTTAATGCCAACTGAAGGCAGCATGAGCTGTCGAGATGGTGCGTTAGGGAGAAGGGCTGATGGATTACAAATCTACGCATTTCACCAACAGAAATGAGTTTAAATCCATCACTTCTATTCCCTTATGCAAAATTTAGGAAGTTCAGTTTATGCAAGTCTGTCAAAATATTACATTAAACACCTAGATGAATGAGTTAAATTAATTTAATTTTGCAGTTTGTCTTTATTGGGCGAGGCTACTTTCATGCACAAAGCAGAAACTCCATAGGAAATTGAAGCCAGTCAGGGAAAAGATTAGGGCAGTGGCCACTAGACTCAGGTAAATGACCAGGCAGTATTACAAATCAGTAACTAGGGAAAGGAGGTGCTTTGTCTTTCCTTGTAATACCCATGGCTTTTACTTAGTATCTGATGTCCCTGAAAGAAAGTAACCACTGCAGTGAATAAAATTAAGATGAAGAAAGGCCACTGCACTTGCATTGTAGAGCAGATCAGTCAGGGTGACCAAAATGAAAGAGAAACGGGAACAGTGATCCTGCTGTGTGGTTATGTAGCACCTTTCATGGAAACAATGTGAGATTCTCTATTTTTGCAGGCTAGCTCCCCAGAGGGCTTTGAAAGCAATTCAGGAAGGAAATAAAAGGATTGCAGAACAGATTTCAGGCTTGAATGATAAAATGGACATTCTGCACGACAGATTTTACTGAATTGATAACTGGATGATTGAGGCTGTCACACATAAATAAATTGAAAAGGAGTAAAATTTTTAAAACAGCAGAAAACTTTGAAAGAATATATCCATACAGAGAAAGCCTCATGACCTTGAAAGAAAGTCAGAGAATCACCCTTAACAGTGAGAGATGGTCAAAAGGATGTAAACCTGGAAAGTCGGTGGGCTCCTGACAATATGATCAGTGACAAGGTGCGAGCATTATAATCTCCAGAAAGCTTAGCTGCAGCACCTCACAGCTGGCAAGGGGTAAGCAACTCTCAAGTTATAGAATCAGTACATTGTTTTAGCAAGTTACCTTGAAATACACTCCCACTCCCTGCTTTTCCTCTCCTCCCCTACTCCTCCTCCTTCACTTCCTCCTTTTCTTCTCTTACAGAAAGCCTGGTCTAAGGAAGGAGGGTATCTCATCATGCAGACTGATTGCTTCCGCTGCAGTTTTTCTCAGGTGTCTCTAATAGATAATCTCACCAAATATTCCGCACCTGGGATCCAGGCCTCATCCTGTTCCCCAGGAGTAATGGAGAGGCATCAACTTGGGCAGTTCTATGGGCCACAACCTAGATTCTGAACAATTTCCGTTTTTTAAGCCCTCAATAAACTTATGTTTTCCTGCTAGAAAATTTCCATCCAACTCTATTCTCAACCGCTGGAGGCAATAGTGAGTAGTGGTGTTGCTCAGGGCATTTCTGCCCCGCAGCTGGGAAGGAAGAGGAACAGGATGACACTAGGGGAGAACTCAGAAGCAGTTGCATACCTTGGACAAGAATTCACACCTTTTCTCTACGCCTTTTATTTCTGCTATAGGTATCCGTTATAAAGCCCCTCAATCGGCTGAGGGAAATATAGTCATGTCCAGAAGTAAATATAAACTAGAATCTCAGTACCCTTATATCTTCATGTACTTCTACTCTTCTACAAATTAAAACATCAGTGGATCAAAAGTGCCTGTTTACATTTTCAGACTCGAATAGTAGGGCTCATGCTATCTCATCTTAAGTTGGGGCCCAGTTTTTACAATGAGGTAAGAATCACAAATGAATTTCTGAAACAGCTTTCTACTTAGATCTACTTTGGTATAACAGTTGGTTAATGATGATGATATTTTATGCTTTCTTCAGAAATGTGTTATACAAACATTACCTGAAGATAGATTTTCACTGTAATAGGAAAGCAGCGCCTGTGATATTATAAAGGTATATTCATGTGTACAAGTGTGTAGATACGTGAGTAACCAGTTTTGCAACTCAAATGCCTTATTGCCAGATAATACAGAAATTATAATATTTCAATGACCATCCACAAAAAGCAATTCAGGAGAAGTAAACGCACAGCCATGGGAAAATACACAGGGTCTAGGCCAAAAACAAACAAATTATATATATATATATATATATATATATATATATATATGTCAAATCTTCACTATGCTTGCTTTCTCTTCTCTATCTTAATCTATAAAATGAAAGTATCAATATTTACATAACCAAGTTAATGAGATTAGAAATTATATAAATATAACACTTTCACACAGTAAGAATTCAACACATTACCGTTACTAATATTACTGAGAAGAAGCACAATGTACAACAAAGCCTAAGGAGTTTTAAAAAAAGGAATTAATTAAAATTCAATTTGATATTTACTACCTGATGACGTCGAGAAATATGTTTAGCCAAATGTAACTCTGTGGCCTCACATGTCAAATGAATGTTTAATAATAATTATTCAAATATACAGGATAATAAAGGTTTTTAAGTAATAAAAATGGAATAGCTGGTTGTGATGGTGCACACCTATAATCCAAGAAGTCCCAAGGGCAGAATGATCATAAGTTAAAGCACAGCTTGACCAATTTACCAAGGTGGTGAGATATTGTCTCAAAATGAAAAGTAAAAATGGACCAATCATCAAGGCCCTGGGTTTAATCTCCAGTACCACATGCACTAACACAAAAATGAAATAAGAAAAATGATTGCTTGAAATAGAGAAGATATTTAGTTCCCTCGCCTCTCTATCGTGCAACAAACTAGATTTACTTTTGCGGGACTGCATTCTTCAATGGTGGGGAAAAAAATGAAAAACCAAATATCTAAAGACCCTTCCTAGAATTATTCCTGAAATATTCATGGTATGCAATCAGTAATCTGATTTTGTAAATACTGCTTTCTATCATTTATTAATCATTCTTTTCCCTCCCTGACTCTATTTGTTCACATTCCCCCAACACTGATAAAGCACCTGCCGACTCTAAGGCATGAACTGGACTGTGGAGTTGAAGCAAAGGGAAGACCTTTCCCCAGTTAACATGCTCTCTCCCTCTCAGCCAATACCCTCCCTTCCCGTGCTACAGATAGCCTCTTATTTTGTTGACTTGTCTGCCAAGAATTTCCTGATACTTCTCTTTCATTGCTTTATTCCGTTTCCATTGTGCTTGTCTGATATTGTTCTAAGCCAAGCACTGAACCAAATGGGTAAGGTCTGGTGGTGGAGAATTCATGCCCAGAGATCACCTGAGCCCATCTCCTGAGAATTTCCCAATAGCCTGGCCAAGGTAGAGTGAAATTTCACCTGCAGATGCAGCAGTGGCCCACAGCCCTGTGAGAATGTGACATCTCACTTTTTCATTCCACATGCTGCCCTGCTCTCTGCTTCCCTTCGATTTTAGTTTGCCTGTCTCCAGGACTCAGATGCTTTCATAGAATTGCAAACCCCTGGGAAATTTGTTTGTTCTCTGATATCGTACATGCTAATGTTCCCCTCCATTAGCTCAAATAATCAATAGCTGAATATGCATAGAACTATGGGGAATTTCAAAAGCACTTATGATTGGATGAGTGAAAGAGGAAAAATGCTGATGGATTTAAAAAAGAAAAAAATAAAACAGAATGAAACCAACAAATATAATCAATCAGTTTATCATCTCCTAGCTAAGTACCATAATTAAAGGGGATATTTTACGGAATAACTAGAACAGATGCCACAAAACTGGGACAGTGTCCCAGTGCCATCACATAGAAAGCCAGAATATTATGAAAGTGGGTTAGAGTGTAGGGGAGAGAATTCATGATATTTGGGGAAAGGAAATTCAGGTGACTGTCATGCTAGTTGATTTCTCTAAAAATAGTTTAATTAAAAAATGTCTTCATAATATAATTCTTCAGCCTACATAAAAATCAGGGTACAAGGTAGGGGTCAGTTTTCAACATTGGTGCTGTCGGTTGTAATATATTATGGGTAGTTCTGTTGTTTTCATGAGGATTGTGAGTATTGTCCAAGGGTTTGTGTATTGGAAGATTGTTCTCCAATGTTACAGTGCTAAGAAGTAGTGGGACCTCCAAGAGGTGGGCCTTTAGTGAGAGGTCCTTAGGTCTTTGCATGACCCTTGAGGAGTTATGGTAGTTCTCACAGGACCCTAGTTAGTTCTCTGGAGAAGCTTGTTATAAAAGAGCAAGATTGGTGGTTTCCCAGTCTCTGACTTTATGTTTTACAACAAATCTCTCTCACTGCCACATACTCCCACATGATATCATCCTCTGTGTGAAACAACCAAAGGAGCCCTTATGAGAGTGAAGCTGATACCTTGACCTAAACAACTTGGTTCTATCAAATTGTCAATCCTAAGAATTTTGGTGCAGCAATGGACAATGGACCAATACACACAGTTACATCTAGGAAACTATGTAGTCTTATTATAAAATCCACATAAACCACCTCAGGTTATTAGCTTGAAATGCTAGATTTCCCCTCACTATTCTTGCTTTATGTATACATTTTTCAGGTGGTGGAGAAGAAATTACAGTACCACGAATGTCATGAAAAATAAGAGATTTAAAGTTTCTTTGTACTAACTTATTTTAGTAGAAAGCTTTTTACTAACTTAGTAGAAGGTAGAAAGCTACAGCATTGTAGTGACTCACTGTAAATTAAATAATGTAACTGTAGCTAGCACAGCAGTGTTTTTTTGATCAAGGAATTAGCACATTGTCCAGAGTTAGGATGAATGTGTGTAGCAAATGATTTTTACAAGTTCTATCTTTTCTCTTCCTGGTCATGGATATGAGATTGTTTTCCCTCACTGGGAGAGTTGTATAGCATTTTGTATTTTTGTAAAGATACATATTTCTTTACATGTGTTTACTCACTAATATTCAGTAAAGTAAATTTAATACTTTACAAACAAGCCAATTACAACAACACTGAATTTCTAATTCTTAGAACAACACTGAGGCAGAGAAAGCCTGTAAAATGAAATGAAATATTTGTCATGAAATCCAAGAACCACTAAAATTTCTTAAAATCTTGAGGATTCATTTAGTTAAAATAGTCAGCTAAAGTAGAAAAATTAAAACTAGGGTTCTTTTTACTTAAATATCTCAATGGTAGAAAAGTGGTACAAAACTGTTAGACTTATCTGGATATAGGAAAATATATAACTGGAAGTTTTATTGGAGCCTATGTACCAGCATGCACAAAAGAAAATCAATTGCTTCTGAAAATTAATTTTATAAACATATTTTGTCCAACATGCTTAGTCTAATTTTTTCATGATGCAACTTCATTAGGCAAAAGACCAAATCTATGTATGGATAGAAGTGTGTTCATTCTAGATTATCAAGGAAAGTTACTGATATTTTTATATGTACTTGAAGGTGCTCTCATTAAGTAAGGAAAGGAGGAAAATCTTTCTGTGCTGTAATCTATAAAAATGTGTGAAAGATGGGAAGATCCAGAGACTCCATCCCAGAGAAACGCTTGATAAAGTGACATAACCTATCACATAAATATGGGTCTGAGAAAACAATGACAGAGGAGTAGAGTCACAGAGGACTTGGCAAAGGCAGAATAAATGAGAAAAAATACTGGAAAGGAGAATATTACTTGTAACAAAGTCTACTCCAGGAAAGGTGACAGCGTCATGATGTGAAGGATGTCCGTGTTGGTTATCTTCACTCTGCTATGGAAATCCCGCAACAGAATGGTAGAGTTTTTAGCTGTATGTATACAGCAAGAGCCTCGTGATGACCTCCGTAGCAGACTGGCCATCGATAGGAATGTGTCCACTGAAGGAAGGCTGACAACAAACACTTAAGCCACAGCTGTGGCTACAGCATTGCACTCTGAGGAGTGCAAAATGCATTAACACACACTTCACCTGGCTCAAGAGCTGAAAGTAAACCATTCTAGATGTTGGAAGTAAAACACTGACTGTTTTTCAAAGCCTTGGAAGAAGCAAGATTGTTTCTCCGGGATTTTTCCTCCAACTAAACCTGGATTTCCTTTTTTCAGTTTAAAATGTGCTGGGTTGGAGTTATGTGGTAAACACAATTTGTACAAATATTTGTGTTTTTAATATTTTGTGTTTGTATTAATTTCAATGCTTTGTAATTTTTAAAATTAAGTCTTATTTAGCTATTTTGATAGTGTAAAATGATATTTAATTATAATTTGTTTTCTTAACCAGAGGGCATAATGATAGCTTCCACAAACACATCCCTTACTTTTCTGCTGTAAATTTTTACTTTATCATAATAGTAGCCAGCTGTGCATCTCACAATCTTTGTTTTTTCATTTGATGTGATGAAAGCCAAGGTATGTGCAAATGTACAAGTGTCAAACCAGGATTTGCACCAGCATGATGGTCTATCAAAGCAGTTTGGCATATGTTTTCCAGAGCATCACAAAGGATATAATTCACCACACCATTCTAGGATTTGTCTTTCAAAAACCTTTCTTTTGATTTTTCTGGTAGAAGTAGCTGAATTAAATACAATGGCACATGCAAAACAAGATTTGTAAGCTTTGGAGGAGTGCAAAATTGAACCATCAGATTAATCACGCACAGATGATGAAGATAATTCATATGGTAAAATACATGTTTTCATAACAGAAGACTATTGGAGTAGTAAGATGATGATGATGATTATAACTTTGACACAGACCATGTGAGCCAAGGTTTCTGTAAAATGGAGCAGGAATTAACTGATACAGACACAGGGCATGCAGAATTCCTTGATTCTGATAACAAAGAAAACAGCAATACCAGTACATATTAGACTTGTTGAAATGTAAAATGGTCATGTAACCAAATGGAATGATTCAATGTTAGAACCAGTTCCAAAAATATAGCAAATGCCTTGGCAGGGATAAAACATTGGATAGGATACCAGCACTGTCATTCAATGTTAGAAATTGTAACAGATGAAATGCTACAAGATGCTGTGAAATACACAAAGGTTGAAATGCAAATAAAAGGTTCTGTATGCACCAATATTTAAAAATGTATTTCTTTTGATGGCTCACTGAACTGAAAACTTTCATAGGTCTGCTATACTTAGCAAGGATTTTTCATGGTAATCTCAGAATGTAAAAATTATGGAAAAGTGATGGGTCAAAATATGGCACAAAATATTATGCCCTTGTAGATGTAAAGACTTAGTATGCTTTTTTTTATATTTTACAGAGAATAAAACCAAGCAAAATAAAACAGAATAGACAATCAGAACAAAACAATAAGCATGATACAGGACTTCAAAACAAGATAAAAGGAAATCCATAATGGCTACCATAATGTCTCTTGTTATCTTCAAAATTACTGTCTATATCATCAGACATAATAACATCAAACAAAACAGGACAGAATAAAACCAATCAAAACAAAACAAAGCTATATACGACTTCAAAGCAAGATAATAGGAAATAAAAAATGGCTACCATGATGCCTCTTACTATACTCAAATTAGCTGTCTATACAATCAGGCATAATAAAATTAAACAAAATGACAGAGTAAAATAAAACAGAACAATGAAAACAATATGGGGTTTTGTAACAAGATAATAGGAAATCAATAATGGCTAACATAATATATTTTGTTATCTTTGAAATAGTTGTCCATGCCATCAAATATAATAAAATTGAACAAAATAAACATAATAAAATCAAATTAAACAGAACAACGAAAATAATACAGCGTTTCAAAACATGATAATAAATTAACAATGGCCACTGCCTTACCTTTTTTAGACACTTCCTCCCATTTCACTTCCACAATACCTATTGTACATTGGATCCTACTAACTCCTTTAGTTTTTTATACTAGGGAGATAACACGATGTTCACCCATGTGACTCTGAACCATTTCACCCATAAGCATGATCTCAAGTTGTATCCATTTACTTACAAGAGCCTTGAGATTGTCTTTCTTCATAGTTGAGAAGTTTTCCATTGTATAAAAATGCCACATCTTTCTTAGCCATTGGGCAGTTGGTGGGCAAGCTACCCCCTGCTTTTATTTCTGGTTCCCTGTCACATAGAGAATTGTTTTCTCTCCTTTGAATTTCAGCCTATGGATTTTCTTTTGAATTAAATATGCTCCTTGTATGAAGCATATTGATGGATCTTGTCTCCTGATCCATACTACCTGTGTTTCTTTGTATTGGTGAATTAAGGCCATCTACAGTAACGCTTAAGGCAGACATGCACTGGCTCACCTCTGCCATGCTTTCAATTTGAAAATTTATCCTGGAACTCACTCACTCCTTAGGTCTCTATTCATAGAGTAATAAACTAAATGATGTGGCAAACACAACTGTTCCCATATCCCAAACTAACCGGAAAGTAGCATTAAACACAACAACTGGTTTACCAGTTTCAATTGATGTTACATTTGGTAACAGAGCACAAGTTGACCAGTACAGGAACTGTATCCAGGAACTAAGAAATTCTAAATGAAATGTTGCAGTTTCAAAGCAGAAAATTACATATGACAATCTTTGGATTTCAGAAAGATTTACATTAGCCCCTTATATGGGAAGAAAAAAACCCAAAAACTTGTGCTGCTGATGTCAACATCACACCATGATGAAAGTACTAATAGGGAATCCTTAACAAAATGGAAGCCTGAGAGAGAAGCTTTCTATGCCAATACCAAAGGAGATATCATTCATGAGTTATGCAACAGCTATAATGTCTCTCGAAACAAAACACATTGGTCAATGGTTATGTTTTACTCAATCCTAAACATGTGTGGAACAAATAGTTTGATTACAAATAAAATAGTAAATGCAAAATATCACAGAGAAATGTTCTTAGAGGATTAGGACTGTAACTCAAAAGTGATTGTTTACAGAAGAGGAAAAACAAAACGTTTCTTCCCATGAAAATATGCAAAAGCTTGTGGACCACACTGGTGAGCAGACATGGGAACAGACAAGTGCAAGCATCAAAAAGACCTGCTAGAACAATAGGAAAATTCAAAAGATGTCAACTGTACCCTATAAGAAAGGACAAGAAAATAAAATACATGTGTTATCAATGTAAGCAATACTTGTATATGGAACATGAAATTTTCATGTGTGAAGACTGCCTTAAGTGTCACAATTGAAGCAACAATTAGTGTTGTTTTGAGTTCTATTCGTATTTTCATTGTGGTTCCATAAGTTCTTATTTCTGATGCTATTTCTTAGGTTGTGTAAGCAAGTAAACAGCTGATGCAGAAATGTTAATGTCTATTCTAAGCACTCTTAACACTTACTTCTTATACTTATATCTTATTTCCCTGATAAGTGCATGTTGTACAAATAGTAGGAAGCTCCTGACAAAACAGGAAGACAAGAGAGATGACAAGAATGGCCTGCCATATAGGAAAGAAAACCTAAGCACATGAGCTGCCTCTGACAATGAGACGTGTGCATGGAACATGCAGCTGTCTTGTGTGAAGACTGCCTTGCGTATGACAGTTGAAGCAAAACCTATTTTCTGTGATAGACTTTTGCCCATATTTACATTGTAGCTCACACAGTTTTTTGTTTCTGATATTTATGTCTTAGATTTTGTAAGCAAGTGTACAGTTAGTGTGGAAATGTTGATGTTTATTTTAAACGCACAATGTATATTAAGAATTTAATACTTTATTTTACTGATACTTTATATTCCTGTTAACTACACAATGCATGATATAATAAGAACCTTCTGACAAAACAGTAAGTCTAGTGAGATGTCAGGTATGTCCCACAGAAATACCAAGAAAGCAAAACACACGTGCTGTCAGTGTAAGCTATGTATGTGTATGGATGTGTTAATTTCATTTACGAAGACCACCTTAGGAGTATTGATTGAAGAAAAGATTATATTTTTCAGAGTATTATGGGCTTTTTTGTATTTTATACAGAAATACAGTATTTCATCTTTTAGATTTTGTACACCAAAAATCAGTTCATACTGAAAAGTTTGGTACTTTTTTTTATAATCACTCAATATTTACTAAAAGTATACTTTTATTTTTAGTTTTTTCCATTAAGTACTTATTGTTTAATATAATAGAAGTAATGAAACTAAAATTTGTAATTCAACAATTGAAATATTCTGAAGAATAAATATGGATCTGACACATACATGTTTATGACGAAAAATGTATTATGCTTTTAATGAATAATGGTGTTAAATTTCTTTCCCTATATTTACCATCCTCTTTGGTGAAATAACTATGCCATTTGCCAATTTTTCTAATGGATTGTTTCTTCATTATTGAGGTCTGTAAATTTGAAATGTATTTTACATAATGTTTTCATCTAATATGTTCTTTGTGTTTTCTCTGTTTGATAGCTTTTCTTTTCAACATTTATGAGATGCTTCACACAACAACCTTTTGGAATTTATTTTTTATACATGTTCAGAGTACATTCTGTTTGTATTCCTGGGGGGGCAATTGGTACATATATATAATTCATCTTAATTCCTTTATTCCCACCTGTTTTCATTTCCTTCCATCTCTCTTCTATCCATTTCGTGCGCCCTTCCTTTTTTGTTAGTACATGTTTGCAATACAAAATGAGCACATTCCCTGCGGGCAGCGGGTACATGTACCTAACACAACTCACTTCCTTTGTTTACTCCACTCTCTTCTGTCCCCACCCCTCCAACACTTAACTCACTTTCCCTGTGAGAAAGTTCTACCACCCTGTATTCTGTATCTATTTTATTTTGCTCTTTATTTATACTTTGTGTTTCTCAGTAAGAAAAACTAATAGCTCAAACTCATCTTTGAGTTTGAGGAAGGGCGCACGAAATGGATGGAAGAGAGATGGAAGGAAAGGAAAACAGGTGGGAACAAAGGAATTAAGATGAATCTTTCTTTATGGAAGCATAGTATTTCATTGTGTATAGATGATTTATTTTCTTTATCTATCGATCTGTCGATGGCCATGCAGGGTGCTCCCAAGAATTAGCTACTATGAGCTGTGCTGTTCTAAGCCTGGGTATGCTTGTATTCCTGTAATATGGTTTGTTTTAGCGAGATGCCTGGAAGAGGAATAGCTGGATCCAATGGGATTTCTAGTTTCAGTCTTTTGAGGAATCTCCATACTGATTTCTAAAGTTGTTGTAATAGCTTACATTCATGACAAGCTACTTGTACTTCTTTGAGATGTATATTCATTTCACTTGCACATGTTTTCACTAAGTCTTTTATTTTGGAAATCTAAGTTTTTTGCATATTCTAGATACTACTCCTCTGTCTAAGGTATAGCTGGCAAAACTTTATTTTCCCATTTGGTAGGCTGTATTTTCACTTCGTTGAGTCTGCTTTTGCTGTGCAGAAGCTTTTTATTTGGTTTTGGTACTATCTCCTGTGCAAGTGTTTTCTACTGCCTATGACTTCAAGACTTTTACCTATTTCATCTCCCAGCTGTCTAAATGTTCCCATTTTAACATTTAGTTCTTTGATGCATTTTGATTTTAATTTGGTACATGGTGAAAGATCCGGAACTGGTTTCAATCTGGATACCCAGTTTTCCCAACACCATTTATTAAAGAGGCTATCTTCCCTTCAGTGTATATTGTTGGATACTTTGTCAAGATCAAATAGTGCTTAGGGTTCTTTCTGCATCCTCTATTCTGTCCCTTTGATCCTCAAATCTGTTTTTGTGCCAGTATCAAGCAGTTTTTATTTTTATGGACTATAACTTCAAACCCAGTATTGTGATGCTTCACATTGTGCTTTTATTTTACTGAGGACTGCTTTTTCTAGTCTAGGTTTCATCTGCTTCCATATGAATTTCAGGGTTATTTTCTTTACTTCTACGAAGAATCCTAGTGATGTTTTGATTGTCACTGAGTTAAAACTGTATATCAATTTTGAAAGTATGGGCATTTTGACTTTATCAGTTCCGCCTATCCAGGAGCAAAGGATAACTTTCCATTTTCTAATGTTCTCCTCAATCTGACATTTCAGTCTTATATGGTTATATAGGTATAGGTGTTTCACTTCCATAGTCAGGTTAATTCGTAAGTATTTAATTTACTAAATTCATGGTATAGGTATTTCACTTCATTAGATTACTTTCTAAGTATTTAATTTTACTTGATGGTATTGTGAAAGATACTTTTGCCTACTTTTTTTCAGTGAGTCAGTTATTGATTTACAGGAATATTTTTGACTTTTTAGTGTTGCTTGTGTACTCAATTACATTTCCTAATTGGGTTATTAATTCTAGAAGTCTTTTGGTGGATTTTTGGATGGTTTCTATATAGAGAATCATGTTCTCTGAAAATAATGATAATTTGACTTCTTCCTTTCCTGTGCATATCCTTTTATTTCTATTCCTTGTCTAACTCACTTGCAAAGTTTTCAAGTACTACATTAAATATGAATGGAGGTAGTAGACATGCTTGTGTTTTTCCTCATTTTAGAGGGAAAGCTTTTGGGTTTTCCCCCATTTAATGTAACTTGAAAGTAGGTTTGTCATAAATAGCTTTTATCAGAATGATATATAATGTCTCTCTCTTTTTTTTTTTTTTGACTGGGAATTGAACTCAGGACCTTGTGCTTGCCAGTCAGCTGTTGTGCTGCTCAGCTCTATCCCAGGCCCTCTAATGTCCTTCTATACCTATTCTCTTCAGTGATTTTTCATGGAAAGAAGTTGCATTTATTTCAAAGACATTTTCTGTATTTATTGAGATGATCATGTGATTTTTGTTCATACATCTATTTATGTAACAAATCACATCACTTGTGTGTTGAACCATACTGGCCTCCATGGGATGAAGCCTACTAAGTCAGAATGTATAATTCTTTGATGATTTGTTGCATTCTGTTGCCCCATTCTTGTTTAATATTTTTGCATCTATGCTTTTTAAAGCACTTGGTTACAGTTCATTTTTGTTTGTTTGCTTGTATTTCCTGCCTTGTTTTGTAAGGTTACTTCCAAAATGACTGTGATTGCTTCTTCCCTTTCAATTTCATTGAAAAAGCACAGAGAATATTGGCATTAGAGCTTCCTTGAAGTTTTTGTGGAATTCAGCAACGAGCCCATAGAGACCAGAACTTACGTGTCAAAGAATCTATCCATTTCTTCTAAATTCTCCAAATTATTGGTTACAGATTTCTGAAGTAGTTGTTAATGATCTATTTTTCTTTCAGCAGTGTCCATGCTGATTTCAACTTTTTCTTTTTTAATTGCAATAATGTGATTCTCTCTCTCTCCTCTCTCTCTCTCTCTCTCTCTCTCTTTTCTTCCCTCCCTCTTTCTTTCTGGTAATTAGATTATGTAAGAGTTTTTCTACTTTGTTTACTATTTTGAGGAACTTATTCTTCAATTCATTAATTTCTTGTACCGTTTTTATATTTGATTTCACTGATTTCTGCTCTTTGATAATTTCTTTCCTTCTACTAACTTTAGGTTTGGACTTTTCTTGTTTATCTAGGATGTTTAGGTACATAATTAGGGTATATATTTGGGTTCTTTCTCTTTCAAGCATTCACAGCTCTAAACTTCTCTTTTACTATTGCTTCCACTGTGTTCCATAAATTCTGGAAAGTTTTACTGGCATTATTATTTAGATGTAGAAACTGTTTTATTTCTTCCTTCATTTTTTTCTGTAAGCCATTATTTTTCAAGAGGGTATTGTTTAATTTCAATATATTTGCATTATTTCTGTGTTTACTATTGTCGATTTCTAATTTTGTTGTGTTATGTATGATCAGATGAAATGTAGGATATAAGTTCACTTCTTTTATATTTCATGAAGCTTGTCTTATTGGATAGTATGAGTTCTGTTTTAAATACTTTCCATACACTGCTGAAAATAACACTTGTGTATTCTGTTGTTTTGGGTGGGACACTTCTGTAGATGTCTATTGAGTTCATTTGTTTGAAAATTTTATTCAACTCTGAATTTTTTTTTTCCTTTTTGGTCTAATTTATCTACTTGTAATAGAGATTGCTAACTACAATTGTGTTTATGGTTACCCAGTCTTTTACCTTCAGTAATACTAGTTTTTTAAAGTTGAGTGTGCTGGTGTTCTCTGAATATATGTTAATGATTGCAATCTCTTCCTGCTGTATGATTCCCTTAGCCAGTAGGTAGTGACATTCCTTGCTTCTTTTGATCAGTTTTGGCTTAAAGTCTATTCTGTCTGCATAGAGAATACCTAGGCCTCCTTTTCTTTGTGTATGTGCTCCCACAGCATGTAACACTGCTTCCCATTAATTTTTAGTCTACGGGTTTCTTTGAGATTAAATATGTTTCTGGTATACAGCACACTGATGGATTTTGTTTCTTGATCCATCCACCAATAATGTGTCTTTTGATACAGGAATTGAGACCACTCACATTGAGAGCTATTTATTAGTTATTGACTTATTCCTGTCATTACCTAACTTTCCTGTTGCTAATTCCCTATCTTTCCCTTCTACTTAAGTGTTTATCCTGAGTAGAACCTGAGTGGAGGAGAAAATCCCTTAACTTTCAACAAGCCTAAAGAAGAAAATATTTTTAAAGGTACAAGAGAGAAATATCAAATCAAAGAAAAATTCGTGTGTTTTTGAATAAGTGATTATTTCCAATTTCTGCAGCCTTGGGATTCAGACAGTCATGGTTTTTGCCACCTAGCTTTAGAGTTACGGGATTTTGAGGCGCCCTCCCTGCACCAGAAGCCTATCTGTCTGTTCCCCGGATTGGTATTACTATCCAAGCGAAGGTATGTCCTTGCTTCCATTGTAGGTGGGGAAGGAAATCAGCCCTCTGGTTTCTGCCGGGTGTGGTGTGTGAGGAGAGGGTTCGAATGGGCTGTTGGACATAATGTTCCCTGCTGCGCTGTTACTCCCTTCTCTACGCAGGTGTTCTCCTCATCCAGGGTCATGTTGGCTGTTACTCTTCCCCTCTTCCAGCACAGCCTATGCCATGGGGAAGCAATATCAGAGCTGGAGGAGCTGGCGGGAATCCTTGAGGCGTAGGCTGTGCCTCTGGAACTGGCCGGTTTCCTTGCCTGGGGGAGGGACACCACTCATCCAGAGAGTGCTTGCTCATGTGGGAGAAGATTTTTAAGTTTGAAAATGGTACATTTAAGATTTTTAAGATAATACATCCTGTGTTTCGTGTCAAGTCTTAGAATTTCTTGTGTAAGCATGGATTCTGGAAAACTTTTATCATTTTACTTCCAATCCAACTTTGCCATTATATTTGAAGTGTGTTGTGCACGATGTGTAACTGACTTTTTTCTATTCTATCAACCTCTTTTAATCTGCATACTTAGACCATTTGATTTAATCTATTATTGATATGTTAAGGCTTAAGGCGTACACATTTTTTATTTTCTGTTTATCGTCTGTTTCTCTTTTTCTTTTTTTTTTTTTTTAATCAGTACCAGGGATCGAACTCAGGACCATGCGCTTGCAAGGCAGGTGCTTATGCCGCTGAGCTAAATCCCCAGCCCCCATCATCTGTTTTTCAATCTTCCGTCTTATTTCCTCTTAAGTTATTTCATTGCTATTTTTCAGTATTTCATCTTGACTTTAATATTATTGAGCTTTAAATTTTGTCATTGGCTGCTCTAAGTATTACTATATATATATGTTTATGATCAAAATATACTGTATACATTTAAATTTTAAAAATGTATAACAGCTAAAATCCTTAATCCTCTTGCCATTAATATCCTTCAAAAGACTGCTCCTAACTTCAATTACCTTTATTCTACAATTCTTGCCACTCACCAAAGCACTCTGTGTGTCCTCGTTCATGTTTTTATGAGATGAGATAAAAAATTTAGTGAATGCATCTGGCCAATTCCATGCAAGGGAAAAGCAGACTTGTAGTAAATATTACATTGTGTTCTCATCCACCTTACTCACCATACCTGGCACAGTGCGATTTCTAGCTCTTCCCAAAAGTCAGAAAGACAAGGAAACATAATGACTTTGAATTGTTTCAGACACTGAGCCTGACATGACAATAAAACTAAAGATACTCATGAAAGAGGACTTACAGAAAGTGAGATGAGCATGCTATAGGTGTCTCAAAGTGTGTGGGGGAAGTATCTTGAAAAGGATTAATGGCTATGTGTCTTTCATGTAATAAATTTTTCTTAATTTAAAAATTCACTGCACTTTTGGGTCACACCTACTACATTCATGACATCATTACATTTATTGTGGTTTATTAAATACAACAACATATTTTATTGCATAAAACTAACATCCATTTAAATATTTTTATCTTTCTTTCTTGTAAATGTCTCATTTCCTACATATATTGATCACCATAGCAATTTGTCATATTCATTTTTATATAAACTTTTTACAATTTCCTGTGTTTTCTTTTCCTTTCTCAAGTACCAAGATATATTCTGTTATAATTATCTTTTTATTTGGAGAATGTCACTGAGTCACATGTAACTATAAATTTTTTAGGAAAAACTCATTTCCTTTCATTTAAAAAATCTTTATTTCATTTTCATTTATGAAGGATGTTTCATTGAATATAGAACTTATGGTTGAAGGTCGTTTTATTTTAGTTCTTGAAAGTGTTATTTCTCTTCTGATCTCATAGTTTTAGATGAGAAAACTGCTTTCTGAGAATTTCTGTTCTTCTATGCATGGCACATCATTTCTCTTGGACTGCTTTCAAGACTTTTTTCTTTTAGTTTTCACAAGTCATTTACTATGTGTCTTGGTGTAGATTCTTTGAGTGTATCCAGTACAGGTTTTGTTCAGTTTCTAAAATCTATAGATTTATGTCTTTTATCATATGGGAAGTTTAAACCTTTATTTTATAATTTTCAGTCATATTATATGTTACCTGCACACTGCTAGAATTCTGTGATATGAATACTACTCATTATTTTTTCACAAGTCACAGAGACACTTCATTTTTTCAGTTCATTTTCTCTTTGTTTACATTATGTGAATGGTCTTGATATTTCATAAACTTCAGATTCTACACTGTGTCATCTACACCTAACAGTGAACCACACAGCACATTTTTAATTTTGGTTATTATGGTGTTGGTTGTATAGTTTCCGTTTGGTATTTGTATTAGTCAGTTTTACATCTTTATATCCAATACTTAAAATAATACCCTTATAAATAGAAAGAGTTTATATTGGCTCACAGGTTTGAAGGTTCCAATCCATGTTGACTTCACCCCATTGATTTGGGTCAATGCCAAGGTGATACATCATAGTGGGAGTATGTGATGGAAAAACGTTACTCATCTCTTGACTAGAAAGCAAAAAAGAAAGACTAGAGTCCCATAATTTCTTTCAAAAGGGTGCCCATCATGATCTAAGGACACCAAACCTTTAACACATGATCTTTGTAATTCAGTAAACATTTAAACTATAGCAAAGCTCTTTTACAACATTTATTTCTTTGGTGAGGTTTTCTAATTTTTTATTCTAAAATAAAAAATAAATAAAATGATACAGAATGTCAAAATAAAATATTAGAAGCTTAATGATGTCTTATATATATTGCATATTGTTAACTTCAAAATAGTCATTCATATTACAAGATATAGGCAGGAAAAAATGATCAACAATCAAACAATAAATACACAAACCATTTTTTGGATGAACTAACAGAGAAAACACACACACACACACACACATACACACACATATAATCTCATATACATTTTCCCTTCTCTCTTCTCCTTTCCCCAGTTGTTCTTTCCTTTTGAGTAGCTCCTTTCCCTTTCACTTTCACAATATTTTTTGTGCATTCTGGATTTTATTTACTCTTTAAGTTTCTTACACTAGGAAGATAATATAGTATTTATACATGTGAAACTGATTTATTTCACTTATGATCATGGTCTCAACCGTTTATCTATAAAAGTCTCAACAATTTACCTATAAAAGTCTCACGTTTATCCTTCTTTACAGCGGACAAGTACCCCAATGTATAAAAATATATCTTTTTTAAATCCATTTCACACTTCACAGGCATTTGAGTTGTTTCAAAGATTTATCTATTACAAATTGTGTTGCTATAAACATGGGAGCATATGTATCATTTTGGTGTGATATTTTCAATTCTTCTGGAAAAATACTCAGAAGTGGAAAACTATTGAATGGAACCTCCGATCCTAATTTTTTGAGTAATCTCCACACTAATTTCCACAGTGGCTGTACCAGTCTACACCTTCCCCAACAGTGGAGAAAGGTTCCTCTTTCCCCATGGTCCTGCCAGCATTTGTTATTGGTTGATTTCTGATTGATTGCCATTATTTCTGGAGTGAGATGAAATCTCAGTGTTGTTTTAATTTACATTTCTCAAATGTTGAGCTTTTTTTTTCCATGGATTTATGTGCCATTTGTATTTCTTCACCTGAGAAGTGCATAATTCTTCTCAGATGCCCATTTTTACATTGGGTCTTTGAATTTGGGCACCCCAATTTTTTTAATTAATTGTATATTCTAGAAGAAGTCCTTTGTCTGAGAGACATTTGGCTAATTTTCTTCCCATTCTGTGAGTTTTCTATTTACTCTGTTGGTGATTTCTTTAGATGTGCAAAGACATTTTAATAAGATGAGATCCAAGTTGTTGATTCTTTGAAGTACTTCCCATGCAGTTGGTGTTTTGTTCATGTACTGCCTACTTGGCTTCAAGATTTCTATGTATCTTGTCCTCCAGTAGATTTAGTGTTTCTGTTTCAATATTTAGCTCTTTGACTCATTTTGACTTTAGTTTAGTGCATGGTGATAGACATGAGTTTTAAAATGTGTTTTGAAAGAATACTAATTGCTTGTGGAAGTGTTTTTATCATTGCTGTTTTCAGATTCTTGCCAACTAACTCTAACATCTTTATCATTTTGGAGTTCACATCTGTTCATTGTCTTTTCTCATTTGTATTGTGATTGCTCAAGTCTTTGGTATACTGAGTAATTTTTCTTTATTTTATCAAGGATATTCTGTATATTAAATTATTATATTCTGCATCCTTTCCACATAGTCTTTGTTCTCTATAGGAAGAATTTCACTTCAGAAGAATAGCATTAAAGCTGGGTAGACAATTATGTTCAATTGCTCACTTGCTAATGCCATTCCGGCAAAAAAAGGGCACTAGCTCGCACTGCCTCACTCTCTCTGCCTCATTGTATGAGTAGAACTCTAGGATTAGCTCCTTGCTTGTTATTACACAAAGGTAAAATAATAATGTTTTATATATTAGGTTAAATAAAATACACCATTAATTTTTAAACAGAAAATAAACAGCCAAATTTATTGTTCTACTTGCCAACTCTTTTTTTTTGAAGAGAATAAAACCAAATGAAATAGAATAGAGTTAATCAAAACAAAATGATGAACATGGTACATGACTTTAAAACAAAATACTTGCCAACTCTTGCAATCAAATGAACCACTATTTTCTTGGCTAACTTAGCTACTGTGACCTGACACCAAACCATGGCTCACACAGTGCCTCATCCCCACACCCAGAATGTTTTGGGTCATAAAAGAGAGTTTTAAGATCTCCATGGTCGGTCATCAAATATTAAATATACTTATGGATGTGTTAACTCTTGATACCATGCTAACACTCTAGAGTATTATCCAGAATGAATTCATGTCATGACTTTGACTCGAGTGCTACTGGCTGAACTTGCCATTTGGGGGCTTATTATAAACAGTGAAATACAGAAAACATTCTCAACTGCAGCAGCGCTCCCCAACACACATGACTATAGGTGCTGTAATATTCTATAAGATTTGCATTTGTACTTACCTGTAAAAATGTCAACATCTTGGTGAACTAAACAAATTTGGGCTCTTAAAACTATATAATTATGATCTTGTTCCTACTAAATACAATTTTTTTCCTTCCTAAGGCCTCAGATTTCTTCGCTGTATTTCACTCAGTGACTTACAGCATAGTACTTCAGATTTTTACAGTGGTTAATCAAAGCCCAGATAAGAGAATACCTCTGCTGATACTCTCTACTTTCTTTGTTCTCTGCTCCCTTAATTTTATTTTAAAAGGGTCATGTGATTAAGTCAAACCTGACTGGGTTATCTCCTTTTATTGTTTATCTTAAAGTGCAATTGTTAAGAACTTTAAATTTATCTTTACATCTGAAAATCATTTTGTCTTTACCATCTAACATAAATTAATTGTGGAAATATATTTCATCATGCAAACATATCCTCTATAAAGAATTATAAAGGACATACATATGACCCTAGAAATCTGTCTGCTACTGCTCAAGGGCCATTTATAAAATTCTTTAAGGAGAACTACTACAAATTTTATGAAAATTTTTCTAGAATATTAAAGAGGGAATACTTCCAATTCTATGACAAATTTTTTTAAAAAGTATCAAAAACAGCACAGAAAAACCTTATTTAAAGAACTGCAAAGCAGCATTCCATATAAATATAGGCAAAGAAATTTTCAGCTGCATATTAGCAAGTCAAATCCACTAATATATGAAATGAGTAATTCATTAGAATCCAGGGTGTCTCATCTGAAGAATGTAAGCCTGGCACAGTATTATAAAATCATCCGGAACAACTCACAACATTAAACAATAAAAAACGATACCTAATCAAGTCATACATTAAGAAGTTTATTTCACAAAATTTAATGGCATGATTTTAAACATGCAGAAAACTGAAAATGAAATACTTCTTTAGCTGGATAAAGGGGTGTTACTTAAAACAGAAAGCTGTCATTATACTTTACGACAAAATGAGATGTTTCTCCTCAGAAGATCACAGAAAAGCAAAGAAGATAATAATGTCCTATATTTTAGAATAGCATACAAAGGATAAAACCCACAAAACTAACAGAAGGAAAAGAAGAAAAATGGTAAGAAGGAAAGAGTGGAGAGGTGGACGGAAGCAGGGTGATGTAGAAAAGAGAAAAAGGAAACGAAGGAAAGAAGAAATTATATTTCTACATGCAAAATCTCTATGTAGAAAAATCCTAAATAAACTTTTCAAAACTTCTTAAACATATTATTACAATTTTAAAAGTTCACATAACATTATGTCAATATACAAAACAACTTGCTAGCAATGAGCAAGTTTGATATGCTAAGAATAAACTGAAATTTTGAAATATGCTATAATTTGTACCCATGTGTGTGTGTGTATATATATATATATATATATATATACACACACACACTATAGTATTATATATACTATAATCCATTGTGAAAGAACCATGGGCTGGACCAATTAGGCAGCAACTTCTCATCCCCAATAAATTAAAGAGGTAGGATCTTGCAGCAAACTCCAAACCCAAAAGCCAGTTATACCTGGAAGACACCTCTGAGAAGTTGTCATTTAGAAAGGTTCCAAACACTAGCAATAAAGCTACTTACCATAGGCAATTTAGAAGCATCAACCCATGAATTAAACTTTTTTAAAAAGTAGAAAGTGAAAGAGCACTTCAAAAGATGTGACCCCAGAAGCCAATCTCACCAAAGACAAACTCAGTAGGCAATGAGGCGGGACAATGCTAAAGCCACCCACCTGGCCTCTCTGAAGTGGTAACAGTGGAAGGAATAAGGCAAATGAATGAGGCTCTAGGAAAAAATCAAATCAGAAATAATTTCTTATGACCACAATGAAAGACATTTTTGGTGACCTTAAAGCAGATACAGATAAGAAAAACTAGAGGAGCTTAGGAAATGATGGAAACTATGAATACCCAACATAAAAAAAAATGGAATCCACAAAGCAGATTCAAACAGATATCCAGGAAATTTAAAAATTCCACTGAAGATATACACAGCAGGATAAGTCAATGTGAGGACAGAATCTCAGACAGAAGACATACTTTTGCTTAGTGATCATAAAAAGAAAGATTTCTTCTAACTAGCAAGGAACCATGAGAAATCAATCCAGCAGCTGCTAGAGAATGCAAAAAAGAATAACATAAAATTAACCAGAGTCTATGACAAAGCAAGAGATAGCACAAATGACATAAAAACAAAACAAATGAACAAACAAACAAGAAAATACAAAAACATGTTCATGGATGTCATGGCAAAAATCTTTCCTGGCAGGGAAAAAGAATTGGACATACATATAATGAGGCATATAGAACTCCAATTAGCCATGATCAAAAAACAATAGACAGCAATTATTGGAAAATAAACTATCATAAATGTATATGCAACACCTGTAAAGGAAAACACATCAGAATCACAACTGACTTCTCAACACAAACCCTAAAGTCAAGGTGAGTTTGAAGCAAAGTATTTCAAGCCCTGAAACAAGACAACTCCAATCTGGATTGATGTATCCTGCAAATCTATCTTTCAAAATTGATGGAGTAATAAGATACTTCTATGACAAAGAACACCTGAGGAAATTCATGAACACCAAACCAGCATTTGAAAATGTTTGAAGGACATTCTAGAAAGGTAATAGGGACTACAATTCCATGAACCCCAACAGAATGAATCCACCAGGCAAGACAAGGGAACAAATAGAATAAGGGAGCCACAACAGGAACATGACAGTGTTAAATCAATACATATCAGTTATAACTATCAAAGTTAATAGTATCAATTCACCATTAAAAAGAAGCAGAGTTGGTAGAATGGATCAAAAAGAAAGATCAAACAATGTCCTACAGAGAAGGAACACATTTAGTTAAAAAAATTAAAGGCAGTAAGTCAAAGAATGGCAAGCAATACTGCATTTGACAGGAACCCAGAAAAATATAGGAGTAGCTATTCTGTTTGCAGACAAAGTTAGTTTTTTAAGCCAAGACTGTTTAAAAGAAACAAAGAAGGTCACTATATCTTTGAAAAGGGAACAATCCAAGAGGAAGAGACAATAATCATAAATACGTGTGAAACAAATACCAGTGCATATAAAACAAATATTAATGAACATTTAAAAATCAAGTACACTAATACACTGTACTGGGGAATCTCAATGGCCCACTGTCACAAAAAGATGGATCAACTAGACAAAAAACCAACATTGAAATATTAGAACCCAACCAAACTTTTGAATGAATGAACTTATTAGATGTCTATGGAGTTTTCCAACCCACATCAGAAATACACATGATTCTCAATTGCTCACAGGAAGTTCTCCAAAACAGACCATATACTAGTTCATAAAACATGCTTAACTAAATGCAAAGGAATTTAAATTATCCCATGAATATTTTCATTTCATAGTATGATGAAAGTAAAAATGGAAACTAAATAGTACTCTCATGAACAACCAGTGGGTTGGGTCACTGATAAAATTAAACAAGAAATTAAACAGTTTCTATAATTAAGTAATACAAACACAACATACTGTAACTTATGGGACAAGATGAAAGCAGTCCAATGAGGGTAATGACTGTCTATACTAGAAAATAGAATGAGCTCAAACAAATAACTTAATGTTGAGCATCAACTTTCTTAAAAAAAAAAGATCAAGTTAAGTGCCAAGGTCAGATGACTGAGGAACATTTAAAGATGAGAGCAGAAATTAATGCAATGGAGACTAAAAAAAACCAACATAAAAATCAATGAATACAAGAGTCAGTTATTGGAAAGATTAAATAAAATCAACAAATCTTTAGCTAACCATACTGGAAAAATCCATGCAATTAGTAATGCCAAGGGTAAAATCACAATAGATTCTGTGAAAATCCAAATGATCACCTCTATCTAGTTTGAGAATTTATATTCTAATAAAATAGAAAATGCAGAGGACATGGACAGATTCCTAGATACATTTGAACTACCAGAGCTGAAGTGAGAAGTCATGAAAGTCTAAATAACCCAACATCAGCTAATAAATTGAAGCTGTAATTAAAAACCTACCAACAAATAAATGCTGAGGCCCTGATTTTTTGCTTTTTTTCATTTTCTGAATTCTACAAAACATTTAGAGAAGACCTAATACTGCTATTTCTCAAACTCTTAAATTGAAACTGAATGGGAAGCAATACTCCCAAATCCATTCCTGAAAGTCAGCATTATCCTGAATCCAAAACAAGAGAAGGACCCAACTAAGAGAGGAACTATACACCAATCTGATTAATAAGCATAGATGTAAATATCTTCAATAATATACTGGCAAAGAGAGTGCAGCAAATCATTGAGAAGATTATACACCATGGCCATGTAGGATTAATCCCAAGATTTCAGGGATAGTTCAACCTATGCAAATCAATAAATGTAGTGCACTACATTAACAGAACCAAGGACAAAAACCATATAATCATCTCAATAGATGTGAAAAGCATTTGATGAATGGTAAAAATCTTACAGAAACTTGGAATAGCCATTTTGTATCTCAATCTAATAAAATCCACCTATGACAAAGCAACAGCCAACATTGCACTAACTGGACAAAACTGAAAGCTTTCATTCTAAAATCAGGAATAAGACAAGGATATCCACTATCATTGCTCCTATCCAATATCACTCTGGAAGCATTTCCAGAGTAATTAAACAAGAGAGAGAAATAAAAGGAATAAGAACAAGAAAGAACAAAGTTAAATTATCATTATTCATGAATGATACAACATTACATAGAAAACTCCAAAATTCCACCAAAAGTCATTTAGATTTAATAACCTACTTCAACAGCATATCTGGTTACAAAATCCACACCAAAAAATCAATAGTAATCCTGCATATGGATACAAACCCACTGAGGGAGAAAAAAACATGTTTCACAATAATATCTAAAATAATGAAATACCTAGGAACCCATCTACTGAAGGAAGTAAAAGACTTCTACATTGAAAACTACAGTACTCTGAAAAAGGACATTGAAGAGGATATCAGTAAATGGAAAGATCTCTTGCTCTTGAGTAGAAAGAACCAATATTGTGGAAATGGCCGTACTTGTAAAGTTGTTATATAGATTCAGTGCAAACCTGATTGAAATTCCAACCGCATGTCTCATGAAATTAGAGAGAACAATCCTAAAATCCATTTGGAAACAAAAGTGTCCTAGAATAAAAAAGGCAATTCTAGGCAACAAGTGCAAGACTGGGTACATCACAAGCCCTGATTTTAAATTATACTAGAAAGCTATTATGATACAAACAGCATGGTGCTGGCTTTAAAAAAAAAAAAACAGAACTGAGGGTCAGTGGAACAAATTATAAAACATAGAAACTACTCCAGACATAATTACATAGGTTATCTTTTACAAGGGTGCCAAACACCTTCATTGGAAGAAAGATAGCCTCTTTAATAAACAGTGCTCAAAAAACTGGCTTTTCAATGCCAGAGATTAAAATTAGACCCCTATGTTTCACCATGCACTAAACTGAAATTGAAATGGATCAAACATCAAATTATTAAAGCATAAATATTGAACCTTCTGGAAGATAGAATAGATAGAACTATTGAAAATAATGGTGTAGGTAAAGAATTTATGAATCAAACTTGGATTGCACAGGAATTATCACAGACTCAACAACTGGGATCTTATCCTTTAAAAAAAAAGCTTTTCACAAGAAGAGAAACCACTAACCTCATAAAGGAACAACTTGAAATGTGGGGAAAAATTGCCAGCTGTTTCTCAGATGAAATATAACCAATCTAGAATATATAAAGAACACAAAAAAAGACCTCAAGAATTTAATGACCCAACCCAAAAATGAACATCTCAAATGTACAGACACTTCTCAGATGAAGAAATGGTAATGACAAAAAAAACATGAAAAAAATGTTCATCAGCAGTCATTCATAAAACGAAAATTAAAACAACTCTGAGATTCTATCTCACACCAGAAATAATGACTATTATCAAGAAAATAAAAAATAACAAATATTTGTGTAGCTTTGAGGAAAATGGCACCATTCACCACTGCTGGTTGGAGTGTAGACTGGTGAAACCACTGTAGAAATCAGTGTGAAGACTGCCCCCAAAACTAGGACTAGATATCCCATTTGACTCAGCTATTCCCTTTCCTGCTATCTTCCTGATAGAAATAAAAGCATCATACCACGATGATATATAATACTTATGTTTATAGCAGCACAGTTCAAAATAGCCAAATCTTGGAAATAGCCCAAATGCCCATCAACTGGTGATGATGTCAGGTGTTTCTTTTTTTTTTTTTAACACAATAAAGTTGTGCCACAAAAAAAGAGATAAGCTTCAGACATTTCTTGGTAAATGGATACACCTTGAAACCATAATCTTAAGTGAAATAAATTGGACACATATGTGTAAATACCACATTGTTTCTCTGATGTAAGAAAATGAAAGTGTAATAAGGACCAAAATGTTTAATAGATATTGTGAAATAGGAAGAAAATGTTCAAATGGGAAGGGGAACAAGGGAAGTGGAAGGGAGAAAGGAAGGAAGGGAAAAGCAAATAAAGTGATAAAAGAAGAAAAAATGAAACCTTTTGTAAATAAGGAAGGGAAGAGGAGTTAAAAGGAGGGTAAAGGAATGGGGAAAAAATCATGTTATATCATGAACAGGTACAAATTCTCTATAATGAACGTGATCATTATGTATACCTAAAATTTACCAATAAAGTCATTTTCTTTGAATAAATTGTAAAGTTAAATACAATTATCTTTTAAAAATGACAGAAAAAATTACAAAGATTTACCTGTACTTTAGCAACTTAAAATGGATTGTGGACCAAAATGTAAATGTTCTGAAACTCTACAATTTATGAGAGAAAACATATAGGAAAAGCTTTGTGGTTATAGTGCTAAGAAAATATTGTTTATAATTTTTAGAAGTCTTAGGTAGAAAATATTTAATCAGATTTAGAGGAAAAAACAAAACAGAATCTAAACTACTTAGATTAGCCGATCAGCCTTAGAAATCAATAATAAGTATGTGGGGAAAAAATGAAGTAATTTACTTAGGGAATCAATAAGCTGGATGCATACTATAAGTAAAAAAACTATCAATACGCTTTTACAGTATTTTACATATGTGTTTCTTGCATGTTTATGCCTTAGCAATTCTAAAAATAATTTTTGTGTATACCAGTATTAATAAAATAAGTTAAATAAAACTAGATAATATCTTTTTTGGTTTTTGTTTGCTAAAAGGAAAGAAATTAGACCTGGGCATGGTGGTACATGCCTATAATCCCAGCACTCAAGAAGCTAAAACAGGAGGATCGCTGGAAGTCTGAGGTCAACCTGACCTACACAGTGAGTTTAAGGCCATCATAAATTGCAGAGTATGGGCCAGGGGTTTAGCTCAGCAGCGTAAGTACTTGCTTGGCAACCATGAGGTCATGAGTTCAATCCCTGGTACCAAAAAAAAAAAAAATTGCAGAATAAAATCCTGTCTCAAAAAATAAAAAAAAAAATCAGAATTTTAACATATGGAAAGGCTGTAACAGACTTTTGTTGCACTGAAATCAGAAGTCTCTGCACAAACTCATATTTTTATGCTCTCAATACAGATAAATTAATAGATACATAGACACATTAACACTCATATAAAGTTGCTTGTGAGTATGGAAGGGATATTGTCTACACACCCATTTCCAGTTTCTGTCTACTGAAAGGCACTATATATGACCAAAGGGGGAGCCAAGCCGGCGCCGCACTGTGAGGCGAGTTGCAGCTCACCACGGCAGGCCCAGAAAAGTTTGGGACCATCGATTCTGGAAGCTGGGTGCCTGCCCAGCCCCCTTAGCTCACTGGACTAGGCTCCAGAGGTTCCACAGGCTTGAATGGACTGCACCCAGTGACCTTCATTCAACCAGGGGAGCCAGGCCTGTTGAAGGGGGAGCCAAGCTGGTGCCACACTGCGAGGCAAGTTGCAGCTCACCAGGGCAGGCCTGGAAAAGTTTGGGACCATCAATCCAGGTGGCTTGGTGCCAACCAGCCCTCTTAGGGTACTGAATTAGGCTCCAGAGTTTCCGCAGGCTTGAGTGGACTGTCCCCAGTGAACTTCATTCAACCAGGGGAGCCTGACCCACTGAAAGGGGAGACAAGCCAGTGCCACACTGCAAGGGAAAGCTTTGGAAAATCACTGGAAATACAGAAATATAGGAAAATGACAAAATGAAAGACTGCAATCTCAAACCACCAGCCCATCCCAAGAAAACCTAGGAGCCATGCACATAGAAAAAATACTACACATACACCTGAAATGCATGAAATGATATCAACTGAAATAAAGAAGCAAGTATGGGAAGCTATGAGGGAACTCAAATCAGAAATATTCTCCCAGGTAAAAGAAGAAACCATAAAAGTAGTGAAAGAAATACTGAATCCATCCAACGAAGACACAACTAAAAATTAGGGCAACAAAGCAAAATGATAGAATCCCTGAATGAACAGTTTAAGAGACAAACAGAATGCATTAAGCAGATTCAAAGAGATACACAGGAAATCAAAAACTCTAATGAAAGTTGCAAAAACCACCTCAACGAAAGTGAAGATAGAATCTCAGACCTGGAAGATAAGATTGAAGCTAGTGAACAGGCAAGGAAAGATCTTCTAACAATAACAAGAAACCAGGAAATAATTCAACAGCTGAAAGATGATGCAAAGAAAGACAATATAAGATTAATAGGGATAAAAGAAAAAGAAGGGGACAACACAAATGATATCAAGAGGCTATTTACAGAAGTAATAGCTGAAAACTTCCTGAACATGAGTATGGAAACTGACATATGGGCTAGTGAGGCATATAGAACTCCAAATAGCCATAACCAAAACAAAACTACACCCAGACATATAATAATCACCATCCCAGAAATTCAACATAAGAACAGAATATTAAAAGCTGTTAGAGAGAAAAGACAGGTCACCTATAAAGGAAAGCCTATCAGAATCACAGCAGACTTCTCAGCACAAACAATGAAGTCAAGAAGAGCATGGAGTGAAGTGTTTCAGATCCTTAGAGAAAACGACTTCCAACCCAGACTGATGTACCCTGCAAAACTGTCCATCAAAATGGGTGGAGAAATAAAATACTTCCATGACAAAGAACAGCTGAAGAAGTTCATGATCACCAAACCAAACCTACAAAGAATACTGAAAGATGTTTTAGATACACATAGGAAAAAACTACTAAGCAAGACAGACAATTAGACAGAATGGAAAGTTAAGATACAACATCAGAAAGATAACATGTCAACAATAAACCAATATGTGACAGTTATAACCATTAATGTAAATGGCCTCAATTTACCAATTAAAAGACACAGGCTGGCAGAATGGATCAAGAAACAATGTCCAACCATATGCTATCTACAAGAAACCCATCTAATCCAAAAGGAAACTCACAGACTGAAAGTCAAAGGATGGAAAGCAATACTCCATGCAACAGGAACTCAAAAAAAGCAGGGGTAGCTATTCTGTTTGCAGACCATGTGAACTTCAAACCAAGAATGGTCTGAAAAGATAAACAAGATCACTACATACTAGTTAGGGGAAAACTGCAAGAGGAAGTGATAACAATCTTAAATATATATGCACCAAACTCCAGAGCACCCAACTACACAAAGCAAGTATTAACAGAAATGAAAAATCAAATAGGCAATAACACGATTATAACAGGAGACTTTAACATACCATTGATACAAAGAGATAGATCAACTAGACAGAAAATCAGAAAAGAAATAACAGAACTGAATCACACCTGTGAACAAATGGACTTGATAGACATATACAGAATGTTCCATTCAACAATATAAGGATATACATTCTTCTCACCAGTACATGGGACATTCTCTAAAGTAGACCATATACTAACCCACAAAACATACTTAAGTAAATGCAAAAGAATTGAAATTATCCCATGCATGTTATTGGATCATAGCACTGTGAAACTGGAAATTAATGATAAAAGTAACTGCAAAAACCCCACAAACACATAGAAATTAAATAATACACTTTTGAGCAATCAGTGGGTGACAGAGGAAATTAAAGAAGAAATTAAATAATATCTACAAGCAAACAAAAATACAAATACAACTTACTGAAACCTGTGGGATGCAATGAAATTGGTCCTCAGAGGAAAATTTATTACACTGAATTCCCACATTAGGAAAACAGAATGAACACAAATAAGCAACCTGATATTACACCTGAAACATCTAGAAACAGAAGAGCAAGCCAAGCCCAAAGCCAAAAGAAGGGAGGAAAAAAAGAAGGAGCAGAAATTAATGCAATAGAGACTAAGAAAACAATTTAAAAAATCAATGAATCAAAGAGTTAGTTCTTTGAAAGAATAAATAAAATTGACAAGCCCCTAGCCAACCTAATTTAAAAAAGGAAAGAAAAGACTCAAATTCATGCAATACAGAATGAAAAAGGTGAAATCAATACCAACCCTGTGGATATACAGATCATCAACAACTATTTCAAAAACCTGTACCCTCATAGGTTCGATAACACAGAAGAAATGGACAGATTCATAGAAACATATAAACCACCATCAGTAAAACTGATGAATAACCCAATTTCTATTAATGAAATTGAAAATGTAATCAAGTCCCTACCAACAAAGAAGAGCCCAAGCCCAGACAGATTCACCGCGGAATTCTACAAGAAATACAAAGAAGACTTAATGCCAACTCTCCTCAAACTCTTCAATGAAATTGAAAGGGAAGCAATTTGCCCTAAGTCATTCCTGGAAGAAAATATCACTCTTGTACCAAAACCTGAGAAAGACCCAACTGAAATAGAGAACTACAGGCCAATCTCCCTAATGAACATAGATGCAAAAATTCTCAATAAAATATTGGCAAACAGGATGCAGCAAATCATCAAGAAGATTATACACCATGACCAAGTGGGATTCATCCCAGGTATGCAGGGAGGGTTCAACATAACTAAATCAATAAATGTAATCCACCATATCAATAGAGTCACAAGCAAGAATCACATAATCATTTCTATAGATACAGAAAAAGCTTTTGATAAGATCAAACACCCATTCATGATAAGAACCTTACAGAGAATTGGAATAGACGGTCTTTACCTCAGTTTGATAAAGGACATCTACAACAAACCAACAGCCAGTGTCATATTAAATGGCCAAAAACTGAAAGCCTTTACCTTGAAATCAGGCACAAGACAAGGATGTCCCTTATCACCACTCCTTTTCAATATAGTACTGGAGATACTAGCCAGAGCAATTAGACAAGAGAGAGAAATAAAAGGAGTAAAGATAAGAAAAGAAGAAGTTAAATTATCATTATTTGCAGATGACATGACACTCTACATAGAAGACCCTCAAACCTCCATTGAAAGTCTCCTAGATATAATAAATAAATTCAGCAGTGTAGCTGGATTAAAAAGTCAATACTCAAAAATCAATAGGATTCTTATACACTATCAACAAAATCACCGAGAGAGAAATATGAGAAGCCACACCCTTCACACTAGCATCCAAAAAAATGAAATACTTAGGAATTAATCTAATGAAAGATGGAAAAGAGTTGTACAGGTAAAATTATAATACCCTGAAAAAAGAAATCGAAGAGGACCTCAGAAAATGGAGACATCCCTTGTTCATGCATAGGAAGAATAAATATTGTGAAAATGGCCATTCTCCCATAATTGTTATACAGATCCAATGCAATCCCAATAAAAACACCACTAACATACCTCACAGATCTAGAGAAATCACTCCTAAAATTCATCTGGAACCAGAAGAGACCTAAATAGCAAAGGCAATTCTAAGCAGCAAAGCCAAGGCAGGAGCCATCACAATCCCTGACTTGAAGTTATACTACAAAGCTACTGTGATACAATCAACATGGTATTGTAATAAAAACAGACCTGAAGATCAATGGAATAGACTAGAAGATACAACTACAAACACACTCAACCACTTTGTCTTTGATAAAGGGGCCAAGCATGTTCACTGGAAGAATGACAGTCTCTTTAATAAATGGTACTGGAAAAACTGGCTATCCATATGCCAAAAACTAAAATTAGACCCATGCCTATCACCATGTACTAAACTAAAATCCAAATGGATCAAAGGTCTAAATATTAAAACAGAAACACTAAATCTGTTGCAAGACAAAGTGGGTAAAAATCTTGAAGACATAGGAATAGGTAGAGAATTCATGAACAAGAACCAAACTGCATGGGAAATACTTCCCAGAATCAATAACTGGGATCACATCTTATTAAAGAATTTCTGCATGTCCAAAGAAATTTCCAGCAGAATGAAAAGAAAACCTACAAATTGGGAAAAAATCTTAGTGAACTGTCCCTCAGACAAAGGACTTCTGTCTAGAACTTAAAAAGAATTTTAAAAAATCAGACCCCCGAATTTCAAAGACCCAATCCAAAACTGGGCCTCCGAAATGAACACACAGTTCTCAGATGAAGAAAGAAGAATGGCAAATAAATACATGAAAAAATGTTCATCATCATTGGTTATTAGAGAAATGCAAATTAAAACCACACTGAGATACCATCTCACTCCAGAAAGAATGGCCAGGATCAACAAAACTACCAACAACAAATGCTGGAGAGGCTGTGGGGAAAAGGAACTCTTCTGCACTGCTGGTGGGAGTGTAGACTGGTGCAGCCACTGTGGAAGTCAATCTGGAGATTCCTCAAAAAGCTGGGGTTGGAGGTCCCATTTGGCCCAGCTATTCCACTCTTAGGCATATTCCCAGAAGATCTGAAAACATCTTACCACAGTGATATATGCGCACCCATGTTTATAGCAGCACAGTTTGTAATAGCCAGATCTTAGAAACAATCTAAGTGCCCATCAACTGAGGAATGGATAAAAAAAATTGTTGTACTTTTATACAATGGAGTACTATTCAGCTATAAAAAATGATCACATTGAGATATTTATAAATAAATGGATGCACCTTGAATCTATACTCATAAGTGAAATAAATCAAACTCACATGTATAAATACCGTATAGTCTTCCTAGTCTAAGAAATGGTAAGAGTACTAAAGATTTTATGGAAATCATAGTTCACCATTATACTGCTTTGATATCTTATGTTTTCATTCGTTGGTTGTAATGGTTTTATTCTGTTTTGTTTGATCTTAATATATATGATCATATGAATAGTTACTTTGAAGACAAGACAATATGGCAGCCATTGTTGATTTAATATCATCTTGCTCTGAAGTCCTACCATGCTCTTGTTTTTCTATTACCATTGGTTCTATCATGTTGTGTCTTATTGGATTTTAATATGTATGATAGTAAAAACAGAATTTTTATGGAAAATGAGATAATACAGAAGCCATTGTTCATCTTCAGTTATTTGGTACAGAATGCCTTGCAATACTTCCATTCTCTTGAGTTGTTTCATTCTACTTTGTTATGTTTGACATTATTGTGTGTAAACCTAAGCTCATTTCAAAGAAAGAAACATTATGATAGTTACTGTTAATATCCAATTGTCTTGCTGTGAAGTGCTGTGTTGCTTACATTGTTCTGTTCTGATCTTCTTAGATCTGTCCTCTTTTGTTTTATTCTCTTTAAAATAAAATTAAAAAATAAAAAAAGAAAGGCACTATATATAATGACACTGTAGTACCAATGAACACAGCCACCACCTAATGCTTGGTTTTTAGATATTCTATAATTAAAGGAATTGACACACCTTGGAGAAAATTATTGATTTCAGAACTGAAGGAAGAAAATGCAGAGCAGCATGGGGCATTTACTACTGATAGAAAATTACTCAAGATGTTCAAGCACAAGAACCAATCTGAAAGAATTGATATGAACCAGAGGTGAAAGGTTATGAGTAAGGAAAATAAATATTAGATTACAATCTACAGAATAAATGTACTGCATTTCATGTGGGCAATGTTTAATTTTGAGAAAAAAAAGATATTTTTCGGTGTTAAATTATCTCTCCAAAGATGTTTGCTAATGCAGAAGGAAAAGTATAGCTATATTTCAAAAGTGCAACAGAACCACTTTAACCAAATGATGAAGGTTATATAAGAAATATTAACAACATGAACCTCTTGATACAATATCTAAATGTCATTCATCTCTATGGCAAATTTTCCAGAAATGCATGCTCTTAATGTTACCATAAGGAAGCATCTGACAAACCCAAACTAAAGTCATTCTATAAAATAATCAGCACTGTTACAAATAGCCAGAGTCAGAGATGACTGTGGAATTACCACAGGTTTGAAAAGATTAGAGATGAAACTAAAAGCAAGGTGTTTTCCTGGAATGCACAAAGTTCGTGGGTAGTAATTGCTAAAATCCAAACAAAGTCCCAGTTTAAGAGTATTTACAATTTAATTGTTATGCTTTCTAAGATTTTATAGGGAAGCTGGGTGAAACACATAAGAAAATCTTGATTTTTTGATTCCTCTTAAAACAAAAATTATTTCAGAATAAAAGACTTACAAGTTACATGGTAGATGGTCTCTTGATATTAATATCATATTGTCATTTATAAAGCCCTAGATATCTTCCTTCAGTCATAGGGTGGTGCAGTATTTTCCCCTGCCCTGAGATAGTTCAGTATTTTGAAAATGATTGTCAGCAGTGGCATGATAATTATGATGATAATTTTTAATGACATAATCACATGGTTCAATTATTGTTTACTTTTAAAATAACATGGAGTTGATCATCTTTATTTTTTAATGGTGCCAGGGATCAAACTCATGACTGCATGCTTGTCAGACAGGCACTTAAACTGCTGAGTCAAACCCCTAGTCCAAATTCATCATATTCTAACGTGAAAGTAGGAAATTATTTTGTTCTACTTATCTCTTTAATTCTTCCAACTTTCTAATGTGTTGGATTCAGCGTCAAAGACCATGCCAATCACAAGGGGGAGAGCTGAATTTCCCAGTATTCTGAAAGCACATATACGGAGCAGGAACTGTACTTACAGGACAGAGTCTGTGGCACAGATGGGTGACCACATGGCTGTGGTTTACTGTGCCTCCTCTATTTCACATTTCCTTTGTTCCATGCAAACAGTAAATTTTATACAAAACTGTAAGTGTTCCAGTTGGGCTGTCTTAAAATAATAAAATTTGCAATTAATTCTGTATTTTGCAATTGAAGAACAAGGGAAATGTACCTTTATGAAATCTCCTTGCAAGACTTCTCAGTTGGATTTGCCATCTCCAGTTTTTCTGAGACATAGCCCTGTTGGACGCTCAATCTGAGCAGGTGAAGCACCTTTCAACCTGAGTAATTACCTCCCAGGGCTATAAACCCCTGTGCCCAACACATAACAAGACCTGTCATTAGAATATAAATTGGCTCTCCCTTTTGATCTATTTTAAAGGAGAATTATGGACCTGCACCTGACTGGAAGATACGGGGCAGAGAAAATCAGAACAGGAAAGAAAGTTGGGCTGTGAAGAACCATCCTGTGCTTTAAAAAATGAGTTCTTCTTAGAGGTTTACGTTGGGAAATTTTTGCAGCAATAGGTGGCAAAGGCACTAGGAAACCAGGAAATTATTATGTAAACAGTAATTAAAGACAAATGGAGTGTTTTCCATCCCTTCCTCTCCAGATTTTTCCTGTCCACTCATGATGATTTTTGTAGCATTAGTTGACTTTGCCAGGCAGAAAAATTAAAAGTCACCATGTACTTTTTGTTTCTTCCAAAACATTTTCAGTATAAACTTCAGGATACACACACACACACATCTCAAAAATTAAATTAAAGGCCTTTTATCCTTTGCTGACACTAAGACCCCCAGTTTATAGGAATGAGAATTAAAAAATGTTGCCTTGTGAATCTCTTGGGCAACATGAATTTCTGAAAAACAATAGTTACAGCAGATGTTTCTTTCATATGAGCTGTGTTTGATCTCTGAAACAATGTTCCAGTATGGGGGGCTTGGCAAAGGGTCAAGAAATATGTATAATTTAAGGAGCAAATATGGAAACAAAGAAAATCCCATGATACCTAGAAACAACTGCTGCAAATTCCAATGATCAAAATATGGTTTAAGTTATAACAAATAATCTTTATTTTAAATGTCTAATTTCAAAGACACTTATGCTTTCAGACATAGGCAGGTAACTATTTGTAAAACAATATCATGTTATTTTTGCAGTCAACAATAAAGAAGTCCTAAAACAATAAGATACACACAGATGAATGTCACGCGTGTACTTCATGGTGTCTACTCCGTGTTCTAGAATAAATCTTTTAGAAACTACTGCACCCACAATTTGACTTCCAAAAGCTTATCCAAATGCTCTCATATTTTTTCTTATTGATTTCAGCTAACTCTATTTTTGAGATAGAAAGCAACTGGGCAGTTCCTTGTAATGATATTTAATAAGTACCACTGAGGCATGTTACCTTAATCTCTCCATTATTCAAAAAATATTTCAATTTTTTAATCTATATTAAGAATTATTTTTGTCATGTGATTACTGTGAATATTAAACCTTCATTCTCCGTTTTGAAAATATGCTAACTTTTTTGTTTGAATAATTGTTTGCAACTAATATGATCAAAGATGTTTAACTTAAAACACTGATTTATGTTCTTCTATTTTAAAACTGTTATTTAAACTAAGCTTTTTTATCAATTAACTTCATTTGGTGACCCTCAGGAAGCTACAATCATTAAAATGCAACTCTCAGGTATCAGATTCTGGAGAAAAAAAATATGTTCTGATGTACAATGATGCCACACTTACTTTAGGGAAAAAGTACATGGGATCAATGTGATCTGAAATGCAAAGCATATATATGTGTATATATATATATATATATATATATATATATATATATAAATGAATATATATATGAATATATATGAAAGGATATATATAATGAAATGAATTTCATTTATATATAATATTTAATATATAATATATATAAAATATAATATATATATATAAAATGAAACTCATGGTGATATCAAGGAAGAATGCCAAACCTGTGAAATAATAGTTTACCCATATTTGCACTCACTGTCATAGGACATATGTCAGTTAAATCAAGAAACAAACAACTTTATGACTAACAGAAGACATACAAAGTCACTTGTATGTTTGTGGTGAAGCATAATATTCCCCGTGCTTAGTAGACACATATGAAATCTCTATATGTGCTGCAATTCCTTTAAAAAATCAGTGAAACAGCTTTTGCCCCTTTTTTAAAGGACTACTGCTTCAAACTCATCGTTATGTGTGTGTGCTATTTTAATTCCAGCTCCTCTAAAGAACCTACGCTTCCCTTAGGTGTCTCTCTGAAATATAATCTATTGCACTTCTAAAGCATGAAACATGGTAATTCCTTAGCCATATGGCTTTCAGTAACTGAAATGAGATCTCAGGAGTAAAATTCCTTATATTCTAGATCAGTTTCCTTCTGGAATTTAAGTTAAAATAAAATACAAAATTATAAAAATTAATGCAAGTGTGAGAAAATTAATTTTTAAGTAGTGAGAAATTCCCTATAAAGTAAATTCTTATAGAAATCCTTAAATTCAAAAGAAGAATGAGTGGTTTTCAAAGAATTCATTCACATATATATGCTTAGGTGAACAATGAAACTGTGTTAAAAGATGCAAATGCCTGTTAGTTAACTTTGTCGTTGTATGTTGCTGCTGTGTGTGCACCATCTGGTATTTTTTTCTTTTTAGATTTTGAATTGCACTGAGGAAGTAGGTTTTCAAAATTGCTGTGCTTGACAGATTACCTCCAATTCAGTTATCTTTATTTTAGGGGTCTTTTTAATTTAATATTGAGTAGATATATTTATATAACTAAATTTAAAGAAGAAAAAGATTTTTTCACCTTTAATGTTTAAGTTTAAACATAACTTTTACATAGTGGATACACCTTACTAGATATAATGTTTTCCCTTCACTGTCAATTATTGTAAACCCAGATTTTACTTATTTTTATAAGAATGTAGACCTATTTAGACCATGATTACCTTTTCAGAGATCAGAGACTTTTACAAGACTAAGGCATGAAGTGGAAACAAAGTTTTCTTTTTCAATGGTTCTGAAAAGATCCTTTTCAAATCAACGGCAGCTGTTGGTATAATTGTTGAAACTGTCTCTAGTCAAATAATTGGATATTGCTTGGGGCTAAACTTTCACTGGAAAAAAAACGAAGTCTAGGAATATAAATAATACAAGTTATCAACGAGCTTTCAAATCTTAATGATTTACTGCAGTAGAATGTTGGGATCCACTGAAAGGTCAACATTAGGATGTTACTATTTTATAGCAGCACCTCGGAGACATACTCGGAAATATCTAATTCCTCTAAACAACTAAGGTTCAACTGTGAGACAAAACAAGTAAGGCGATGAATGGTCCATTGAAGGGAAGCTTGAAATTAAGGTTTAGAAAATATGTGCCCCCCCAATCACATGAACAGTGTTTTACAAATACAGTAAGTACTTAGCTGCTATTATTCCACCAGGAAAAAACTCATAGAAATTTATCTTAGCTTTGGCTTTGATAGAAGTGTCTTAGTTTTATATGGTGGCTGTAAAAATTACCACAAGGTAGGTAGTTTAAAACAACATATAGTTACTGACTCACAGTTCTGAGTGCTACATATCAGAAATCAGAATCACTTGGCTGAAATCAGAGTACCACTGGAGGAGGATCCAAAAGAAAGTTTTCAGAGAAAATCCATTCTTTGTTTACTTGACCTTCTGGTGGGTTCTTCATATCCTTTGACTCTGGCTGTGTCATTCCAATCTCTGTTTCTATGGTCTCATTGCTTTTTCCTCTACTATCTTTATCTAAAATTCCTTCCATTGCCATCTTATTAGAAGAATATGAGTAATTATATTTAAGGTCAGCCCCATAGCCTATGATAATTTCCACATGTCAAGGCCTTTAACTTAATCGTATCTGCAAAAGTCTTTGTCTCTAGTAAAAACATTCATAGATTCTATGAATTAGGTTGTAAATACTTGGGGGAGAATGGGGAACTAATATTTACCATGTCACAGAGAAATAAAATTTTATAAAGCTGAGGTTCATCTGATTTGATTTTTGGAAAAAAAAACACAAAGCTGATACTTAACTGGGAATTATCACAAGGTAGCACATTTAAATTCTGACAAAATAACTGCAAAGCTTCTGTAAGGTAATGCAACTGTATCTCTTGATCCACAAATAAAAATCCATAAAATAAGCTCTCAAGAAAGAAAATAATTTTCAAATTACATTTATCAAGAAGTGTCATGGTTACTTTCCTCTCATTGCTGAGCAAAATACTGACACTCAAAATTAAAGGGGAAAATGTTTATTTATCTCACAGTTTGTGGAGGTTATAGTACATAATCAGCTGGCTCCAAGACAGGGTGATGTGGCAAGAGCACAGTTCATGGTGGCAAAAGTCAACAAAAACAAGAGCAAAAGGGAAAGAAAAATTCTTTTTTCCCTTGGACTATATGCAAGCTACACCCCCTTAGGTGGAGGTAGTACTCACATCACCAATCCCAGCACTGGACAAAGAATGAATAGCAAAATCTAGATTCAGCTGTCTCCAAGAAAACCACCTCTGTGACCACATGAGACTGTTGGAGGACATCTAAACACAAACCATAACAAAAAGGCAAACAACAAAATTGGACTATAAAGATTTCAACAGAGTAAAACCAATCAAAAAATACTGTGTTTTGACAAGTAAGCTATTGGTGACTAGGTCACAGAAGCCCAAAACATAGCAGGCTGGTTATAGCTTAAATTACTCATTCTCTTAATTTTGTAATATCACAAACACTTGTTCTTCATGATAGATTTTGTAAACATTTTTCATGATTTTATGATAGGACTTTAATAAGAATTTTTGAGTCTAATAAATGAGTATATATATATATATATATATATATATATAATTTGACCAAATAAATAAAAACAGATTTGAAGTTATGAAAATAAAAACTTTCAAAATGATGAAAAAATATTTTAAATCAGAGAAATGTAAAATATAAAAATATAATCTTTGAACATTAAAAGTAAATGTACAGGTTAATGGGTAGGTTAAATAGTAACAATAGTAAAGACTTCTTGAAGATTGACTATATTCCAGACATTCATTGGTTTACTTTACATTGAATGATACACTCTCCATGACAATTCTTGAAATGTATAATATTATTACTGCCATTTAATGGATTAAGGAAATGAGAATAAAGAACTAAAACATTCACTTCAATTGTGTGGTTACCAGTTAACAAATAAGATTGAAACCTCGGCAGTCTATGAAAGCTAATCTCTCTTACAATACTCTTTTTTAACTTCAGAACTAGGAGACTATTTAGAATAAATAAGATTGTAGAAACAGAAACCTAACACAACAAGATAAGAAACTATGAAAATAAAATAAAAAATAGCTTACCACATATTTCATTGCATTTCCTTAAGAAAAGTCTAGAAAAAATGCAAAAAAGTAATATTCAAATAGATAGCCTTTGCATAGTTCTCCCAAAGCAATGAAAGACATGAGTCCATAGATAATAGTCACAATAATATTAAATAGAACAAATAAAAGATGCCTTCACATGGACATAAAAAAGTAAAAATGCAGAACAGTAAAGAAAACTATTATTCAAGAGTGAGAATAAAATAGACTTAGGCAAAAGAAACTTAAAATATTTAACCACAGTAGAAATTCAGCAAAGGAAATCACACAAAGGTTATTACTCAGAGAAATGAAAAATGATCTTGGAAATAAGATTTGAGCACCAAATATGAAATCCAGGTAGATAAAGTGGAAAATATGTCCAGTAATCTATACAAGCATTGGTTGTATACGTCAGTAATAATATCTGCTTTTGGTTGTCAAACAAATGAAAATGGAACTGAGATACTAATCAACAATCCTTGACAATAACTGAAATAAGATAAAGAACTTAATATTTCCTAACCATGGTGAACTCTTAGTCTAACCTTTCAACACAATCTATATAATAATACACACAAAGGAAAAACATATAACAAAAAATTCATTTAAATTCATTTTAGAACTTTGAAGGAAAAAAAAATTTGCCAGTATATGATCCAGAATAAAGAAAACTCTTGAGAGTTAAGTGTGGCTGGTATGGCTTGAGGAACTTTTTCCCCTTGTTGTTTGCAGAATTCAAAAGTGATGGCTAAGGCCAGGGATATAGCTCGTTAGCACAGCACCTGCCTGGCACATGCGAGGTCCTGAGTTCCATTCCTGGTACCCCACGCCCAAAAGAAAAGATGATTAAAAGCTAAGAAACTGACTTTATTATAGTTGTAGAAAATAAGAGCATGAGAATTAAACCTGGGCATAGAAAAGGAAGACTGACACTCGCAATACTAATATTTTTAGTTTAGACTTAAACAATTTATGCTCTAGGAATAAAAAAGAGACCCCCCCCACCCCCCAGAAACACTGAAAACATTTCCAACCCTTTCAGTACCATACCAGAGTGAGGTGCTTATGTTCCCAATTACCTTGGTTTAATCAGTGCATGCTGTAGGCATATGTTGAAATATCACACTGAGGTCCATTAATAGAAGCAATTTACAGGTGTTAATAAAAATTAAAATGAACACATTTAAAAAGCCTATCATTATCAGCCTAGCTGCTAACAAAGGCAAAAGAAACCTTCTAGGAAAATACATAAACTGTGTTCTCAAGTAATAGAAACGATTTTTTTTCTTATGAAATTGGGAATAATCAAACATTTAAGAATATAAGCCTACTGAAAACCAAAATTAAAATCAGACTGAATCAGAATTGGGGTATCTAGACATCACTATTAATCAGACATGGATTTTTTTTTTTACTGTGTAAGAAAGAGATTTTACAAAACAAGTGGTATCCAAATCGAGTTTTTCCACATATCTCCCCAAATCATATAGATTATTTAAAAAATTAAATGACACATCTATAAACCATTCTATTATAAAACTGATTCATGGAGAGTATTCTAAACTTTAATTTTCTTCTAATTATGGAAATGCATACTAAAGGACTAAGTAAAATTTGGTACATATGCCCAGAAGAGAGCTGAATTAAATGTTTTGCAGAAAATGGATAAGGCCAAGCAACCTGGAAGATGAAACAATCACCGAAGGTGAAATCCCAACCTGATAAATAAGAAGCCAGAAATGAGATGACCATTACACTGAAACAAAGAGTACAAAGGAAGGGACTTAAAGGTGTATGAAACCAGAGGAGGCATAAATTCTAAGGGAAAGAGAGTTGCTAGAGAGAGAGAGAGAGACAGAGACAGAAGGACAGAGAGAATATGGGAGTTTGTTGGATAAAAAGAGAAAAGAAAAATAAATTGTAAGAATTAAGTGTAGTAAAAAACAAAGATCATAACATTAAACATAATAATGACTTCATTTGAAGAAGGAGGAAGAGGAGTTAGCAACAGCAACATCAATAAAAACCGTTACAATCCAATGAACCAAGTGATGACAATGTCCCTTGAGGAAGGAGCAGTAAACCACTCAAAGTTTAATCCTCTTCCAATGCAGAATCAAATTTAATGCTTTTTATACTTTTTTTAAAATACACATTAAATACATATTTTAAAAAGAAAACACCCTTACAGAACTAGTATGAAAAATAACTAGTATAAAAAGAAAAGAAAGCATGAATAAGAGCTTTATGAATAATGAATCCATATCCCCAATAGACCCCTACCTTTAGGTTGTGCACCTCAGCAGTAACATGACAACTGAGCAAAAACACTGAAGGACACCCTAAGGGAAGAAAGAAATGAAACCCAGGGTTTCTTGAGGTGTTTTCACGCTCAGCATGCTCCATTCACTAGAAGACAGCAACAAGTCCAAATAGTTCCAGGCAGTTCATCCTATCTGAGAATACTGCCTGCCCAGCATATTATACAGTTATTCTGAAAACCACAGGTAAGAAGAAGCACTGGGACTGAAACTTATGCAAGATCCTCAAGTGAACAATCTGCACAGTATGGGGATCACAGATGGAGCAAAGAGAGAGAATGTATCAGAAAGCTGCAGTATCAGGAAACTTACCAAATCTAAGAGAGGAAATGAACGTGAATTAAGGGAACAGCAAGACATCTTTACTGAGACAAACTACAATAGGATTGCCTAATGTCAAGACAAAGAGACAATATTGAAAGCAGTATGACAGAAGCCAATTGTTAGCTAGAAAAGACTTCCCATCAGGGTATCACTGGGTTTCTCTGTAAATACCCTACAAACCAGGAGCGAGGGAAAAGCTATGTTAACAGTGCTGAAAGGAAAGAGCTACCATCCAGGAATACCACAGCCAGTCAAACTTCCCTGTAGAAATGAGAGAAAATCCTTTCCTAGGAAAAAAAAAAAAAACTAAAAAGAAAAACAAAAAGTTTTGGAGCTCATCATCACTAAAACTGCTTTATATGAAATGCTTAGAGGAAATGCTTCAAAAAGAGAAGAAACCATGCCAAAGAGCAACACCTAAGTATGTAAACCATTAATCTCACTGGAGACTGTAAATGCATGAATTTATACACCAACAAATGTAATCATCCCAGGTAATTTTTAGTTTACTTTGAACAATAATGTAAACTTTACAAGATAAAAAAATGTGTCACTAAAAAGCAAAATAAAAATGTACAAGAATACAAAGTATGTCAGTAGGACTAGTCAGGAAGTTGTAGTATTTTTGCGTAGAACTATCATTAATTTGTTATAAACTTCAAATATAAGAGAAAATCTCTAAAATATTTTATCTAAGTCTCATACTAATCACCAAGAAAAAGATGCATAATATACTCAAAAGGATAAATAAAAAGTCAAAGCAAATTATGTCAAAATATCATCAGATAATCGAAGTTGATAAAAAGGGAAGAGGCCCAAAAGAGGTAAAAAATGTTCAGAGGTTTTAAAATGGGAATTTTAAATTGAAAAGTTCTCACTTTTCAATAATTACCTTGAATAGCTATAGATTAAATCCACCAATTAAAAGATGTGGAGTAGCTGAATAGATGAAAAAAGAAAATACAGGAACCAGAATATTTTGTGCAGACTGCCTACAAAAGATTCACTTCACAATTAATGACACACGTCTGCTGAAAATGAAAAGATAGAAACAATTATATTTTATGTTATATTTAGTCAAAATAAAACTTTAAAATTCCAAAGCTAACATTGTAATTGTTTTACTCACTTTCTTCATGCTAAACTGCTTCTGCATGTAAAAACATTGATCCTTTAATGATAGAAGTGTCAAGTCAACCAGTTATAAATGTATGTGCACCCAATGCCAGATCACATTAATATATAAAACAAATGACATATCTGAAAACAGAAAAATAACAGTAAATAACATCTGGGACTCAGTATTTCACTTACAAAAATGGAGAGTTAATCCATTATTTCTAGTTTATAGAATCAAAAAATCAATTAAAAAAATGAGTTAATAATAGTACAAAATTGTACCTAACAGATATATGTGGAACTTCCACCCAACAGTGGAAAAAATATATTTTCTTCTCATGTCCACATGGAACATTCCCAAGACATAGAACAAGATAAGTGACAAAACAAATGATAACTTTAAGAAGACTGAAATTATTTCAAATATTGTTTGATGACCACAATGAAAGGCAACTAATCATCAGTAACAGTGAGAAAATCAGGAAATTCAAAAATAAGTGTAAATTAAACAACATGCTTAAAAAAAATTTTATCACAAAGAAAATCAAAAAGAAATTTTAAAAATACTTTGAGAAAAAGAAAAATTAAAACACCTTACACTAGTAATGAGACACGTTAGTACCCATACTAAATGGTAAATTTACAGCTACAAATATCTACATTAAAAAGAGAAGCTTATAGCTATAAACACCTACATTCTAAAACAAAACAAGACAAAAAAAACTGAACTCACAATTGCTAGAAGCTAGTAAATGGTAAATATTGAAGCAAAATTATATCATATTTATAACAAAATACTACTAGTAGAAAAAATTTAAAAAATGAGTGGTTTTCTAAAAAAAGTTAATAAAATTGACAATTAGCTACAATAAGAATAAATAAAGGTAATTGACATTAATTAAATCAGAACTGAAAGAGATGTTAAAATGGATGCTTCAGAAATAAAAATAAGAAGAAATTATCATGAATAATTACATAACAAAAAATTAGATAACTTAGATAAAATGAATAATTACTAAAAGGTAAAACCTATGAAAAATGATCACAATGAAATCAAGAAAGCCTGAATATATTAATAAATAAGATTGAATCACTAATCAAATAGCTACCCATAAAGAGAATTCCAACATGAAATGCCATCAGTGCTAAATCCTACCTAACAAGGAAAGGATATTAATCACTTATAAATTTTTCAGGACACAATAGAAGATAGACTACTTGCAAATTCACTCTGTAAGGCCAGAGTCACCCATATACAAAAACTAAAGACACTACAGAGGACAAAAACAGAAGTCTGTGAATATTCCTGATGAACATAGAAGCAAAACCCTCAGTAAAACATTACCGAATTACTACTCAACAAAACTTTTCAAAGTTTATACGTCATGATTAAGTGAGATTTATCAATGGGAGGATAGCCTGTTTTGATTTGTTCAAATTATAAATACAAAAGAATGTTTTTTAATTAAAGAAAAAAAAACAAAACAGAGGGTAGAAACAATACATAATTTCAAAAAAAAAAACAAATCACTAGTTGATAACTACATATTTTCCTTTTAGAAGTAGTTGTTCAAGTTACATAAATAAAGCATGCAAAGTGGACATTTAAACAGTGAAACTGCAGTTCTGGTCACCTATCCAACAAAATCTTAGTAATATGGTTATCAATCTTACACTCTTAAACATACATGCAGATATATCCTTTAGAGTACTTTCCTCTCTTTTTAAATTTATTTTTTATTATTATTTTATTTTAAGAGAGAAAGAAAAGAAAATTTTAAAAAGACAAAATAGAAAAAGCAAGAAGAAAAGTAGAATACAGAGTTCAAAAAAATTAACATCACAAAATCACTAGTTGATACATTACCTATTGTTAACAATGGTTGTTAAAGTTACAAAGTCAAAGCATAAAAAATAGCTAGACACTCAAACATTGACAGTACAAACTCTTCTGTTCAATGATCCAACAAAAGCTCAGTAATATGGTCATCTATTTACACACTATACATACCGTTATATCCTTTAGAGCATCTTCCTTTCCTTTCACTTTTACAATATCTATTATATCTATTATACTTTTATATCTATTATACTTTTATATCTATTATACTTTTATATCTATTATACATTTTGGATACCATTATTTTCTGTTCTTATTATTTTTTACACTAGAAAGACAATGTGATATTTATTAACGTGAGTCTTATTTATTTCACTAATGAGAATATATTCAAGTTGCCTCCATTTACCAATAAAGCCCCCAAGATCATTAATTTTTACAGCTGAGTAATATTCCATTGTATAAAAATACCACATTTCTTTCATCCACTCTGTGGTTGATGGGCATTTTGGTTGTTTCCAATATTTAGCTATCACAAATTGTGCTGCTCTGAACATGGGTGCACATATATCGCTGTGACATGACCTTTTCAATTTTTATGGGAAAATACCCAGGAGGGAAATAGCTGGATTGAATGGAACTTCCAATCCTAGTTTTTTGAGGAATCTCCATACTGACCTCCACAGTGGTTGCACCAGTCCACACTCCCACCAACAGTGGAGCAGTGTTCCTTTTTCCCCGCAGCCTTGCCAACATTTGTTATCAGTTTTCTTGATGGCAGCCATTCTTTCCAAGGTGAGATGAAATCTCAATGCTGTTTTAATTTGCATTTCTTGAATGACCAATGATGGTGAACATTTCTTCATGTATTTATTTGCCATTTCTATATCTTCATCTGAGAACTGTGTGTTCATCTCCAATGCCCATTTTTGGAGAGGGTCTTTGAATTTGGGGGGCTTGATGTTTTTCAGTTCTTTATATGTTCTGAGTATAAGTCTTTTGTCTGAGGGATTGTTGACTAAAATAAGTTCGCATTCTTTGGGTTTTCTTTTCACTTTGTTGGTGATTTCTTTTGAAGTACATAAACTTTTTAGTAATATGAGATCCCAATTGTTGATTCTTTGAAGTATTTCCTGTGAGGTTTGCATCTTATTCATGATTTTTCTCCCTTACCCTATGTCTCCAAGATTTTTTCCTACTTTGTCTTCCATAGATTTAGTGTTTCTGTTTTAGTATTTAGATCCTTGATCCATTTTGATTTTAGTTTAGTGTATGGTGATAGGCATGGGTCTATTTTCACTCTTGAGCATATGGAAAGCCAATTTTTCCAACACCATTTATCAAAGAGACTATCCTTCTTCCAGTGAACATATTTAGTGCCTTTGTCAAATATAAAGTGACTGAGTGTCTTTGTAATAGTGCTTGCATCTTCTAATCTGTTCCATTGATCCTCAGGTCTATTTCTTTGCCAGTACCATGCTGCTTTTATCACTGTGGCTTTGTAGTATAGTTTTAACTCAGTAATTGAGATGATTCTTGTCTTGCCTTTGTTGCCTAGAATCACCTTTGCTATTCTAGCTTTCTTCTGTTTCCAAATGAATTTTAGGAATGTTTTCTCTAGATGTGTAATGTATGTTGATGGTACTTTGATTGGGATTGCATTAAATTTGCATAACAGTTTTGGGAGTATGGCCATTTTCACAATGCTGGTTCTTCCTAGCCAAGAGCAAGGAATATCCTTCCATTTTCTAATACCCTCTTCAATCTCCTTTTTTAGAGTAGTATAATTTTCAGCATATAGGTCTTTTACATTCTTGGTTAGGTTGATTCCTAGGTATTTCATTTTTTTAGACACTGTTGTGAAAGGTGATATTTCCATAATTTCTCTCTCAGTGAGTTTTCTGTTTGTGTACAGGAATGCTATTGATTTTTGAGTGTTGACTTTGAATCCAGCTACCTTTCTGAATTTGTTTATTACCTCTAATAGTATTTTAATGGAGTTTTGAGGGTCTCCTATGTAGAGTATTATGTCACCTGTGAATAATGATAATTAAACTTCTTGCTTTCCTATTTTTATGCCTTTTATTTCTTCCTCTTGTCTGATTGCTCTGGCTAATATTTCCAGAAATATATTGAATAGGAGTGGTGATAGTGGACATCCTTGTGTTGTTCCTGATTTTAGAGTGAAGGCTTTCAGTTTTTGTCCATTTAGTATAATGTTGGCAGTTGGTTTGTCATAGATGGCCTTTATAAGATTAGGTACATACCTTCTATTCCAAGTTTCTGTCAGGTTTTTATCATGAAAAGATTTTGGAACTTATTGAAAGCTGTTTCTGCATCTATTGAGATTATCATGTGATTTTTATTTTTGACTCTGTTGTCGTGGTGTATTACATTTATTGTTTTTTGTATGTTGATCCATTCTTGCATTCCTGGAATAAATCCCACTTGGTCGTGGTGTATAATCTTCTTAATGATTTACTGCATTCTATTTGCCAATATTTTATTGAGAATCTTTGCATCAATGTTCATTAGTGATATTTGTCTATAGTTCTCCTTTTTGGTTCGGTTTTTCTCTGGTTTTAGTATCAGAGTGATACTTGGCTCCAAGAATGAGTTAGGGAGGACTGCTTCTCTTTTAATTTCATTGAAGAGTTTAAGGAGTATTGGTGTTACATCTTCTCTAAGTTTTTTATAGAATTCAACTGTGAATCCATCAGGACCTGGGCTTTTCTTTGTTGGTAAGTTTTTAATTACATTTTTGATTTCAGTAGCTGATATTGGGTTATTCAAAATTGCTATATCTTCTTGATTGAGATTTGGTAGTTCATATGTTCCTAGAAATCTGTTCATTTCCTCTCTGCTTTTCACCCTGTGTGAGTAGAGATTTTCAAAGTAGGTATTCATGATCTTTTGAATTTCCATGGGATCTGTAGTAATTTCTTTCTTTTCAGCCCTTATTGCATGGATTTGAGTTTTTTCTTTCTTTTTCTTGATAAGGTTGACTTGGGGTTAATCAATTTTGTTTATTCTCTCAAAAAATCAGCTTTTTGATTCATTAATTCTTTGTATTTTTTTAGTTTCAATTGCATTAATTTGTGCTCTAATCTTTACAATTTCCTCTCTTCTATGAGCTTTGGGTTTGACTTGCTTTTCCATTTCTAGAAGCTTGAGATGTAGCATTAGGTTATTTATTTGTGTTGGTTCCATTTTCTTGATGTGACTATTTATTGCTGTATATTACTTAGGACTGCTTTCATTGCATCCCATAGGTTATGATATGTTGCATCTGCATTTTCATAGTTGTAGGTATTATCTCCTCTTTAATTTTACCTGTAACCCACTGGTTGTTCAGAAGGCTGTTGTCTAATTTCCATGTATTTATGCAGGTTTTGTAGTTTTTTTGCCATTGATTTCCAATTTTAGTGTGCTATGATCAGATATTATACATGCAATACTTTTGCTCCCTTTGCATTTAGTTAAGAATGCTTTATGGGTTAATATATGGTCTATTTTGGAGAATGACCCATGTGCAGCTAAGAAGAACATATATTTTGATTTGGTTGGGTGGATCTGTAAACATCCATTAAGTCCATTTGCTCAAAGTTCTGATTCAATTCTGTTATTTCTTTGCTGACTTTTTGCCTAGGTGACCTATCTCTTTGTGACAGTGGAGTGTTAAGGTCTTCTATTACAATTGTGTTCTTGTGTATTTGGTTTTTCATGTCCATTAGTATTTTTCTTATACAGTTGGATGCTGCCGTATTTAGTGCATATATATTTATAATTGTTAGTTCTTCCTCTTGTAGTTTTCCACTAATAAGTATGTAGTGGCCTTCTTTATTTCTTTTAATCCTTTTAGGTTTGAAGTTCACTTTGTCTTCCCATGCTTTTTTCTGGGTTCCTGTTGCATGGAATACTGTTTTCCATCCTTTGACTTTTAATCATGAGTTACTTTTTGAGTCAAATGTGTTTCTTGTATATAGCATACTGTGGGATCCATTCCATCAACTTGTTTCTTTGATAGGTGAATTGAGTCCATTTACATTTATGGATATCACTGATATGTACTGGCTTGACTTTGCCATGTTGTATTCCTATTGTTGGTTTCCTGCTTTTCTCCCTAGTTTATTTTCTTGTCCAGGCTGGTGGTTTCTTTCTGTTGTTGTTCTGGAGATGTGGTCATTTTTATCTCCATCTAGTATGTCTTTCAACACTCTTTCTAAGGTTGGTTTGGTTGACATGAATTTCTTCAGTTGTTCTTTGTCATGGAAGTTATCTTGTTTCTCCATTAGATTTGAAAGACAGTTTTGCTGGTTACATCAGTCTGGGTTGAAAGTTTTTTTCTTTTAGGGCTTAAAATACTTCACTCCAAGCTCGTCTAAACCTGAAGGTTTGCACTGAGAAGTCTGCCATGATTCTAATAGTCTTTCATTGATAGGTGAGTTGTATCTTTTCTCTAACAGCTTTTGGTATTCTGTTTTATGCTGTATGTCTGAGATTTTAATTTATTATATGTCTGGGTATAGATTTATGTTTGTTATGACTGTTTGGCATTCTATATGTCTCACTTATTTGTATATCAGATTTTTTTCTCCATATTTGGGAAATTTTCTGCCATTACTTGTTTTGTTTTTTTGTTTTTGTTTTTTTTTTTGCAGTACCAGGGATTGAACTCATGACCTCTCACTTGCCAGGCAGGTGCTTGTGCCACTGAGCTAAATCCCAGGCCCTTACTTCTCTGAACAGCTTAGTTATGTCCTTTGTGTTGTCTCCTGCCTCCTCACTGATGCCTATTAATCTTACATTGTTTCTCCTGGCATCATCTTGAAGCTGCTGGATTGTCATTTCATGCTGCTTTGTTGTTTTTATAAGTTCTACCCTTTCATGATCGCTATCTATGATCCTTTCTTCAAGGCCCGAAATTCTATCCTCAGCTTCATTTAAATGGTTTTGCCAGCTTTCAATATAACTTTTTGTTTCTTGGATATCTCTTTGGATTTGTTTCATGGATTCTGCTTGTTTTCTTCATTGTTCATTCAGAGTTTCAATAAATTTCCCATGCTCCTGTAATTTTTTTTAACCTATTTCTTCTCTAGCTATGTTGTGCAACTCATTTACTAAGGTTGTTATTTCTGTCTTTACATAAGACATTATTTCTAATTTGATTTCCTCTATAGCCTCATGGATTTGTTTCTTTACTTCATTTGCTATCTTTTCAGAGATTTCTGGTGTATGACTTTTAAAGTCCTCTATTTCATTGTCACCTGTACTTGCTTCTGATGGACTAGATGTTTGAGATTGCATTTTGTCTTTTTGTTTAATCATTTTCACCTTTTGGGTAAATATCTGTTTTTTCTATCCCAACAGTCACAACTGTCTGTAGTATGAGTTTTAGGGTCCTACTGTGTGGTGATGTTTGTCAAATGCTGGGTACCACAATGAAGAGGATATCCAGTCACCTCGCTTCCTCCTCCAGGACCTGTTGGGTGAGTCCTATATTCTTTCTGGGCTAACTAGCCTAGAAGTATTGATATAGGACAACTCTTAGTTCCTGCTGTTGTTATATCTTCAGTTTGTTGCAGGTCACCAGATCACCCTGGCTATAGTGTTTGTGTCAACTGAGGCCCTACTGTCTCACTAGGGGTCTCATAAGCTCTTTTAATTTTCTCTAAGTTGGGGGGCATTATTGGTGCACTCCCCAACCTGTCTGACATTCTCTGTGTGTGTTGGGGGGGATTATCCACTCTCTTGCCAGGTTCGCCAAGGTCTTACAGTTGGAGGGAGTTTCACTTCCGCTCCTATTTACCCACTGCAGACCTCTGTTTTAGGGGCAAACTCACCACACTGCCTGGAGCCTGCTGAGGTCTTCTATTTGGGTGAGGGGTTCCTGAGTCTCTCATCCAGCCAGCACGGTAATCCACCATAGTCCAAGGTTTCAATGTTCCCAGTGGAAGGGCAGGCCCAGCACCAGCAGTCCCAGGCAGTTTAGGCCTGAGGCGGGCTTCTGCAAGGTTCCCTGTGGAAGGGCGGGCCCAGCAGCGGCACTTCCAGGCAGTCCAAAAGAATTTTTTAAATGAAAGTAAAAGCACATGATTTACTCAGTGAACACAAATATTCATCAAAATTTCATATTCATCTATGCTTAAAATCCTCATTAAAACTCACATAAATGAAGCTTATGTAATACAATAAAAGCCATAGATGAATATCCCAAAACTAACATCAGAGTTGTATCAGTCAGTTTTTCTTTACTATAGTGAAATATCTGAGGTTAGCTGTACTTTTTAAAAGAGGCTTATCTACTTTATAGTTTTGTAGATTCAAGAATATGGCACTTTCATCAGCCCAGATATTGTAAAGAATCTCTGGAGTTCAAAACATCATCATACATGGCAATGCAAGAGTATGTGCAGAAGCAAAAATTCGGACTTGCTCAGCAAACATTCTATATTTCTAGTTTTTCCATCTTCTTGAGGTCTCCAGTGCATGTCTACACTTTTGGCTTTACTTTCAAAGCTCTGTACAATCCGAGGCATACTGCTTGGATTCACATGTCTTCTAAAATATGGGTGGAAGCATCTCTAACCCTACAACTCTTTCATTCTGCATGCTTGTAAAACCAGCACCATGTGCATGATGACTAGCTCTACCACCAGTTCTAACAGTAGCTTAGCCTGCTTCAATTGTGCCATGGGGTTTGCAACAGGCAGGGCCATGGGGATAAGGCCACCAAAGACATTTGGAGTTTCCATCTCACCACACATTGCTCCTGGTGATGCATATGGAAGAGAATTTAATTTTTGCTCTACTGGGTTTCAGTACAGTTTTGGACTCCTTTGTTTCTATCCTCCTATTCATCTCTTTTGGAATGGAGATGCTTCCCTCGTAACACTGTATGCTGGCATTACTCAACATTCTTGATTTTAAAAGTGGCTCTCAGCTGAGAAATTGCTGATATCTCAGAGGAGACTTTGGACTTGGGCTTTTCAGCACTGTTAAAACCATTAAGATGGAGCCAGGGATTTAGCTCAGCAGCATAAGCGCCTACCTTGTAAGTGCACGTTAGTGAGTTTGATTCCCAGTACCTAAAAAAAATTTTTTTTTAAATTAAGACTTCGGTAACTTTTAAAGATGGACTAGGTATATTTTGCATGAAGAGATGTACATGACTCCTTTAGGGGTCAGGCATGAAATAGTATGGTATATACTTAGATGTACCCCCCAAGAGCAGACTGGGCTTTGGAAAGTGCTACATGAGAGTGCTACAGCTGCTATTAGAAAGTGGGACCTAGTTATAAATGAGTTCACTTGTATTGTGAATTGAAAAGATTTATCACCCTCCCAAGCTCCTCCCTTCTCTCTCTGCTTCCTGACTGCCATGATGTGAGCAGCTTTTCCTCTACTATGTCCCTCTGTTTTTCCCTTTCTGCCCCAGAGCTGGCTTACCAAAGATTGTGACTACCAGGCAAAATAAACCTTTCTTCTTTTGCTATGTCAATATCAGGTATTGCATCTCAGCAGTGAGACAGTGATTAATGCAATACTACAAACCTACCAAATCACAGTGGAACCAGCAAATAAGCAGACGTACAGACAAGAGGAAAAAGTGCAAAAATAAGTCCTCACACCTCCAGTCAACTGATCTTATTCAAAGTTTCCAAGCAGACACATGGGAAAAGGATAATGGTGTTGAAGAGTCCACATATTAAATAAAATTTAAGCCTTTTTCACACCATTTATGAAAATCAAAGTATATTAAATACTTAAGTGTAATATCTGAAACTAAATGTATTGGAACAAAATAGGAAAACAAATTTTTCAACATTGATTTTGAAAATTTGATCTCATAATATATTATTTCACTTTTTTGCGGGAGAATTAGAGCATAAGAAAATAAAAAACAGTACAACAAAATGGGTGAGAGTAGAAGAATCACAAATGCACATGATGTCCAAGATAATAACTGGATTTCAGATAGGAGCCTCTGTGAAATATGTAACATGAATACCCAAAAGGAAATAGTGAAGTTGAAGCCAAGAAATCCAATAAACTTATGAGGTAACAGAAGAAGAAAACAGCGTGAGATTATAAGGATATTTTATCATGTTACATTTCATTTTATTTTTTACATTTAAATTAAATTTAACTGATGCATATTAATATTAAAAGTATACATATTTATAAGGTACCATATGATGCTTCAATGCATATATGCATTGTATCATATTTAAATCAGGTTAAATATACCTATATCCTCACATATGTGTAATTTTCATAGTTAAAACTTTCAAACTCATTTCTTCTAGGTTTATGAACCAGGTAGCACATTATCTACTGTTGTCCTACTTTTCAATAGCCAACCAGAACTTCTTGTTCCCACATAATTAACTTGATCAAAATTTCCACTCCCTTCTTCCTCAGTACTTTACAAAGTCTCTAGTACTCTTATCTTTTATATCATCCTTCTCATAGTCTAAATATGAGTGGAAACCTACCATTCTTTTCTCTTTCCATGTCCAGTTTATTTCACTGAGTATGAAGCGATTTTCTATTTTAACCACATTGTTACCAATGGCAGTATTTCATCCATTTATACTTCAGTAGCATCCCATTGTGTATATGTACCACATTGTATCCATTCAACAGGTGATCAACCAATATGTTGTTTCCATTTTTTCGGTCTATTGTGAACAGTGCTATGATAAACATGAGCGTCCAGAAAAGATTTTAAGAATGTTGAAGGCAGTTACAAATGCCAGGGATTTATCTTTGATTTTCTGAGTGTAGGAAGCACTGAGTACACACAGTAGATTCAATATATATTTTTGAAGTGAATAAAATGTAAAATAAATCAGTGTAGTTCCGCAACATGTTTTAATTGACTTCCACTAGAAATTAGCAGATTTGCTTAAAGTCATAATACATCACTACAAACTATGAAGATTAGGCTGTCTAGGTTTTAACAAATGATTTCACATTTTTGTTTCTCAGATACCTCACTTATAAAATTAGAATGTTAATTATATGCTAGGTACTGAGCCAGGTGATACGGATGAGTAGATGGCAATGATCTAGGTTTTTTTTTTTCTTAAAAATATTTCTGGGTATTGGAAGAGAAAGACAAGTAAACTGAAAATCCCAAAGGATTTATGTATTTATGTTCTTTATTAAGTATCAGGTGCTGTGGTTGCAGAAAGACCATGTTTAATAGTCATGAAGAGGTTTAGGTACAAGCTGACTCCTAAAAAGTGTTAAGCAGACAAAGCCATGTTCCAAGAAAATTATACTGCATATTTAAAAGTTTAGAAGTGTGTAAATGTGATGTGGTATTCAAACTGCAAGTCATTTTGTGAGGCTAAACAAGGTGACATGCACACCATGAATATAAAATCTCAGCAGGGTGAGGGGGAACTAGAATAACTTGGAGACCTAGGCACAAATCCAGTGTCTGCTTCTGTCCCCATAAAGACAGTCAGGCAATTTCTGTAAAATCAGGATTAAAGCATTGAGATCTTCTGAAAGCCATACGACACACCAGAGTTGAGAAAGGAATGGGAAGATGAAGAAATTCAACAGGAGCAAGTCTGAAAGGGAATACTGGGTATTTAGTCCTGTAAATCGAAGGAAATGGAAACTAATTTCCCACTACAGAGCTAAGGAGTTGCAGCTGAGAGTAACCAGTGGTTCTGAAGTAACTGTCTAAAAAAGAGACTGATGTCGAGGATAAGAAAATTCCACTTTTGCTGTACAAATGAACATGAGCTAAAAGGGTTTATGTGAGTCACTATATACCTAGATGTTTCAAAAAACTAAGGAATACAAAAAGATGGCTAAGAATATAAATTACATCAGCAGTTAATTCCTCCTCCCAGTGCACACAGTTGTGTACTGCTTCTCTAGTATTTTACTTCATTGTAGTAGGATTGTCAGTGACAAAAAAAGAATGTCTTTGCATTACACACAGAATTCACTGAATGCTACAGTAGCCACAGAGACTCATAGCTATGTTTTAACTCTTACAAAATTATTGAGAGGTACAAGTAGGTAGACCCTAGTCTTCTTCCCTCAGTGGAACACAGTACTAAGGGACTTTCACGGCCGTGTCTATGCTGTAGCAGTAGACTTCGTTCTTATTGCTCTGTTTCTTGAAGAACTGCATTGAAATGATGACCACACGAAGCTGTCCTATTAGGATGAGTCATCGCTTTCCCACACACAGCTCGCACAATACAACATGTGAAACAGCAAAGTAAGGTCTCATGATGGCAGAAATCCAAACAGATCAGCGTCACAGAAGTAAAGTCCACTGTAACGTCAGCACAGTTCTCTGAGGAAGCTGAACCCCAAATAAGCAATGTGAAAATCCCATAAAGGAATTGGACTAACAGCAATTACATGCTTTCGTCACTAAACTAACTGCATGGTCACTGGCCTTTTCACTTAGGAATATAAATAGAGTCTGTGGGATATAGTCACAGGCATTGCCCTCAAAATTCACTCACTCATTATCTAAAGCTGACTCCTTGGAATTATATATAGGTGCTGTTATTGCTATGTATTTTGGATACTCAGAGGAAGCAGTATAGCTAATTTACATAACACTTTTCATTTGTGCAATTTATTGAAAAATGATGCCATACAAATCTCTTTATTCTCATTTCACACAATAAGTGTATGAAGTTAGATAAATCAAGTATTACCTTTTGTTAAGGGAGGGAAAATTTGGTCTTAAAGATTACCTGCCTAGTACAAAATAATAAGTAAAAGTAATACTTGATCTAAATTATATGACTGAAATCTAGTATTGCTGATATAAAATGTCAGAGTTAAAAAATAACACACTTATAATATAAAATAAAGAAAATATGTTTTGACTTTTATTTGTGGCATTAAAATATGATATACAGATAATTTGCAAGATTGGCACAAATTGGCATTAATATTCCATTAAGATGACTTGAGTAAATAAATTGCATGAATAAAATGAGGAAATAAAATCTAAAAGACTTTAATAACAGACAGAAAATAAGAGATTTATTGTTTCAAAAGTCACTTTTGAAACATCAGGTATTTTTCAATAAGGAAGAATATTACAAATAAACGAATTTCCTTTCAGGAAACAATATGCCCTGTAGTCTTTGAAATAGCTTGAATTATCTTTCATAGTACACGTACTACATTAGAGCCAAAAGATAGACTGAGACTATTCTTTACAATGCAATTTGTTACTGATAAAGACAGTTTTATTGCTTTGTGACTCATGCTACTCTCCTTATCCTTCCTCAACAGGCCCTTCATTGGTAACGTTTTACAGTCTTCTGGTGTCTCCTGCTCTTTAGCCTCAGTAGTTTTCTCCTCCCAAATCTTTCATGGTTCTCAATGACCCCAACAGCCATACAGATTAGCCACTTACAATCTAAGTCTCATGGTCCTGTTTCTTTCACCCCTTTACTGAGAGTCTCATTTTTCTTCTCATGTCAACTCAGGTTCCCTTTGTCTTTGTCAAAAAAAAAAAAAGTGTTGTCATCACCTAAACTGGAAATGCTCGCTCTGTCTGTCTGTCTGTCTGTCTGTTCCAATCTTATAAACTTATTAGTTCATGTACAAGTCTTCAGTTTTTCAAAATTTCAATCTATGAATCTTCTCACTAATATCAGGGTTTTAAATTCATTCTGCTCTGTACACCCCTCGTTTCTATTCATAAACTTACAAAAGCCTCATTTTCCTTGATATTTTTCTGTTTTGTTTCACATGACCTGGTCATTTATTTATATCTGCACTGATAGACTAGAACAATGTTATCACAAGTGATCCAGTAACATTAATTGTGTTTGAAATTTTTATTAAAAAATCCCCAATTATATTTGACCTTATCTAGCAATTCTAATATATTTCTCAAGTAAGCCTGTCTTCCTGCTCTCTAATTCAAGCATTCCTTAGCCTTTTTCCAAAACCTCCTACAATTCCCCTCATTGTTTGTTCACCTTACTTTTATAACATGTGAAAAATTAAGCAACAGAGGACCTGTTTATTCTTCAGATCACCAATATAAATCTATCTTTACAAAGCACATAATTTACAATCTCAATTTTATTGTATCCTTTTGTTTTCCTTTAAATGAGAATATTAAATAATATTCACCAGGCACCAAACTCTCCCTTTCCCTTAGCATTGGTCACTATTCTTACTTTATTTTCAACAACTTCAAAAATAGTGAGCCTCTGATTGGTCATTGCCAGTCTCTTTAACCTTGCTTCCTGTCATAATGTTGTGATACCAATACAGTTTTTTCAACAGGTCTAAAAAATCAAATCTCTCCTCATTAGGAGCTTATGAAGCACATTATTCTACGGACTGTGACCAATTCACTGTCAGTATCTTGTGCTAGCCAAGGCTCTTTCTGTCCATGAACTGTAGGTTTAACTTTCCTTGATCAACTGTCTCAGCACCGTTTTCCCTAAGTCATGCAAAAAAGTGTGCTCAGTAAGTATGTTAAATGGGTGATTAAATGCATGAACTCATTATTACTTATTTACCACTTTCACAGCTAAGTATCAATTTTCTCAGGAGAAATGAGGCTCGCATGCTGTCTCTCTTTGTTATATATAGAATTCCGCTTGATAAAATTCGTGGTTCACATCCAACACTACATTAGATTTAACTGGATCAAAAACTGTGTTCCTAAGAGTTGAAGTCATTTCACTGTCTACAGTAAACATTTCAAAGATTTTCAAATTATGACTTTATTGGATGGGAAATATCAAAATAAATAGTGAGCTTTTAAATTAAAACAAATTTATTACAATGCAAGACACATTGCTATTCATCTCAATTACTCCACTCACACACCCATTTCAAATGTACTTCAGCCAACTGTTCTTGCAAATTTCTAAGGCAGCTCTGGAAGTTCTCTTTCACAAGTATCTTTGTAAGATGAGGTTAAAAAAATATTGTAAATGCTGAGTGTCAGCCAATGGAAAGGGAAGCTAAAAGATATTACAGTGTACCTTATCCACGTCGTTGACTGGATGTGACACTCTCTTCCTTCTAGCTCTTCCACAAAGTCAAAACGTCCATAAAATGTTAAGAGTTGGTTCAGGCTATTGAGCTAACAACACAGCACAGCTACTGATACTCAAACGAGATCTTCAGATCTGCTTCAAAAAGCAGTGTGCTTAAATTGAGGGGAGTATTTTGCTGGCATTGAGAGTCAATGTATCTTTTCCTGTGACAGTTTTCAAATGTAAGCATTCATTGTATTTTTTATTATAATTTGTAAACTCAAAGTAGCTTCTCAGACTTGTGAACTGTAAGTCAGGAGAGTAGTTACTTACTATACTGATAGAAGCAATTTACCCCTAATTATAATAAGCTCTGAAAGTTTCTACTGCATAAACCCAAAGGAAAGCACACCTCTAAGAACCCAAGGACATTCTTTGTGTGGTGATTACTGTCAGTAGACAACTGTTTCAGCCACCACTAAAAAAACAAAAGAAAAAACAAACTAAAAATGCAAAATAGTTCATACTCTTGTTAGTGGACCTCTGGGTATTCATCAGGAAGTAATTCGGGTCAGAACATGTATTGAAATGCGGGAAGGAAATCTAAACCTAGACATCCCAGGAGTGAGCGCATGTAATTATAACCCAAGGGCCAACTACAGCAGCATAACCTTCTATTGGCTTCCCATACACTCCTGGCCTTAATCTGAGAGATCATGATAGGTCATCACTTAAAGAGAATTTGTGGTTTGTAACTCTCCTTTCAGGGAAAAAGTTATATTTTATTCTTATAAAGAATGAAGGCTCCACGTTGTATTGTGAAAGACATGCAAAATGGATGATATAAATAGATCTGAATAGGTTAAGGAATAGATTATATTGCACATCTGTTTCTTTTTAGATTACTCTGATCTCTCTTGTTCCCTGCACTCTTGTCATTTGTTATACCTCAGTCGCTCTCTAATTACTTCTTATGACCATAAATCACTGTGAACAAGAGCAATCAGCATAAATTTGGGACTTGCACAACTACTTCCACAACTTCTAGATAAAAATGAAGCATACCATAAAACAGAGACTGGGACATCCAACAGAGTATGGCAAACCTTCCAGGCGAATGTCAATCAGAAATGTGGGGGAATTGAGACTTCATTTAGGAAATTAGACCACTGGAAGGCAGGAGAGAGAACCTTCTCACAGATACATCTACTGTCCTTTTCTTGTGCAAGTGGACTGTTCTGAAGTGATGTTTTAAAGATCATCTCATGAAAGATTCCCAGAGAGTCTACAAGATTTACACTCAAGCAACTGGTCACTTCCCTTGTGCAGTTCACCACGAAACAGTTGCCCACACGGTAAAGTATCACATTGTACTTAGTTCTAATTATTCCCTCCTTCATTTGCCTTTTACACTACCTGCTCTGGCTTACTAAAAATACCTGAGGTATATAGTTACACAGTAAATGTTGGTCCTGGGAAATCCTCGAACTTCTATTATGTTAAATGTTTCTATTTATGAATATTTGTATATTTTATGCTTAATTCTATATACAATGCATATGGCAGACAATTTCTTTTACTGAGATCATAAATCAAGTATAAAATGCTAAAATGTCTTTATAACTATGGACTTGGAGGCATGCAATTTGGTCCTGTGTTCATGGTTTATCTGTGTAAAGTAGCAAATGTTATTCTGATGTGCAATAGTGGTCCATTGCAATTACTGTATAATGATATCATCATGAATATTTACTAAATTAAGAAATGTATCATAAAATAAAATTGTCATTATAATTTTTCACTGAGTTATAATGTACACATTATGTCCTTAACATATTGACATCATTTGAAAGAATTTACTACACTAGACACAACATACACAAACAAGAGATGACTCATACTTTGGACTCTTGAAAAACTCAGAATCTAATTCAGAGTCACCATGTAATATAAATGAATAAAAAGTCTAATAAAAGGAGGTGCTGCGGGATAAGAAAATAAAAGAAAACAATCATTCAACTATATGTCTAGATGATTAGTCAGTGTGTCCAAGAGGATCAGGAAGAAGTTTCGAGGAGAAAAAAAAGTAAAGATTATTCCCATTATGAAATAAAAATTCATACAACTAATACTGTTACTTATTTCATTTCACCACTGTTATAAGCTTTCTGAATAGCATAGGATACACAAGTGCAAAACTTTTCATTCCAGTAAGGGGCAGATATTGAATAAATAGTATTTATCAAGAAGACATAAAGGAAAGTAATTGGACAATGCTGCAGTGCACAGGGTCAGTAGTCAGCATATTGAGGAAATACTATGTATAGTCATAGTGGAAAAGTAAGAAGGAACTTACATAACTAAACTACAGAATTTGTGTTATGGAAGACATGAGATTTCAGACTGATAAAGATGTTTATGCTGTAAAATACATGTTACTTTATTATCAACCACTTAAGAAAGAGAAAATAAATTATTTTTTGCCAAAAAGATAACTGAATCCAAAAAAACAACCACTTAATGTTTAAGACAACCACTTAAATAAGTTATCAATCATCTTAAAATGGCAACTGGACCATTTTCACAGTTGAACTTTAAATTTTAAAAGGCAGGAATTTTAAATATAAAAATTTAAAATAATCTCTAAAACATTCTTGATGACAAGAGAGAAAATTATGTAGTACACTTTTGAAACCATGTTAACTCTATTACAACAAAACAATTTTTTTTAAAAAAGACAAGGAATAAAACTCTTTTATAAATACTTTGAGATAATTTTCTTTTATTTTCTTTTATTTTTTGTATTTCATGCAGAATGAGCTTTTCTTTTAAAATTTGTGTTTGTAGGTAGTCTCTGTTGCATATATTGAAGATGGAGTTATTAGTATGGAGTTATTAAAAGACTTTAATAGAAAGTAGGTGTTACATAGAAATTAACATAAGCTAGTAAAACAGAAAGCACATTTTGTTGAAAAAGTAACAATTTAGTGCTTTAAATAATTGGATATAGATAGCAGAGATATTTTTGTCCTTCATATTTATTTTTTTTCTGTAATAGTTTATCTTTGCCTTTGTCATAAGAAGTAGTTGGAATACAGGAATACTGACTTGAGGTCATTAATAATTTCTGGGTTATATTTGTGGGCATAGAGATAAAGTTGATTTACATTTCCTACTTTCTAACACTCCTGCATTAAAAATCTTCCATAAGCCAGGTAGTTTTCCTTCATAAACATAGGTGTAAATTTAAATAAATTTTACAACAAATAGGAGCATTAAAAATCTTCTAGATTGCTTTTGCAAGAAATAAAGTCACAATTCAAATTTAGGAATTATATTTTCAGATCTGCTGCTCTTTCTCTATCTTTGGATGTTTTTTCATGAAGATGAACCAAAAAACAAGTCAAAATATGTAATAAATGAAAATGTAAAATAATTTTGTAGCACTTTGTGTGTGTGTGTATGTGTGTGCACACATTTAGCAAAACTTTCCTTAGAGCTTTAAAGAAGTTCAATGGAGCAAAAAACACGTTGTTGAGGCATCTAGTTAACATTTTTATCCCATACTATTTGAAATTTTTCTGTCTTTGTCTTTGTTCATAATATATTGATTATATTCACTGTGGCTTCTTGTTCCATTAGGTCTCTCCTAAGAACTATTAAAGTCAGTCACAAATATTCCAATAACATGTTTCTCAAATCTATTCTACATACATCTAATCTTCAACATTATGAAAATTAAAATTCAATACATCAGTTTTTTAGTATTTAAAAAATTAAATTTTGTAAATAGTTTTTTAAATTTCATAATGGCTGCCATTTATAGAAACCTTGTAAAATCCAGGAAGAATACTTATGTGTAACTCAACTACCAATAGTAATCACACATTAAAAAAGCTTCCAGCTTACTTTGAGAAGTAGCTCAAATCACACATTTCTCATTGGGCTTATTGTCTTTGCCTAACTGAACATGAGTAATCTCAGCTCTATATTTTACATTATAAAGCAATCACAATGTAGTTATTGATATATTGTTTGTTTTCATATGGACTCCACTTTAATTCTCTTTTTAGAGCATACATTTTCAATTAATTAAAATTTATAACTGTGTGAATAATTAGAATATAAATATGGAGGCTTAAGTCTTTTTAAATTTGTGCAATAAATGCCTGTGATCATTTTATACCTTGTTTCTCACATACTCCTGTTTGATAATCTAAAGTAGTGTAATTTTGCTATTATAATTTGTAAGTCTAAAAATACGTACACTCACATAATTATCACTCACTTATTTTACATATTTTATTAGTTTTTGCACAGTATAATAACAACACTCTCAAGAATTTTATTTATAATCATTTTTTTTATTTTAAAGAGAATAAACCAAGCAAAACAAAACAGAACAAAGGCAGTCAAAGCAAACCAGTGTGACACAGGACTTCAGAACAATAGGAAATTGACAATGGTTACCATAATGCTTCCTGCTGTCCTCAAAATAGCTACCTATACCTTCAGACACAGTAAAAATCAAACAAGACAGAACAGAATAGAACCAATATAAACAAAACAATGAATGTAATAAAAGACTTCAAAACACGATAATAGTAAATCCAGAATGGCTACCGTAATAGGTCTTGTTATCTTTGAAATAGCTGCCCATGCCATCAAATACAATAAAATCAAATAAAACAAAACAGAACAAAACCCAAACCAATAAAACAATGAAAATAATACAAGACTTCAAAAACAAGACAACAGGGAATCAATGACCACCACCCTCAGAAGGAGATCCCTCGTAGATGCCACAATGTGTGTTGCCATCCTCTGAAGAGCTGATCAGACCACTGGCTTTAGACCTGCAAAATCAGTGAAACGCTAAACACTGCAAGCATTAAATTATATTCCACCTCAACAGCCATCATCATAGCCTATGTTTCTCTGGATCAGCCAGCCTTTTCCCAAGTCAGCACCACTCACAGGCTGTGGAGGAAGAGAACAAGAAGTCACCAAGAAGCAAGCCTTCATGGTAAATCAGAACCACACATGGGCCACTGAAGGGAGAGCTAGAGGCCAGCACTTTCTAGCATGCAGGCTGGGAAACAAGAAAAGCCACCCCCAACACATGCTGTAAGCAACTGGCTGATTTGTATTTTTTTTCTAGAATTTCAAATATATTTATACAAATTTTAACTATAGTTAAAACCCCAAAACTCCCACAAATATTTGTATTCTCTGATAAAGATCCGGTTCCCACTTGGATATTTTTCCTTATTTGGGGAGAGGTAGGATGAAGATAAATATGTTTTTCTATGTAAAAACATGGACTTTAGACAAGTTCTAAAAATAATAGCAAAGGGCCTCATACCTTTGTTTTGAGATTGTCCCATAAATGACTTTTTAAAGTCTAGTGTTGGCTCCTTACACTAATTCTACTTCAATTTTCACAGCAGTATTCTAAGCTTTGGGTTTAGGGGCTGTTACAGATTGAATATGCATAATATCTTCCAGAGGACCCTGCAGTAAAGCCTTGGGCAGCAGTGCTGTTAATGAGAGTTGCCCTAGAATTTTACGAGGTTGAGCTCCATGGCAGATCCTGAGAGCACCAAATGTGGACTTCAAATGAGACCATGTAAATATACTGTTCCTTTCTCTCTCTGCTTTCTGTATCAAAATGTGAGTGCTTGTTTTGCATGTGCTCCTACCCATGCCAATAACACTTCCTACGTTTAACCTGCACCACCACAACTGTGACTCAAAGTGAACAAGTCTGTATTTCATAAATATACTGCACCAGGTATTTCATTATAGTAATAGGACGCTGACTAATAAGAAAATGAGTACCAGAAAATGGGTCCATTATTATAGCAGTAAGATATGTCTGACTTTAGAATTGGTTCATAGGAGGAGTTTGGAAGAGTTTGTCTATTAAACTAGTGATATCTACAGAGTGGTCTATCCAAAAACAAAATACACATTCTTTACAGCAGCACATGGAACTTTCTCTAAAATAGACCCATTCTAGCCAGTAAGACAAGCTCAAACAAATGTAAAAGAATTGAAATTATACCACGATTATTATCAGCTTAAAGTGCAGTGACACTAGAAATCAATAATAAAATAAAAAAGTAGAAATTATGCAAATGCATGGAAACTAAACAATACACTCTTAAACAATGCATCACAGAAGAAATCATGGGGGAAAATGAGACCATTTCCAGAACTAAATGTAGTGCCAGCACAGAATACCAGAACTTTTGAAGTCAGTCTTAAGAAGAAAGTTTCTGGGAACGAATGCCCATATCACAGAAATAGAGCAAGCTCCCCAAAATAGCATAATGATGCACTTGAACATCCTAGCAAAACAAGAAAAACACAAACCCAAGGCTAGTAGAAAGATAGAAATTATAAAGCTCAAGAGGAAAAGTTAATGAAATCAAGACCAGCAACATAATAAAAAGAATTACTGAACTGAGAAGTTGTTTCTTGAAAAGAATAAATTAAATAGGGACTGAGCATATAACTCAGCAACACAGTGCCTGCCTGGGAAGTGCAAGGTCCTGAGTTTGATTCCCAGTACTCAAAAATAAATAAATAAATAAATAAATAAATAAATATAAACAATCTGATGCAATTAGAATTAAAAAGATAAAATCACAATAGAAGCTGCCAGAATCTAAAGAATTATTAATAACTACTTCACGAATCTCTCTGCCAATAAATTGGAGAATTCAAAGGGAATGGATAGATATTTTAAATATGTACAAATTAAAAAGTCAACCAAAATTTTAAAACTCTAAATAATCCAATAACAGGCAATAAAATTAAGACAGTATATCTACCAACTAAGAAAAGCCCAAGTCTGCATAGATTCATAGCTCACTTCTCCAAGAACTTCAGGAAAATCTAACACCAATACTACTCAAGCTCTGTAATGTTGTTGAAAGGAATGGCCTAGTTCCAAAACCATTCCTGGAATGGCTACTCTGATTCCAAAACCAGACAAGAATCCACCCAGAAAGGTAAACTATAGATCAAAATCTTTAATTAATATTAATTAATTACTTTATATATTAATATTAATTAATGAGATGAAAAATTAATAATAGATGGAATTAATTAATTAATATAGATGAAAAATCTTTAAAAAGAAATTAGCAAAGAGAATATTAGCAACAAATCATGAAAAAGATCATACATCATGACCAAATGTGCTTCATCCAAGGCAAAGTTCAACATGTGCAAATTAATAAAGGTTGTGCATTTCACAAACAGAAGCAAGGACAAGAACCACATGATTGGATCCTCACCTGGAAACCAGCAGCATGTGCGGGTCGCTGCCAGAGTGGGGACATCCAGACTTTCTCCATGAGTCAGCGCCATTCATGGACTGTGGAGGGAGAGAGCCAGGCCTCACCAAGAAAAGATCCCTGCCTGGAAACCGTATCATTCTCATTATTTTGTTGAGTTGGGTTTTATTCTTTTTTGTTTTGTTTGATTATGTTAAATCTGATGGCACGAGCAGTTATTTAAAAGATAATAAGATATAGTATGACAGCCAGTTTGGATTTACTGTTGGCTTGTTTTGAAGTCCTTTATTGCATTTATTGTTTTGTTTTTATTGTTTCTATTCTGTTCTGTTTGATTTTTACTATGTCTGATGGGATCTGCAGCTATTTTGAAGACAACAAAAGATATTATGGTAACTAATGTTGATTTCACATGGTTTTGAAGTCCTGTATCACTTATATTGATTTATTTTGATTGGTTTTATTCTCTTTTATTTTCCTTTGTTTTATCCTCTTTAAAAAAAGAGAAGAAAAGAATCACATGATCATCTCAATAAATGTAGAATAAAATCTTTGCTAAAATCCAACATGTATTCACATTAAAAAACACTGGCGATAATAGGGTAAAAATGACATTATCCTGTTCTGAAAGAAGTCACTTGTGACAAATTTATTGCCAAACGTATATTAAATAGAAAACACTAAAGATTTTTTTCTCCAAAATCTGGAACAAGACAAGTATATCTATTATTATCACTCCTGTTCAACATAGTACTTCAAACATTAACAAGTACAATTTGGCAGGAAAAATAAACAAAAGGGAAATGTATAGGAAAAGAAAGTTAAGCTTTCATTATTCACAGGGTACATAGTCCTCTACAGAGAAGACTCAAAAAATTCACCAAAAGACTCCTAGAATTAATATCCAAGTTCAGCAATATGGAAAGATACAAGAAAGAAAATAGCATTGCTGTAAAATAACGAACCCTCTAAGAAATTATTTTTAAAAATACCATACACAACACCACTAACCAAAATTAAACATTTAGAATTAACCAGACTAATCATATCATATTTAAAAAGCTTCTGCACAGCAAAAGAAACAACCAAAAGTATGAAAAAGACAACCAGCTGAATAGGGGACAGTTTTTGCCATCTATTGCACAGGCACAGGGCTAATCTCTGAAACATAAAAACTCAAAATGATTAACTTTTCAAACAAAAGACCCAATCAAAAATGAGCAAGTGAAATGAATACACACTTCATGGAAGATATAGAAATGACTAATAAATTCACAGTGACATTTTCTACATCACTGGCCATTATAGAAATGTGAATTAAAATAATACTGAGATTCTGTCTTATCCCAAAAAGAATGACTATCATCAAGAAGTCTAATATATATATATATATATATATATATATATATATATGTGTGTGTGTGTGTAGATATATACAAAATAAATAACTATACTACTAATCTCTGCCAATTCATCAAAAAGAACAGATTGTGCTCTCATTATTTGATTGATCATTTTTGTCATGCCTAAATCTTGTAAGCTGGACAACAATTTCTAGGACAACAATATGCAATGTATTGAATAGTGTTAATTTCCTACTTTTTTTGAAATTCTGTATCATTTCTATCTTTTGTTCTGTTTTTAAAATAGCATTTTTTAAATTTCGGGAAGTCTACATTGAAATGGAAATTGTCTATATTGTTGGTGGCAATGTAAAATGGTACACTATGGAAATCATTAAGGAGATTTTCAAAAAACTAAAACTAAAATTTTCACTTGATCCAGCTACTGTCTTGCAGGTATCATCCTGAAAGTGGTAAAGACATATTACAGTGATACTTGCATACCCATGTTTATAGCAGCACAATTCATAACAGCTAAAGTTTCAAAGTGATCTATATGTCAACCACAAAACAAATGGATAAAGAAAATGTGGTATCTCTACACAATGGAGTAGTAATACTCTTTCATTAAAAAAGATAAACTTGTAAGAAAATGAATGTGGTTTGAGACTGTAGTATTAAGTGAACTACATCAGACACAGAAGCTTAAATATCATATGATTTCTCTTTCATGAGAAAAACAAATCATAAATAAAATAAAAGTAATAGGAAGTAGAAAGATATCTTTCTCAAATAGAGAATCAAGAGATGTGGAGAAGGGAGAAGGAGGGGAGATAACGGGTATGAATGAAGGAATTAATATCTGTTATGCCATGTACCAACTCCACCCAAGGAATGTAAACATGATACACAGCAAGCATGTACTAATAAGAAGTTTTTTTAAAAAAAATCATTAAAAGGTCAACTTGGAAATCTCTAACACTGTTTCTGCTTTGGTTCAGAGTTTTAGAAAAGCAAATTCGTTGCAAGGATTTTTAGGGAAAAATCATTTCAAGAAAGATTGCCTGCATGACCAGACGTGCCTCACGATCCCTTTCCCTGTGTGCAGCCAGGAAAGCCCCTCTTGCATTAACTACGTATGCTGATTTTGCAAGTGAGCACAGGGTAAGACTTACGGGGTCATGGCAGTCTCAAATGAAATTTCAAAATAAAGTCAGGGAGACTTGGCAGTGTCCTGTGGCATCAGCGCCCCTGCCAAGAGCCTCTGATGGGACAACTAAAGAAGCTGTTGAAATGAAGCTGGGATGGAAAACGCGCGAAGATAAAGGTGCCAATAATAAGCAGCACCTGCCAGGAAAGCTGTTAGCAGTGCACAGAGCCAGCAGAGAGCCCTACTACCATGTGGCTGGAGGGTTCCTTCCGTTAGTGTGTCCTGGATTCTGAACATGGAGCTTTAGAATTTGCACTGTCCCTTTGGGTTTCAGTCTTGCTTTAAGTCAGTCCTTTTTATTTTCCTATTTCCCCCTTAGAAATGGGGATGCTTACCTTGTGCTCATTGCAACATTACCTCTTGGAAGTATGTAACTTATTTTTCATATTTATTTTTTCTTTTTAGGGTCTCAGATCTGAGTTTGCTTTGAGTTTGGAAAAAATCATGGATTTAGACTTTTAAGCGATGATGGTAACTTACTCTGAGACTCCTCCGACTGATATAATGAATGCATTTGCATTTGTGAAGTGGGCATGGGCTTCCAGTGGCCAGGGGTGAAATGGTATGATTTGAATGCAGGTCTCCACAGGCTCACATATTAAAGGTGTGTGGCAGAGTAGTACAACTGCAAGATGTTATGTGCTTTTAGAATGTGGGGCCTATTGGAGGTCCTTAGGTCATTGGAGTCATGACCACAAAACAGAGTTTGGGACCCTAGCACTCCTCTTCCTTTCTCTGCTTCTTGCCCCCCAAAAAATGAATTTTCAGTTTAACAAAAGCTCCCTACATGGTGCATCACCTTTAGAAAAGGCTCAAATCAACAAGGCCTGCCCGATCATGGATAGTAGCCCTCTTCATTTTCATAAGTAATGTGGCCTGTTTCCAGGTCTTCTCTCAAAGCCTCACGTGGTCATATGTGTGGCTTTGCTTTTCAGAGGTGGCTGGCTCTAGAGTGGGTGTTGCTGTGATTAAGAATGTGATGCTGAGATTGATTCATGGGTCAATGCTGTCGTTAAGAGTGTCTCTCCCTAGGTGTGAATACTACCCCTAAGGGCTGGCCACCCAGATAGAACATAGAGGACAGAAAGAGGGCTGCTGCTGTTGCTGTTTGCTGCTCACTGATTCTTTGCTATTTCATTGATTTACTGTCTTCTGCCCCACTTGAAGTTTCTTCTCTCTGATGCCTCCCCTTCCTTGCTGTCCTGACTCGGAGCCAACAAACTATAAATTGAAACCTCTACAAACTGTGAGCTAAAATGAGCCTTTCTCCTTTAACTTTGAATGTCAGTTATTTTTCTCAGTAATGAGGAAAGTAACTAACAATAAATATCTTGTGTACAGGATAGCTATAGTGACATACAAGTAATTTATTAGTCAGCAGTTTGAGACATGCAATAATCAGTCTAATTACACTTTGATGTAAACCAAAAACCAATATTGTTAATGCAAAATGTTAACAAAATTTTACAATTTTGCCACATCAAAGAATAGCCATAATGAAATTAAAATAGAAGGATAATTAAGAATTTCAAAATTTAGCTAGTCTCTCCACACATACTCTTTAGCAAATACAGTATTTAAAGGTGCACATATTGAAAAATTTAGGAGTCTGAGCATGGGCAGCACTTAACTAAAATTAACAGTCATAAACTTTCCACCCTTCTTTAGCCCAGTGGACCTCTGAAGAACTTTTGAGAGAAACTATGGCTGAACCAACTCACTTATAGTGTAAGATTTTGGAAGAGGGTATACGCTGAGGTTACTTTAATTACAGTTACATATAATTTTAAAATAACTCCCAGTCACTCAGTAATCTCAGACACAGTCAAAATATCTATTTTCAAAATAATGTAACCTTTGCATTTCCTACTCTCTCTTTACAAGGTTGCCTTCTTACTCTATTTTGTCTTTGTTTTTTGTTTTTAATCACACTTGCAAGAACAGGACACATCATGGAGAAATATCTTTTTTTCTTTAAATCAAACCAACAAAAAATACAGTGCAAACCACTTCTGAGACGGGGATGAGGAATAGTCCCAAGTGCAGCCCTGCCAAGGAGTGAGGGTAACAGGATTAGGCAAAAGGAAACAGTAACCAGAGATGCAGTTTCAGAAAATCCCGTTGCTTATTTGGAATCTGGAGTGAACCTGCAGAGACTGCCCTACCTGAGGCAGCAGATCACAAAGCATAGCTCCCGCCAGCTCCTGTTCTTGACTGCGGACAGCCCACTTGGGTGAGGCGGACAGCCCACTTGGGTGAGGCGGACAGCCCACTTGGGTGAGGCGTTCTGCTGGGCCATGAGCTGTGCCTGAAGAGAGACTCAGCTATAAACCCTCAGTGGGTCTCACTTCCAGGAGCTGAGGAAAGCAATGCCTGGGTCTGAAAGGAGATCCCAGTGCTGCTTTTCAGCACCCACTATAGTTATTTAGTAGAAATTTTGCGATAGCAAATTTGGTATCAACAGCTCATGGAGAGAAAGTGGGTGAGTTCAAGAAGGAAAAGTCAAGCACCTTGATCAAATGTTTCCACTTCTTTGTAGTACTGGAATCCTTTCCAGTTCATCCTTGGTGGTGCTTGCTTAGTAAGTGAGAGTAGATATCTGGACAAATTTTATAGACAGTGTCAGTTGGATTTGTGTCCTTTGTAAATTATGCAGTGAAGTATATTCCAAACATTATTTAGTGATTAATATAAATTGGTACTTTTATTTATGCACTTTTAATATACACAGAACTGTGAGAGTTAAATTAGCAAATAATAACCAAGAAAAAAATGTACTAAAGAAAGAGTCTTCTAAGAAAATATATTAAGTGTGTGGGGGGGGGAGAAAACTGAGGGTGAAACAGAGTGATCTATATGCACACACATGAGTATATAATGAAATAAGACATCATAGTATAACAACAACTAAAATTGTAATTATGATGTAGAAATAAGTGACATAATAAAAAGACTTTATTCACAGTAAAATACTTGGAATGCTGACCTATTGCAATCAAAACAAACTGCTTCAGGAAAAAATTACTTGTTTTCTATCACAGATCTTGTTCAAATGATTAAATAATTATCAATTGATGCACACCAATTTAGATTAGAATTAAAATAGATAAATTGAAGAATTTAGAGCCACATTCTACTTGGTGTTAGGAAGAACTGTTTTGAAACTAAACCTACATCTCTTTGTAGACTACCTGGAGAGATGATGTATACAATTTGAAAATTAAGAAAATTATACAGTGCTACTTTTTGTAAGCATCATGTTGTCACATTTTACATCTGGCTTTGATTTTTTTCTCTGTTGTCTGACCAGAAACACCTGACGTCAGCTTCGTTTGAATATCTTCGTTTCCTCCATTCTATCCATCAGATTTTTGTTGTTTACGGATTATTGAATGCCAGACTTTGATTTGTCACCAAGCAACTGATGTGAGAAAAACTAGCAAAAAGAAAATGTAATTTCCTTAAGAAGAAAATGATAAGTTGAGCCTGTCCTTTCTAAAAAGTAAAGAATAATTTTCTAATTCTTTGAAAACACAAAATCTGTGACTACTGCTACAGGTTGTCATATAACCTCTGGAATATGTGATACATTTATAATACAATAAATAATAAGCAGGGATACTGTGGTTATAATATGGCTTTCTGATGACAAATAATGTCCTCAATCAATCCTAATGAAGTAGTTCAAAGATTTACAACTCCACAAGCTAAAAGAAATTCCTATGGCCCTCCTTTTCTTATCTCCATACTCACCAAATTCTGAAATCCTGTAGATTCTTAAAATGCAACATACTTTACAGTCATTTCTAGATTTCCATCTATATTGGATACTGTTCTCAAGAGGGACAGAATCCATTAAAAATGTATGAAATAATGCAAGGAGATTTATTAGATGGTCTTATGAGATCAGAGGAAGGATAGTCCAAAATGACTGCTTGCTGAAAAGCCAGAGCAACTAGTAGCTGTTCAGTCCACGATGTTGGAAGCAAAAGAACAAGAGAGACCTAGGATCCACCACTAGTCTATGGCTGAAGGTGTGGCCACTTCCTGGAGAACTGCTGGTGTGAGCCTGCATTGGAGGCTGAGGAAACTGGAGTTTAAGGTCCATAACAAGAGGTGCACATTCTCAAATAAAGCAGTGCTCTTCAAGTTGCATACTGACTTCCTCATTTTTCTTCCTTTTTTATTCAGCCCAGGCTAGAGCCCATGGGGTGGTGCTACTCACAATCAAGGAAGAATTCCCCACTTCAGTTTGTGACCTGCATGACAGTTATCTCTGGAAATACCTACAGACACACCCAGAAGTGGAGTTTATTCATCTACTAAGTTCTCTTAATTTGGTCAAGTTGAGGATCAAAATTAATGGTACACAACTATTTACTGAGTTAAATCTTTGTCTTTTTTAAAATCTGGATTTAGAAATAAGGTCTTGATGAATTCTATGCCTATAATATTTCTCTTCCAAAATTACCCTTATATAAGATACTAAATCAGAAGTCAGAAATATTTTACTCCCCTTTTGTAAATCTCCTTATAGTTCTAAAGTGAAACACAAAAATCTTCAGCATGAAATTCAGGGCATTTTCTCAACTCTGTGAATCCAAGTGATGTTATTATCTTCTCACTCCCATCATTTCCACTCTAGTCACACTCACCTTAGCACGATCATGCCAGAATACCTGTGCATTTATGACACTGTATGACATTCTGAGAAAGGCTCTCATCTTATTCAAAGTTCAGCTTAACACCTCCTGTTCCGGTGCATTCTCCTCTTTTAGAACAGCATTAGGTTGCATTTCTCTGCTCTGACAGCTACTTGTTTACTTGTTTATACTTTACTCACTTAAATATGAATTTCATCATTGTGTTTTGTCATGTAGATTATAATGCTTTAGAATAATTATCATGTTGTCCTTATATTAGTAACCTATTTTGTCAGAATATAACATTTTACATTATACATGAGCGGTAGTATGTAAAAGCAATAACATGGGAAGTGGAATCAAACAAATTTAGATGCAAAATTATAAAATAATATTTAGTGGCATCAGATTTTGAAAAATGTATTTAATTTCTTTAAATCTGAATGTGATCCCAGTAAAATGAGTATATTCAACAACGTTGAAGGTTTTCCTTTGGGTGCCATGTTGCTCTAAAGAAGGGCCTTATAAATGGCTAAGCGAAAGCTCTACCACCGAGCTACACCCAAGCCCAAAGAGCATTTGTTTGTGCTTCTTTTGTCTAAGCACAGAATGAGACAAATAGTAGAGGAAAAATAGCACTGCTTACCTACCAGGGTTATTACAAAGATCAAATTTCAGGCATTTCAAGAGCACTTTGAACTTACCTTTTCAGTGCTCAAAAGGATTAGCAATTAGCAGTGCTATTGTTGTGATGTTTTATTTATATATTTCATCAAATATTTATGATATAGCTACTAACTGCCAGAACATGTGGTTACTATAGAAATACAGAACCATAAGCTGTAAAATTTACCATCCGAGATTTAAAACACAAGAAAGCAAACAAGCAACATGGTACAGAGAGATGGGTGCTGATACATTAATATAAGAACGAAGAGAGGGTCCTATAATTCAGAATAATGACAGAGCGAAGATGTACTGTCAACTTTGATGTTCTTATAAATTTTTTTTTCAGATAAAAGGGAGAAGTGCATTCTAGACAGAGAAGCCTGTGCAGAAACAAGGAAGCACGAGAAACCACTGCAAAAATAAAGGTCTCCACATCCCTGGGTGAACATAAAAAATATAGGGAAAACAGGGAGGCCTATAGAAGTCATCACAACGAACATAGTTTTGCCATTCATCTTAAAATAAATAGAAAATTATTGAAAGGCTTTAATTATGACAGTAAAATTAATGGACCTGCACAATGGAAAGCTCATTTACTCTAGTTATGCTGTGGAAACATATTGGGGTGGAGAAGGCTAAACTCAGGAAGAGATATTGAGGCATATGAGAGTAACTCAGGAAAGATGACTGTACCTAGTAGAATTTCAGTAAGTGATAGTTGAATAGACCAGCAATTTTAACAATTTACAGCCCTCAAATTCAAGAGACGAATCTCTGCCATTATTTTATTATTGAGAATTGACTCACACTACAGTTATCTGTTCTCAAATATTGAGGGTGTAATCTCTTACAGTGGGCCAGTACTCAATATTTTTACATGTTATGTAACTGGATAAAATTAGAAAATACAATCTTGGCCTTCCAGAAATGTATTGTCAAGACACCAAACCAAAAGGTACAATAATAACTACAAAAACAAATAAATATGATAATAAATTTTAAATTTCTAGAAGGACTTTGGAATGGTAGAATGACTTTGAGTTATGAAGAGGTTGCTATTGTCTGGCATGATCAGGGAAGATTCATTTGCACTGATAGTGAACAAATCTAATTAACTTCAAAAAACAACAACAACAAAAAAGAAAAATGATACTTTAAAATTTTACTTCCTTATTAGAATTTGACCAGATAGTCTTACTTCCAGTGTTGAACTGTTATGTTACGGTTGCTGCCTCTGTCATTTTTAAAGCATGCATCATGATAAACATAGTTTAGTATTCCTTGATCAATCATCTTAGTCACCTCAAAATACCAATTAGCCTTTGTAAATGTTAATAATATCAGCCATAAAGAACAGATGGCCAAACTATCAGAAAACAGCTGCTATTTTCCTGCCAAACCCAAAGATGTGAGTAATGTTTCTAAACAAAGACCCAGCAGAGAAATTGTGGTGATGAAATTTCCTGCTCCACGACCATGCCATAGATCTTCTATATAAAGCTGCTTGTAGGAATTTATGGTCACAAAGGGCCATACTGGTGTTGATGATCTCCACAGATAAGAGGCAGGTCACCTCTGCAGGCCTGCCAGTGAATTTAGGGGATAATCTCTCCAAATCTCGTGATAAGCTCCTAGGCCTCATTCTGTTTCTGCTCTTAGAATCTTCAACAGCTTATGAATCAGGCTGAGGAGAACACTTAATCTAAACTCACACTAATGTTCCACATAAATGGGATCATTTCCGTGAAGGAAGACAAAACAGAGACATTCTTGAGTTTAATCTGGAATGACTGTTTATGTTCCGTGCTCCTCTAATACTTGGATTTCCATTTTCTTGATTTTTTACAACACTTTCTCTTCATTTCCATGCCCCATTTTGCTCTTATGCCAGTCAGTGAAAAAGTAGAGGGAATGTAAAGTCATCTGATAACACTTTAAAGTCATTGTGTGTGACCCCTTTCTGTAATATTTTCTTTACATTTTTCTGCCATACCTCATATATTTTGCATATTAATTATCAAGGGACTACACATATCTGACCATTTATTATCTAACTTTCCTGTGTGTTATTTACTTTGTGATTGTACTCCTGAAGAATTTAGGCACGTGTTTCTAAATCAGATAAAAGGTAAAGTTTCAGATCCTTGACTTCTTTCTTAGAGCAGAGTCTCTGCAAGATTCTCTTTTCATTTCATCTATGTGGACATAGAGCAAACTTAGCCGAAAGTAACTGGAGCCTAGGTTCAAGGGTAATGAATTTTCTGGATCCAGTACAATAGTCTCCACAGTAAAATCAGTTGACATACATGATTTTAGAAATATTCTCTCTGAGGACAGGGTTGGGTTGAGCATCTACTCTTAAACAGAATGCCTACACCACATGCATCACCTCCCCAGGATAAATGTAATCAATATGAACAGCAAACATGTACTAATAATTTAAAAAATAAAACAAAATGAGTGCTTCGTAGAGGATTCTTGTTTCCACGGTGGTGCAAATCTTCCAGTTTTTCTTCCTGCTCAAGCTTGTCATGAGCCTTCGACCTTTTTCAATGTGTTTCAGAAACTGGTTAATCACACATCAAATTTAATTCTATTTCTTGCTGGGCAGAATGTTTCCCAGTTTCCCATGGCGCTTAGCATAGTTATACTCCAGAGTTCCACATATCAGAATGTGAACAGACATAATGTAGACTTCTTCCATGCCTGGTTCTTAAAAATCTGTCATGCACATCCATATACTTGCCCCCTTTAACTGCGTGCTTCAGATGATGAGTCTGACAGTCATGGACTGAGATGGAAAAGAAATAGAGGGGAGCAGACCATGTCTCTAGAACACTTGGCTTTATTCTTTGATATAAGTAGTTCTAGTTTACTTTGATTGTTCCTCTAACAATGTTACCCCTATTTTAGGGCCTGGTCTTTATTCATAAAGCTCAGTCTTCTTGAAGATAACCAAATGCCTTTAGTAAACATCCCTTGCTCCAATTAGGCTGCAGCCCCAGTATCTTTTAGCATTTTGTAACATCTGGTAACTGTTTATTTCTCCTGTCTGCATTAGTGGTTCTGTGATAAAGCCTAGCAATCTGTATAGTTCATAGATAATTTAGAATTTGAACAAAAAATCTATAGTGAAGTATGATCTTCCACATAGACACCTGACTCACACACACACACACACACACACACACACACACACACAATTTATCCCAAACATATAGATGCCTCAGTTCAGCAGTCCTGAATGTCAGATGCCTGCCCCTTATTGCTTACCCATTAAGTATTCTATTACTGAAACATACAAAAGTATGTATGTTATTCCTTATCTCTACATTTTCAAAAGTAATTCACATGTGTTATTTTAATGGTTTATTTCATTTTTAAAAAGTAAAATTTATGATTCTATAATTTTATGTGTACTTATTTTGTTAGTGAGTTATGAGTTATTTGAGAATGTTTATAACTTTATGAGAAAGAGTAGTTGCTTAAAACTCTGTTGTTTAAAATATGGTTAGACTACAATAAACAATATGTTTATTTGGAAAACTAAAATAAATGACTGGTTAAAGATGCTTCCTATAAAATCAAGGATTTCTATGTCATTTCCAAATACAAACTTTAGTGTGTTGAGAAAGAAGAATCCTTTCTGGTATTCAGGAAAGAATATAGATGGTCCAGAAATAAACTTGACATTGATAAAAAAAAATTAGAAAAGACAAAAACTATTATTAACATGAACATGTTTTGTTAAAGAAATATATGAACTCTGTCTCTCAGACCCATTTTCATTATGAATGTGTAGTAACTATATAATAGTTTTTTTGAGGGGTAGGGGGGCCTTGGTATCCAACCCAGAGCCTGTGTCTCCAAGGCAAGAGCTCTGTCACTTAAAAGGGCCTGTGGTTACACACTGATACTAGAAAACATTTAAAATGAGAATAAAAGTTAAAATGTAAAAGCATTGTATTTAGGCTTCTTGAGCAAAATTTAGAACCTTTTGTACTCAAAATTATAAAAGGACGACCATATAAATAATGATCTAAACACTATTATAGAGCATCACATTGTCAAGTATACTGGGTCAAAATGTGAAAGTATTGATCATGCATTAATTTTAAAAGTAAACATTGAATACAAGATATTTAAACTAACAAACAATAAGGACATTTAAAATGTTGGAATTATCACTTTCTGTTACTGTTAATCTATTTATTCTTACAATGCACATGGTTTAATTAATCAGCAATTTCCCACTGAACCTTTGTTCATTTGTTTCAGAAACTGAACAAAATATTGGAATTGAAAAGAAGTAGGTGGCAAAGTTTGCATTATAGGTGTCTTGAAGATCAATCTGAGAAAACTCAGCTAACGTGCACACTTCTGATGTCTCAGCTTTCAAGTCAGCCCAGACTGAGCTCCGGTCTCAACACAAGCACATGGGATAGCTCCATTTCAAAGCCTTTCACTGCTCACGATGAGGTGTTCAAGTTCTGAAATGTAACATTCCAATTCCCTTAGGATCAAATGTTTTCTTTTTCTTTTTTAAAGAACAGAAACTTCTGAAACATTGCTATAAAAAAGAGGAAGAAGAAAGAAAGAAAAAAAGAAAAAATAACTACAAAAGAATAGATTCATACTTATCCAAAACTAAAAGGCAAAGGACATGTTCCAAATAAGTTCCATCCAAGGACAAAGACCAACAGAATTACAGTATCTGGAGAGGGTCAAAACTGCAAATAAAAAGAAATTTTCACCCTTGCATGACAAGGGAGCTAACAGTTATGTAAACTTTATAATTAATGGAATGTGAAGAAATACTGCTCACAAACAGTAGGGGTAGAGAAAGTATGACAGTTAAAGCTACCATCGCTCTTATGTATGTTAATAGAAAAAGTAAATATCTATTATCATTTAAAACCTTACAAAATTTATGAAACGAATACTGTTAAAAGTGATCTGTGTATTTGTATGAGTAGAAATATAGACATAGATGATTAGAAAGATATGGCTAATTAGATAGACATAGATAGACCAGATGATACAGATATACATATGGATGACAGAGGAAGAGAGAGAGAGAGACAGGCAGACAGACAGACGGATCTGAATTTTTCTGGTTCTTAACAGTCTGAGGAGAAGTTTTCACTCAACCTGCCCATGTTGAATAATGAGAGACTATATGTAAGCAAAGTCTTAGTTTAGAGAAAATAAGGTTGATTGCAGAATAGGATGGCCCCAAAAGTGAACCAGATAAAAACAAGAAAGCTTATTTTTCATTTTCCCACACTTCCTGCCTTTAGGACAGGACCTCCTCCATTGCATGTGTATGGATGAAGAGTGAGAGCTCTTTGTTCATTTGGACCTCCTTAAATTGGCCACAGTCCTTACCTTTATAGTACAGTACCCCATGACATCTTCTTGCATGTGTAAAGAGGAAAGTTCATTGTTTCTGGGATGGAAAATTTCATTCTCCTGGTTACTCACCGTCTCCCTCAATCCTTGCTCATATCTGCCTCCTTATAATGTCTAGATATAGATACGTAGAAAAGTAGATATTGCAGCTGCAAGCAGAAACAGCAGAAAAACAGCCAGGATTTGGAGGTAGATTTATTTACATCAGCAGGCACTGATTGGGATCATTCCCCTAACCCTAGGCCTTGATCTCTGATGGTCTAGGGCTTATATGGGATAGGCAAGTGGGAAGTACAGGGGCAGAATGGCTTGTTAATTGGGGGTTGGTTCTTACAATATGCATAATAGTCAACAGTTATGAATCACAGTGACCGGCAGTTTCTAGGAGACATAAAACACCAGAACTGCAACAGGAACTGTTATCTGGGCATCTAAGAAACCAAAGTATATTGGCTGTGGGGCCATTTTCTGTTACAATATGCACACACCTATATCATACATGGATATAGGCATGTATGCTTCTTCAAAGGGTATATGACTAGTTCATTGCTCACTCATTCACTATTTTTCTCACTCATTCCGCAATTTGTTGACCCCCTGAGAGCCATTTTCTGTGCAAGGCCCTGAGATACCTGCATGAATATACACTCATTATTTCTTTTTAGGAACCCTACTAGCCAATTTATCTTGTTTTGCAGTCCTGTATTGCATTAACTTTTTTTGTTTTTATAGGCTCTATTCTGGTTTTTTTTTTTTCTATGTCTGATGGTATGGGCAGTTATTTTGAAGACAAACAAGAGGCATTATGGTAGCCACGGTGATTTCCTATTATCTTGTTTTGAAATCCTGTATCACTTACACTGTTTTGTTTTGATTGACTTTATTCTGTTTGATTTTGATTGGTTTTATTCTCTTTAAAATAAAAAATTATATAAAATATTACAATACTCAAAGATATAATAAATTTTCAGTTAAATAAAATAAAAACAAAATATGGAAAACTAGTTTTCACAGTTACAACAGGAAGATGCTTAAGGAAGCAATCTCCAGGTCAGTTACAGCAGGTTCAGTAATGGATGAGATAGAGCCTCCATGCATCTTCTACAGAAGTTATACAAAGAAAATCAGTGATTTGTTCATGACACAAAATTTTACATTTCACAGCATTATAATTTTTAATTTCTGTATTGAATTACAGTGCAAATGAATTAATTAATTATTAACATTTGTAAAGCATTTAATTAAAAATATACACATCCAATATGCTATATGGATATATTCAGGAATCATCACGAAAATTATTACCATTTTAAAAATGTTACCATTACAAAAAAAGGCAGTAATATCAAATTATAGGGAACACCATATAGTGAGTTTCTATACCTAAGAATGCTTAGAAAAAGCTCATCTTCAGAACTCTAAAATATGAATACAAGAATTGTTGACAAAATCAGCCCATGAAATAATTCAGCAACTCTGAGTCTGCATAAACAGTTTCTAGTGTTCACTTGAATGGTTAGTTCTTATATGATTTGTATTTGATAAATAGAAAAATAAATTACATGGAATCGCTCCATATAAAGTATTCAGTTCTAGTTCCTCTATGCTTTTTACTCTAGAGTGTTTTAATTACAAATATGGATATTTACAGCCCTTTCTTCCTTTTTTGTAGACTTTACTCAGAGAAATGATAGTCATTTAGCAATTATTCAAAAATAATATAATTATATTAAAATACAAAGAACTGTTACGGTTAAATGCTAAACAAATAATAGGCAACAGGAGCACAGTTACACCTTTCAGTTTGACTTGGATCGGGCTACTGAAAGTTTGGCTTTTATAGACTCGGACTCCTTTAATTCCCAGATATAGCATCTAATATATGGCTGCAGTTGATTTTCAGTCTGTCTGCTTGCTGCTTTGATGAGTGACAAGTCAAGACTGCCAAATCATCAAAAGCTAAATTAGAACATTTCCCAGGTCTCTCTTTAATAGTGGTTCTCAGAGGACAGCCCCCAACCAACTAATGACATCAGCATTGTACGAAAACATTAGTGCCAATATTGCAAATTTTCAAGCTCCGCCATAGGACTAATAAACCAGAAATGTGGGAAGAGCAATCTTTTTTTAATAGAACATCCAAATGATTCTGAAACATATTCAAGCTTGAGATACATTGCTCTCAGTCCCCAATATAGTTCCTCCTATTTTGGAGCCTCAAGTTACTTGATAGTACTGTTATACTGATAGTTATTCTTCTCACTAAACTTTTTCCATCAAAAATTTAGTCTCTTCTATGGGTTAGTCTCTTCTATCTTTTCTTGTATCTGCATTCTTTCTGAAAGCTACCACATAGAATTTTATTACCCCAAAGCTCTCTTTTTCACCATGCATGCATCCTGAGAACCTTCATAGTCATGAAAACAGTGCTACCAAACAGATCCAAGAATACATTCACTTTGCATTAAAAAATATTTTATCATATCTTAAAGCCCATAGGAATCACAGGTCATAAAGTCATTCAGGAACTGAAGTTTCTTCCATCTCATCAGCCTGCCATTCCCAGGGTCTTGTCTCATCTACATAGAGAAAGAGGGATGTAGGCTTCCCTATGATCCAAATTAAGGGAACAAACACAGAAAGTCAGAGAAGATTCCTTTTCAAACAGATAAGCCAGAAATTGAACACTGACTTTTCTTCACTTTCAACTGGTTACATTTTGCCTCAAGAGTTGCTGTTCAGACAACTGTTCAACTGTCCAGGAAGAAGAATGAGCAGACCAGACTGAACAGTAGATAATCAGCATCACCCTTACCCTCTGCATCAAATCCAAAGGTCCTCCCTGGCTTTTGCATAACTATGCATACTATCCTCAGTTCTCAAATAAGTTTCAATACTACCACATCTTAATTTGTTAGAGCTTAATTTTTCATGAATAGTTTGTCCATGACTTCAAACTATCACATGATTATTAACAGGGGCAAAACTTTCCATAAAAATATGTAAAAGTCAGTCTGCAAGTTATAGGAAAAAATGAGTACAAAGTTAGAAGCCAGAATAGCAATGCTTAGAGAATTCATCCATCCTTTCATTCTGCTCCTAAAGTCACTTTCAGTGTGTGTATGTATGCATGAGTGTGGAGGTAAAGATTTTGTAGCCATGTAATTTTTATATGTATGCACATCTTTCACATAGGCAGTAACCATATGTCAATTTCTTTTTTCACTGTAATTTTAAAATCTACTCCTTAAAATTTATATTTCTCCTTAAGGGCAATATGGTTCTACTGTGGCAAAAAAAAAATCATAAACTATTGTACATTTTGGATCCTATCACTCTTTCAGTTTTATTATTACTATTTATTTTTTACATTACAGAGACAATGTATTTGATTGTTTATTTTTATGCTTTGATTTTGTAAGTTGAACAACTACTTCTAAGATAACAATATGTAATATATTAAATAATGATGATTTCTTACTTGTTTTTAAATTCTGTATCATTTCTACCCTTTTTCTGTTTTGCTTTTTTTAAAAAAAAGACTATTTTCCAAAAGCATTCTTAACTTATAATTTATTCAACCTTAAAACTGTTATTTATGAGCATCCATTGATAATTTTTTATTTTTATTAAATTTATTGGTAAAATATAGATATACATGATACTCATATTCATCATATGGAGTTTGTACCTGTCCATGATGTATTCCAATTCCTCTTTCATTTTTTAAAGTTTAACCTCTTGACACCCATCCTATCCCCACTCCCAACATCACACAATGTGAACACGGGAATGCTTTCTCCTCTTACCTCTTACCTGCCCATCAGTGAGAACGGGAACAGATTCTCTGCTGTTGCCTTCTTCTAGCGTTGCCAGGGATCCACCAATACACTGTGTGCAGTAGAAGGCTTGGAGATCAAGTTTTGTACTCTAGGCCTTACAAATTAAAAGTCCATGTGTCTGAATTTCCAAATAGTGGTATTTCAGAGAAATATTTCAATGTTCAGTGTCTTTTCACTCACATTTTATATTTCCTTTACATATGCCCATGGATTAGTTCATTTTGGGCATTACTTTTACACAGCTTCATCTGTTTTTATTGCAAGAGTTTTGGTTTGCTGTATCTTACAGGTAAATATATTTGAGTGTCAGGATATTTAGAAGACATACCCTTAGAGGTCTACAATAATAAGTCGGTGAGAGATGAATTTTCTTCTCCTCCTTGTCCTTCACTTTATAATTAGAGCAATAAGGGTAATAGGTAGGTCCAGCATTTTTCTGGTGGACTCTTGGGGAATACAATAGATTACAAGAATTCTGCATGTGATGTAAAAAGTAACTGGATTCAATATAACAGTCAGAGTCCCATTTAAAAAACAGACTTGATTTAAATGAGATTGGTAAGATAAATAAATAAGGAAGTTAAACTACATTAATATGTAAAATGTTTTAAACTAAATCTGAAAATTTAAAATAACAGTTGTAGGAATATATAAAAATTTATAAATAAAATATATGTGTTACAGAAGATCAATATAATTGAATCCTTATATTTACAAGCTTAATGGCCAATTCAATATTCCATGGATATCATATTGATGTACTTGTAGTAATGAATGAAAATAGGTAATAAATATTAATATAAAAATGTTCCTCTAAGAAGGAAAAATTGGTGAAAGCCAATTTTTGAATTATATCAGTTATTTTAAAACCTTTAATGAAAAAAGTTTTATATACAAGATATACATTTATACATATCTTAAGCCAAAATCTGGAGATCTCATCTATTAAACTGTACTAATTTTTACAGGTCTTGTTATTGAATTGGATTCTAATTTATGTAGTATGCTCTTTTCAAGGAAACTTTTAGGTAAAATATAATTGTAAGCAATCTGAAAATGTGCTTATAAATGTCAGATTAAAGTACTATTAGGTAGTGTATAATTGATTAATCTCTTCATATGATATCCATGTATTGCTTTCTAGTAATACTTTTTTATTAAATCCATTGTTCATAATATCTGCAGGGTATTATAATTCTAATTCAAATTAGCATTATTTTGAAGGAAACACGTTCCAGTTCTTAACTTCTCCTGTGATTCCTATCTACTAAACAACATCAGTTTCTTCCAGATTCTCTTCTCTTCTCTTCCTTCTTTCTCTTCTCTTCTCTTCTCTTCTCTTCTCTTCTCTTCTCTTCTCTTCTCTTCTCTTCTCTTCTCTTCTCTTCCCTTCCCTTCCCTTCCCTTCCCTTCCCTTCCCTTCCCTTCCCTTCTCTTCTCTTCTCTCTCTCTTTCTCTCTCTCTCTCTTTCTTTCTTTCTTTCTTCCTTTGTTTCTTTCTTTCTTCTTTTTCCATATGGGAGACAAAGCCATGCTTGCTCTACCACTGAGGTAAATCTTTACCCTTTTTTTGTTTCCTGTCTCAGCCTCCCTTAATGTTGGAATTACAAGTATGAGCCAATGAGTCTGGCTTTAGATCAGGATTATAACTAGATAGATTTAGATCAGGATTAGATCAGGTGCACATAAACTGTAATGATGTTCTGATTGCTACTATTTCTAGTGTATGTTACAAAGATGTTAACAGATAGAATGACTCTGGTACTTCCTAAAGGTCAACACAGCCAAAATATAGGCAACCCACAGCAGATTAGGAGGTAAATATTTCCCGGTAGGGCTCTAAAGAGATTTGGTCACCAGCTGGAGATAGCCTACAAACTGTTCAGATCCCATCTGAAACATTCATTTCACTGAGATAAAGACATCTATACATATACAGCCAAAGCAAGTGAACTGTAGTGAGACTTCTCTCTGTCATATTCATCCCTCTATCAGACTCAAATATCCTTTTAAAGGCTGTGGTCAGGGTAAAGTATGTATATGAGATAGCCTGATTCTGATTGAATTTCAAACTAGTTGATTGAAGAAAATGGATGAATTAGAAAGAGCAACCTAGAAAATGTCTAGATTAAATTGTCTGTCATTATGCAGATGGAGTTCCAAGAGTCAAAAAATTAAATTGAGTTACTGAAGTAAAGCGAGTTACATTTTTTGTACATCAGCATTTTTAACTTGGGTATTATAGCTAATGCACATGAAAGCCTTGTATGTCAGAGTAAGGAGCTGGAGTTTTATGCTGAAGGCAATGTAAAGCAATTGAACAATTTCAAGTAGAAAAATGAGGTAAGTTGTTTTGAATGTTACAGTACATACTTGAGCAGCAGTGTGGGGAATGGATTCGTGAATTAGAGAAGAGATGTAGAAAGCCAGATGAAGAGTGCCCAGCAAAATTTGGTCCTGATCACAAGAATAAGCAACAAAGCACAGAAATAAGGAGAGTGTTCATTTGGGAGTTTTCAAAAGACATTTGTTTATGCTTAACTCCAACCATTCAACCTCAGCAAATGGTCCCTGGGATGAGGTTCTGAACATGATGCTACCAGCAACTACATTTATTTAAACCAGTTTGCTCTTGTGTTAATTTCTGTAGTTCCTTGATTTTTTCACATTTATTATCATGTTCTGCCTATTGAACGGTGCTAAGCTGCTATCTGTACATTCCAACACTCTTTTCCGTATACTTTATACATTGATTATGGTGGGTAATTATATGCCATAAGTAAAGTCTAGATACTTGGCCTTCCAAATAAATACTATACATTTGAAAATAGTATTGTTTGATTGAGTGCATCATTTTATGTTTAAAGCATCTGTGTTCCTAATGCTGTATAAAACACAATGCTGTATGAGCTAAGCACAATTCAAAATCCTAACTCTAGTTCACATCCTAAAACTTGTTAGCTTCCAAATCTTTCACAAGTCATGTTATTCTTACAATTTATACAATAGGGATGAGACTAGTACCCTACTTATCAGTCAATACAAAAACAATTAATACAGAGCCGAGAACAGAGAAACAACATGCTAAGTGCTAACAATTGATTGCATGGAAATTTGACATTTCTTACATGTGTTTAAAATTTTAACGTGTATCTGGCAATAAAGAATTTGCTCATCATAATTTGTCCTAATGCCAATCTGTATTTGACATGGAGAACTTTATATTAGAATCTGTGCATTTTAAAGAGTTAACAAGTGTATAATTCATGTGTTTCGTATTAATCTTCACTTTGTTTGGGGCATATATGCATCTTTATATGATTGGATTTTCTCTTAAACACTTTACAGAAGGGTAGGATGAATACTGTCCTCTGTATAGGGTGCTGAGTTCATATGCAGAGGTTTAATTTACAACAGTAATGGAAGTAAGATAAGAAATAATCCAAATAGATAGAAGACTCCTTCCATTTGGGTTATTTCTGCTAAGCAGAATTTTTACATTGTTTTCATAGAACAAATTAGAAGTTTTCCAGAGTTTTCTAAAGTATTTTTATCTCCTCGAGGCAGAGGATAAATTAGAAGTATTAGGAAAAGGTTATTTCCACCTCCAAGAAGCACATTTTCATAATTAAAAGAACTAAAGTTCAACCACATATGAAGTGATCTCTACTCACTGTATGAGTTACATTTGTATACTGCAGATACTTGCTTAATTTGAAGTTTTGTAAGAAATATTTTAGAGCAAATAATCACCTTTTCCAATCCTTTCTTTGTTCAAAAGACTAATTTCCATAATACCATCAGAGAAAATATATTATGCTAATTTGTCAATAGCAAAAAATGGAAAATGCTTTTATTTAATTCATTGCTAACAAAAACATCAAGGTAGGTACATGATTTGTCATATAACAACACATTGTCTGGGTATTAACAATGAGAAGAACGGTTTTGTCTCTGTATCCGTGTCTTCACATTAAGTAAACAATTTATTTCTAACTCAATCCTCCTGAGATGGTGAAGTGGGAAGAATCTAATATTAAGTTTTGCAGGAGAGATTTTATCACTTGTCAAATTAAGATAGCTACCTTTGTGAGATGAAAAACTGAATCTGAAAACAAAACTGAGACTCCAGCAGAAATTCATCACAATTTTGAAGGTTTGCAATTCCAGAGCAAAATGTGCTCAGGAAATCAGAGGAAAGTTGCCTCAACCAAGGCTGCTGTATGTAGCACAGGTAAAGTGGCAATACAGCTCCTCACCTACAAATCTGGCCTGGAACATGTGGAAGCTAAAACATGTGATTGATACAGATGTACAGTCTTCTCTTGATAACCATGAGGCAGTTCAATTTCAAAAAACTGTTGTGGAGGTGCTTATAGAGTCTTATCTGTGTTACTCATTTGTTTTTTTCAGGGCCTCAATTACATCAGAGAAAAATACCATTTTTATTTTATATTTTACTTATTCCAAGTATGGGAGACTGGCTCAACTTTTTTAAAAAACAATTGCATTGGTTCATATTTCCCATGCATAATGAACACATTCATCATAGAGGTTTGTACCTGAACACGATATGTGTTTGAAGGAAGCCAGAGTTAGAGGTGACGTAAGATGATTTAGGGACGACACAATTTCAAATTCACAAAAGCAAAGATGTAGTACCGTTATCTGTGGTCTCAAATAAATGAAACTCACTCAATGAATTTTAACTTCTAATACAAATTATCATTGAAGTACCAAATCAGTAGAGTGATAGGTTAGAATTGGTTAATGTATAATTCAGAAGGAATAATCTGATTATCATTATGGAAAATATTGTCTGTGGAAAATATCCTCTTTCTCCCTATGATGATTATATGTGACAGATTATACATGCTAGATTTCTTTCATGATTCTTACTTTTCTAAAAAGTAAACAATTTATAGTGGTAACATTTGAGTTCAAGTGATCCACGGAAACTTTAAATATTATTACCATATCTCATGAATATGTTGAACAAAATCTTCAGGTCAATGAAGATTCTTAAGCCCCTTTGTAATACTCTAGTGAATATGTGGTCAAATAGATTCTCTGATTTACTCAACTCTTAAAAAATAAGATGTACTTTTTTATGAAACAGTAAGAGTCCTTTTTAATAAGTATTTTCAATATATTCTCAACTTTTCTTGTTTCGTCTTTCTCTCTAGATAGGGAGAAATTGGAAATTCCTTTATCTATTCGAGTAGTTTGGATGAGTAGAACCAGTCCATTATGTCTATGTGTGAGAAATCATATCAGAAGTCTTTCTGGGTTTTCTAGAAAATAATTTGATCATACGCTCTTACCAAGCAGTCCCCATGCTGGCACCCACCATTTTGAGAGGAGTGGATCATTCTCAAAGGCTCAGGCCAAAATCCATGTGGCAGAAATGTTCTGTGGCTAAATATGTGACCTTCTCTAGTCTTGAATTGCTCATGATTTTCTAATTTTTTAAGCCCAGGGAAAAAAAGAAAAAAACTCTAGAAGGAGTACTCGTGATGGCTGCCTCCTCCACACTCAGCCCTAAGACCACAGAAACAGGTCCGCATGCAATTTGTTGGAATGTGCGTTATAAACAATTTTGTTTGAAGTATGTGTTTCCCTATTGTAAAATAAATGTCAGTTATTCTACATTAAATTTCAAATTCCAATAACTGCCAAAATTTTCACTGTAATATGTTGCATTTCCAGATGAAAACAGAAAAAATATACCAGTGTTGAAATCGTAATGCTATTGTGTCAGAATATAAGGTGATCATTTTATATTTTTACAGAAATTACAAGAAAATGTGCTCTTTGCTATTTTAATAGTTGGTTTTACTATACATATTGTCTAGAATAAACTACATAAATTTCATATTCTATAAATGTTACTTTCAAGTAGTTTCTAAAAATTTCACTTTTTGAAAAGAAATGCTTGCAATAATTTCAAAAAAGTAATTTTCAACAGTTAAAATTGATCTAGGGGTACAGATGGAGTCTTATAATGGTAATTAATTTAGTTTTAGTGTATCTCTAGTGATGAATAAGTATTCATTATTATTCAACTTTTCAGAAGCTCTATAAATATATAATTTTTATTCTCATAGGATACCCATTAAAAGATTGACTAATGAAGGTAAAAATAACTGTAAGAGTTCCAGTGTGTTCTCCAATTTGTTCAGAAAAAAATGTCTGGCACTGTTCTTTGTGAGATACCATGAAAAGCTTATACATCTCACATAAACATGGGATAATTTTACTAGGAAAAACACCAAGACTTTCTTACATGCCAAAATAGGACATCACTATCAAATCCATATTTCTTAGAATGTATTTAATGGTTAGTCAATTATGCAAATTTGAGAAGTCTACAAGTTTAATTAAACCAGCTCAGCAATTCTACACCATAGAGTGTAGAAGCCCCACCCTGTGCTGGCTTATTCCCTAGATGGTAGAAAGGGGGAATGATGATGGAAGGGTCTGCTTCTATGCAGAGGAGCACCAGTCTTTGCCTTCTGCTTGGATGTCATCTCCTGGCTTTCAGCATAGACCCTTTGGCTTCTGGTGTAGATTCTTTAGCCTTTTGGCATAAATTCTATATTGATTACTTTTCTTTCATTGCTGAAACAAAATACCCAACAATCAAATTTCAGGAAGGAAAGGTTTATTTAGCTCAGTTTGTAGAGTTTTCAGTCCATATTCAGTTGGTTCCAAGGCAAGGTGCATGGCAGAAGAACAACAATTCATGGTGGCCAGAAGACAGAAAATGTATCAAGAGCAAAACAGGAGGAGTGCAGAGAGAAGAGTTTTTATGTCCTTTATATTCTGTGTAGGTTACACCCACGCTAAGGTGGATGTAGCACTCACACCTGTAATCCCAGCATTGGACTATCAATCAATCACAAAGTCTAGAAGCCTCCCCCCATGACTGTATGACACTTTGAGGGGACATTCAGACACAAGCCATAACAGACTCTTCAGCCTTCTATTACAGACCCATCAGCTTCCTGCCAAGACTTTTGTGGAACACTGCAGTGAGCTCCAGACCTTGGAACTGAAGCCTTCTATCTCCAGTCTACAGACACCTTTTCTACACTTCCTTATCCAGTTCTGTGGGTGGTCATCACAAGCCAATTTTGTAATTTCTTATACATTTTTATATCTTGTGTTATATCTGTTTCTCTAGTAAAACACTGACTGATACAGATTTTTGGTACCAGGTATAGCTCTAGAGAAACAGAATTATAATGATTAAATTCTTCAGTGGCTTCAGGGGTTGCTGGAGTCTGTGGCAAAAATGTTCACTTGAGTCAGGCTGAGTTTGCTGATATGATCCCTTTAGGCAAGGACTAGAAATTTAATTTTGTACTTTGTGGAGTAAAGAAAGTTGTGACTAGTTTACTTGGCTGGTTGGACAGAAGTATGGATCAAAAGATGCCTACTATTAATGAGTTAAAGATGCCTTATGTTCAGGTTTACTGATGATGAGGGAATTCAGTGGCTCAGGGAAATGGGAATGCTGGAGTGAATCTGTCATATGAGATCTAATCCTTCACACTGGGATGACCCAGAAAATGTACCCTTCACTAACAGCTTGAGAAATAGATTTGTGAGGAAAGTACCATCATCCCGGAAGAGCCCTGTCATTACTCTACTCTGTATGCCACATCTTATAGTAGGGACCACAGTACTCAATTAAGAAAGTTAAGACCAATGGGCTTGATTGGGTCCTGGAGTGGCAGAGGCCAAGTGGCAGCACTCAGAGGTGTGGTCCACATAGCTACCATAATGGACACCAGAAGTAGAACAATTTCCAGAGTAATCTGATGTGCAGACTTATGGCATTGGCTTATCAGCCACACTCTTCCCAAAAGTGAAATATATGGGAAGCCAACAAAATGCTTACTATATTTACGTCATTGAAAAAACTGAAGGACAAATAAATAGAAACTTACTTCAAACTGTGGTAACAGGGAATCTCAGCCCCTCAACTAGTTCCCAGATTTGAGCTAGTTTACAGAAACTCTTCAATAAAGTGGAGGTCAGGTCCCCTTGGGGAAGGTTACTGATACACCAACATATATAGCCAATCTTTCTTCCATTATCTCCCAGAGGGATCTAAGACCTTTTGTTTGAGTTTCTGGACATTGGGAATGGGAATTAGACATTTCACAGACAGTCAGAAACTGTTTCTGAAATAACAGATTCCAGGGGGTCCAAAACATTATTGTGGCCCTCCAGTAAGATTAGGGGCCTATAGAGGTCAGGTGATCAATAGAGTTTTAGCAAAGTTCCAATTCACAGTGGCCCAAGTAGATGCTTGAATCCATCCTGTAGTCATTTTACCTGTTTTAGAATACATAAGTGGGATATATATATATATATATATATATATATATATACTTAGTATTTGACAAAATCCTCACTTTGGTTCCCTAATCTGTAGTGTAAGAGATATTATAGCTGGAAAGACCAAATGGAAGCCATTAGAGTTACCATTGCCTGGTAAAATAGTAAACCAGAAGCATTAACACATTCCTGGAAGATTAGAGATTAGTACCACCATCAAGGACTGGAAGGATGCAGCGGTGGTTGTCTCCACCACATCTCCATTTAATTCTCCCATTTGGCCTGTGCAGAAGACAGATGGGTCTTGATGAATGATGGTAATTACTATAACTGAATCAAGTGTTGATTCCAATTGCAGCTGCAGTATCAGATGTGGTTTCCTTGCTTGAGCAGATTAACACATCTCTGGTACTTGGTAGGCAGTATCAATTTGACAAATGCCTTATTCTTCACACCTATCCATATGGACCATCAGAAACAATTTTCTTTCAGCTGACAAAGCCAGCAACATACCTTCACTGTCCTACCTCACGGTCATATTAACTCTCAAGCTCTGTGTCACAATTCAGATGTAGGGCTCATAACCACCTTTCTCTCCCACAATATATCACACTGGTCCACTATATTGATGGTTCTGCTCACTAGGTCAAACGAGCAGGAAGTAGCAACAACTCTGGATTTGTTAGTAAGCACTTGAGAGCCAGAGAATGAGGAATAAATCTAAAAAAAAATTCAAGGTCCTTCTACTTCAGTGAAATTTCTAGGAGTCCAGTGGTGGGGGCCAGATATAGATATTTTTTTCTAAGGTAAAAGATCAGTCATTGCATCTGGATTCCCCTACAACCAAAAGCAGGCACAACTCCAAGTGGGTCTATTTGGATTTTGAAAGCAACACATTTTTCATTTAAATGTCTTATTCTGACCCATTTTCTGAGTGACTCAGAAAGCTGCTCATTGGAGTGGAGCCCAGAACAAGAAAAGGCTCTACAACAGGTCTAGGCTACTGTGCAGGCTTCTCTATCACTGGGGCCACTTGATATGGCAGATTCAGTGGTACTTGGAGTGGCAGTGGCAGGTAGAGTTATCACTGAAATCTTTTGCAACCTCCACAGGTGAATTTCAGTGGAGGCCATCAGGATTTTGGAGCAAGGTTATGCCATCTGTAGAAAACTACTCTTCATTTGGCAAAACAATTCTTGGCATGCTACTGGGCCTTAGTGGAAACTGAACACTTGATCATGGGCTACCATGTTACCATGTGTAATGGATTAAAAACTAGTGGTCAACTTAACACCAACTAAATTAAAACAGTATAGTGCTGATAGATGGCTCACCTGAGTAAAGCCGGCATAAAGAAGAAGTGAAGAGGAAGGGTGGGTCATTGTGTGTTCTAAGTGTGGTTGTCCTGAGCCATTGGTTCTCCTGGAGGAGGCTTGTCATGCTGGCTTCTCCAATATGAATTTGGCCATTACCATCGGAGGAGCTCAGGACCTTGTTCTGAAAGTGGCTGTGGCTCACTTTGGGCAAGCTCTACTCCTTACATTGAGCTTCACTTCTTGGCACCAGAGGGGAAGATATGTGCCATCCAATCTCTAGGAGAAGTTGTCATGGGTGCTTCCTGACATGTCCTCAACTGTTCCCATTGGAGTTTGGGACCTCGTTGTTGCTGAGGATAGTTGTGGTATTTCAGGGCAGTCCTGGTCATTATTTTGACATGATTTCTTGGGTCCAGTTTAGAACCCTCAAGATACAGGCACAGATCCTTCTCTACTATAGACTTTCTGGCTTTCACCACTGACCTTTGGGCATTACCAGAGCTGATCCCTAAACAGATTTGCATGAGTCATTATTGTGAGCTCTAGGCCTCCAGTTGGACTTGTGGGAGGCATTGTCATGGGCTCTATGTCTTCATCTGGACTCATTCAGGACCTTGCTATTGGATCCAGGGCCTCAGCTGAATTTTCTAGGTTTTTAGTGTTGTGGACAGATTTCCTGCACTTTCTTGTATTTAACTCTGGGTGACCATCATATAATAGAATTATAAATTCTATATCCTGTATATAATTGTTTTCCTTATAACCCCTGATTATAGCACCACGTGACCTGAGTTGCCTATCACAACCTGGGTATTTTCTGATCCACTGAGTCATAAAATTGGACATGCACAGCAAAAGCCTATTATTAAATGGAAATGGTATATATGTGATTGAGCCAGGGCAGGTCCACAGGATATAAGTAAATTATATGAGGAAGTTGCCCAGAGACTTACAGCTGCTACATCTGCCATATTACTTTCTATTTCTCATCATGTACCTATGGCCTTGTGGGATGTCCCATATAAGCAGCTGTCAGAGGAAGAGAAGACTAGGTCCTGGTTTACTGATGGCTCTGCTCATTATTCAAGCACCATCTGCAGGTGAACAGCTGTTGCATTTCTGACTCTTTCTGGGACATCCTTTAAGGTTAGTGGTGAAGGGAAAGTATCACAGGGGGAAGAAATTTGGGCAGTGAAGCTGGTAGTACATTTTGCCTAGAAAGAGAAATGACCCAATGTGTGACTGTATACTGATTCCTGAGCTGTAGTCAATGGTCTGGCTGGATGGTCAGGAACTTTGAAGGAACATAACTGGAAAATCAGTGACAAAAATATTTGGGGAAGAAGTATGTGGATAGAACTCTCCATGTGAGCAAATGAGGTAAAATTATTTATTTTCCATGTAAACACTCACCAAAGATGATCCCATAAAAAAAGGACTTTTAACGATCAAGTGGCTAAGATTCCCCCCTCCCATTCTGCGAATGGTGGCCAACCTCATTCTTCAGCCACACCATCACTGCCATCAGGGGTGGTAGGGATGCAGGTTAGGCATGGGCTCAGCTACATGGATGTCCTTTCACCAAGGCTGACCTGGCTATAGCCACTGCTGGATTTCCAAAATTCCAGTAGCAGGGACCAACTCTGAGGCCTTGATATAGCACCAGAGCCTGGCGTGATCAACCCACGATCTGGTGGCAGGTTGATCAGATTGGACCACTTCCATCATGTAAGGGACCACACTTTGTCCTCACTGGCATAGACATGTATTCTGGATATGGATTTGCTTTCCCTACACATAATGCTTCTGCCAAAACTATCATGCATGGACTCACAGGATTGTTTATCCTCCATCATGGAACTCCACATAGTATTGCCTCTGACCAAGGCACACATTAAGCAGACAAAAAATGTGAGGCAATTGGCATGTGTTCATGGAACTCACTGATCTTACCATGTTCCTCACTATCCAGAAGCAGCTAAATTGATAGAAAGATGGAATGGTCTTTTGAAGACACAGTTACAGTGCCAGTTAGTTGGCAATAGCTTTCAGGGTTGGGGTACAGTTCTTTAAAAGGTTGGATATGCTTTGAATCAGTATCCACTATACAGTGGTCTGTTCCCATGGCCAGGATTCATGAGTCCAGAGATAAAGGAGTGAAAGTGGTAATGGTATTACTCATTGTTACCCATCGTTGCTTCCTTTTCACACTACCTTATGTTTTGCTGGCTTAGAAGTTTTAGTTCTGGGGGGGTACTCCTCAATGATATCATTGAACTGAAAGCTAAGACTTCCTCTGATTATTTTGGTCTCCTCATACCTCTGTGGAAACAAGCTAAAAAAAAAGGAGTCATAGTGTCTTCAAGGGTGATTGACCCATATTATCCAGGGGGAAATTTGACTGCTACCACACAATAGAAGAAAGGAAGAATGTACATGGTGTGCAGGAGATCCCTTAGGGCACCTCTTAGAATTACCAGGTCTTATTATTAAAGTCAACAACAATTTAAGCCAGGCAGAATGACCAATGGTCCAGAGCCTTCAGATATGAAGGTATGGGTCACTCCACCAATGAAAGAACAAGGACCCGCTGAGGTGTTTGCTGAAGGTCAGAGGAATACAGACAGGGTAGTAGAAGAAAGTAGCTCTAAATACCAGCTATGACCCCATGATCAGCTACAGAGAGCAAGATTACAATTATACTGTTTCTCTCCTGATGTGCCTCTAATGTAATATAAAATTGATAGACATAATACTGGTTCTTAAGGGTTGTTAAACCTGTGTTAAAATGTTCAAATTATGAAATGGTAAGTGTAACCATCTCCTAAAGAAAACTTACCTTCTATTCTGGAGAGGGAATTAGTGCATTTCTGTTTGTACTTAGGATAGTTATAACATGTTAGGCATAATTATGAGCTTGTGTTTGTATCTGGAGATTGCATTATAGAAATGTGTCTGGTTGCCAAGTTGACAAGGATTGATTTTAACCATTGGTTGATTGATTGTGTTGATTTGAGAAGTTTACAAGTTTAACTAAATCTGCTCAGTAATTCTACAATCTAGAGTGCAGAATATCTACCCTAGGGCAGCTCATCGCCTGGATCATATGAAAGCAAAATGACTAAGGATGGATCCAGTTCTGTTCTTCAGAGGAACAGACTTTGCCTTTAGCTTGGACGTCATCTTCTGGCTTCCAGCACAGACTCGTCAGCTTCTGTTGCAGATACTTCAGTTTTGTAGCAGAGACTCGTCAGTTTCAGCACTGATCCTTCACCTTCAGGCACAGACTCTTCCGCCTTTCATTTCAGACGCTTCAGCCTCCTGATACTGACTTGCATGGGACACTCTGTGAAATTCTGACTTTGGAACGAATCCTTCTGTCTCCAGGGTGCGGACACCCTTTGTACTATTCCTCATCTAACTTTGTGAGGGACCATGGTAAGCCAGTCCTGTAATTTCTTATGTATTTTTATGTCTTGTGTTATACCTCTTTCCCTGGTAAAACATTAACCAATAAGATGTATCACTTTTTATTTTATAAAAATGAAATTTCTTAAAACAAAAAATAGTAATAGTTAATACACTGTGTGTCAGTATTTTCAAAATTGTAGCTAAGAGTACAAGACATATGTCTAAAAGGTTCTTATCACAAAGAAACAAGTGATAACAGAAAACTTTTCTTTCATGAATTAAGATAAACTAGTAGCATAAATGAAAGGAACTAAAATAAACTAGTAGCATAAATGAAATAAATTAGCATATTTTGCATTAAAAATATACTATCTTTCTTATATTTAAATTTTATTATTCATATAATTAATTTATTGTATTACCTGTTAACATATGGTGGCAGAAAATACCAACAGTTACCAAAAGTTAAAAAAGAAAAAAGATTGAAAAAAGATGTAAAGTTCAGGTATTTAATTCTCAAACTACAAATGCTTTATTCTGCTCAAAGAAACCTGGAAAAATTTGTGAAGGTATCATGGTCCTTTTGTTATTGCCTGAGACACATGAATCTGATTTATTTGCACATTTTATCAAAATGAAACAAAAAAGTCACAGAAAAATGAATAGTCCAAATAGGGACAGATAACATGTTAATATAAAAACTACTGAGAGCCCAATTCTCCAGCTGCAAATCTAGTTATCTTTCTTGATTTTTATTCTTTCCTTCTTAAGATCTGTTCCATATGGAACAGTGTAAGTGTTTTTCTCAATTTTATCCTTGTTACTCATGTAAAGGTAATTCACAGAATTGTTTCACTAAGCACTATGCTCAATAATCTGCCTCTTTTATAACAAGAACTAAGGAAGACTGTACTGTGAAGGAGACCAGATGCATTACAGGGCTATGTGATGTATTCCTTCAAGGCATTATTTCAATTTTCAGAATTTTTAGCCACACAAGCAATCCTGAAAAGTAGCTCCGGTGGGGAAAAAAAATCCAGGACTTTGCAGTTTTGGCACACTGAGAAGGATGTACAGGAAAATCGATGACATACTGTTGCCCTCCATTATACTGTTGCTGGTCTTCAATGGAAATGACATAAATTTAAATTTTCTGCTAAGTTAATGGATCTTGGTTACTTTTCTTTTATTGCTAGGACAAAATATCCAGTGCCCAAAATTAATGAAGGAAGTTTTATTTAGCTCACAGTTTGTGGCAGTTTCATTCCATGATCAGCTGGCTCCAAGGCAGGGTGGCATGACACAGGGCAACTGCTCAAAGCGGCAGAAGGCAGCGAAAGCAACAAGAGTAAGGTAACAGAACTTACATAAGTAAGTCTCTTCACCTTGCTTATATATAAGCAAGCTACCACTCCCCAGGGCAGGGGCAGCACTCACATCACCTTCATGTGCTTCTCTTGCACAGTCTGAGGATGTTTACAAAATAAAGACCTTGCCTTCCTGCTAGTCCCTTAGTTAAACCTCCAAACTTGTGAGGTTGACACAATATATCAGGCATTACATAATGTTAATTTAAAATTTTTGACATGGAATCTATAGTTTCTTTACAATTGATTTATCATAAAAAATGAATTTTTTAGAGTATTTTGCCCTTTATTGAAATGACAATGCTATTTTGTTCATTAGACCATGTGACAAACAATTCTCATATTTGTAAATAAATGGTACTCCATAAAAACACTTTTGTTTACATTTTTATGGATTTACTTAACTAATATTTAATTTCAGATTTTAGCACACATATTTAAAGTAAAATGTTTCTAATTTTCATAAACCATCATTTGTTCTATCACTTAATGTCATACTAGTATTATAAGTAAGGTAGCTCTTTCTTTCTCTCCCTCTTTCTCCCTCTCTCCCTCACTCATTCCTTCTTTCTTTCTCTTTATTTTGTAAACTTTATAGAATGACCTTTCTGTCTCTTTAATGCTGAGTAATATGCACTTATAAAACTGACAGGTATAATGTCGAGGTGCAATTTGTGTTTGCAGTTAATTTGTTTATAGATTTTGCTATTGAAGAGCTCTGATTATCATCTCATTTTCATTAGTAGTAATGGCAAATTAATTTTCATCTTTTCCTCCATCAAACTTTATCCAGTTTGTCAAAATTTAAAGTTTATTAATATTGGCAATATTTATATTGATACTGAATATTAATATTGAGTATGTTTATAATGTCTTTATTTTTTATTTTCAAGTATGTATTTAGGTGTAATTTTTATTCCACTGTTATGCTCTTATTTTTTTCCTCTTTCTTTCTTTGAGTTTACTCATATTTTTTGTTGTTTTTGTTGTATTTTATGATAAATCCGTACCTCATTTTTTTAAGTTATTATTGGTTGAATATTTAAGTTTTAAATTTTTCTGCATACTACTTTAGTTGCACCTTAGAAATTCTGAAAGGTAACTTATCATTGGCTCTCAAACACAAGTAATTTGTTATTTTCTCTAGGATTTTCTCTTTTAATATAATACTGATAGTTTTCAGTTTCTTGATATAAAGGCTTTTTAAGCTTTCATGGTTTTATATTTTGACAATATGACCTAAAAACTGCTGATAAAATATTGGCTTAATTTTATTAAAACTTCATTGATAGCTTGAGACATGGTCGAGTATATATACATCTATATAGATAATATTTATAGATATATAAGTATAAATTCGAGCATGTTAACCAAATCTTATGCCTTATTTATCTACCTGAATTTTCAGACTTGATAAAGCCATACTAAAAGTTCCAGTATTATTTTTACTTATCTACATCGTTTCATCACACCTCTTTTTTTAAATGTCTTTTAGTCTATTATTTGAGTAGTTTATATATGTGGTATAAAAAGAAATATTGTTAGGTACATTTAGGTTCATGTTCCTTTTATTTGTTTAATCTGTTATTTCCAGAATAAACCTGATAAATATCAATTTATGATGGGTAACACATTGAAGAAAGATTCTCTTACCACACTATTAAGTGCCTAATCTGTAGCTTTTAATGGTCTCTTAGCATTCCTTTGTTCTTTTTCAGCAAAATTGATATTCTGGTGGCATCCTTTTTCAAACTAATCAATACATAAATGATCTATAACATAGTGAGAGGAGCTCTGACAGTGATTTAAGAGTTAAGTTCAAAGCCGTAGCTGTCATACAGAGCTTCAAACGGTGTACAACACTCCGTTCTAACACCTTATATTCACTTCCAAGTACTCTATCCTCCTCCACCGTAGTTATCACTATAAAAGAATCTTTCAAGTGCTCTTATCAAGGTTTCTATATGGTCTGTCTGATGGCTTTGAACAATAGTGGCAATTTGTAATATAGTAGTTTCTCTCTCCAATACCCAGAAAAATCAAAGCATACAAAAACTGTTTCTCCTGATGCAGTTTAGGATCAAATGAAAGAAAAGAAGTTTGGTCCAATCTATGAAGTTTTCTCTTTGCTTCACAAATCTAAAGTAGAAAAATATTTCTGAGGGCTATTTTGACATGTGTTTTGTTATAGAAAGAAACATGAGCAAATATACAAATTTTCTACTTTAGTCTTTTGTGTCATGGATATGGAAACTTTAAGAATAATTTTTCTTTCCTTACTCAGATTGTGAACTAACGAGATATGAGAATTAGTTTAAAACATATTTTGGCGAACTATGTATTTAATTTTTATTGCTCCTCTGTATATGCCTTCAAATCTTCTGTCCAGAATACCCCAAATAACTGTACTCACTTCAGACACATTTTCATCATAGGTAGCAAATATTATTTTCAAAGATCAACTTTGTTTATCAAGTGAAATTTTAATAAGTATTTTGAACAAGTGAGATTTGAATCATCTTATGGATTTGAATTATGACTACTTTTCACGAATCTGTTCTACCTAGTTTTTTGGATGCAAGCAAACTTACAAATATCATTTTACCAGAAAACACCAATAAATGGAAAATTACTTATCAATACAGTACTAATTATTCACTTATGGAGAACTGAATGACTACTACATGTCAAGCAATAAAAAGCTACATGATACCTGTGTGTCAGAGAAAGCTCACACTTTAGTAGCTGTACAAATTATGACCTTTTATAGTGTAAATATATGCATAAATGTACCGAAGTGATTGACTCAATGCTTTCTGTAAAAATCCAGTAGTTCACTTGTACCTAGTGACCCTTTTGTACCTCTCTGTTATATCATGGGGACAGGATTCTCCTTAACCATAGCCTCAGAGAAATGATGTGACGAGAAAAGCATTTAGGGTCAAAAGTATCTTAATCCAACTGTACCAAAAACCAAATACACACTGTAAATAATGGACTTGTAAAAATTCATGATAAAATGAGTCGTGTGAGTGTGTGTGTGTGTGCATACCTTTAACTCACTAGCTTGCTTTTCTTTCGCCTTAGATTTGTTAACACTTCCATTGCCTGAAAAGTGACATGAGAGAGAAAAAAAAAAAGAAGTACCTAGAGAATGAACCATGAATACCTTTTAACATTTGGACAAAGGGCTAGCCTGTGCTAACAGGAAGTTGCCTGTTGCCTGTGCTAACAGGAAGTTGCCTGTGCTAACAGGAAGTTGCCAGTGGTGACATCATGATGCATGGAGACTCAGCACAAAAGAATTGATTTAGACCCTGCTTCCTCTCTGGAACACTAGAAGATGAAGGTCACAACATCCCAGAAATTTTTCATATCACTGTTATCAGGACATGTGAGTATCACCCAAGACACTGGGTAATATGCCAGGTGTAGAAAGGGCTGGAAGCAGCACCCTCTGTCTCCTGCAACACAAAACCATTTAGGAGCACAGCCAAGGTTTCCTATTCCCTTAAAAGGGCACAGGATAGGAGTAGGACTGTGAGTGAACACACTTCTCACCATCCTGAGGGATCAATAAGCAAATGCCGCGGAGGCTAGAATTAAATGGATACGCAAACGTTCAGGGGATATCACTCACGGCAGACCCCGCACCCCTCCTCCTCAGCCTCCTCTCCAAACCTCTCATCTCACAATATTATATCAGACATCTAGAAGCACACTAGACAGAAAAAGAACAGGAAAGCCCTTCAATGGATGAAGTTATATCTGAACTTACTGAGAAAAGTTACAACATGACAATTCTTTTCCTAGAGCATAATAAAAGTAAGTGTCTAAAATAGAAGGATATTTGTGCTTGGGAAATAGAATTTTTCTGCATCTCTAAGATTTGTGAATATTTAGAAATTTAAATGAGGAAATATTTTTTAAATAAAAGTTAAAGTGTCTTTTGCCAAAAACTTTAAAAATACAGGTTTTTTTTTTTCCAGTTACCTTGCTACAGTTATATGAGTGCTGGTAAAAGACACAGGATTCAAGCCAGTGATGAAAGGTCATTTATTATGCAAAGTAATAACAGTGGCTGAAATATCAGCATTTCAGATGCTTTTTCCATAAGCCCTGATTGTCACCGGCAACAATAATGGGCCAAATGACACCAGTAATAGGTTGCATTATAGGTGAGAAATCCTGAATTTAGGAAAACTGAACTTTTTCTAATGAGCAGTAGACATGCCAGCCCTTTGGTTCTAGGAGATGTCACTGCTGTTTTCCACGACCATTCACTATTAATCATTCTGAAGAGACAATTTGGCAGACAAAACAATCAGTATGTCATTTGACTGTGCAGAAACTGGAGAAACTCATACAGATTTATCCCCAACACCATACATAGCAAGTGCAAAGTAAATATTGAATATTCTTGTAATATTGTTACTATTACAAAGCAGTTAATAAGAGTTACACACTATAGCAACATTTCCTCACCTAATAGTGCACAATTAGTCTAATTTTTCTCATTTAAAATGTGATTCAGTAAAAACATCAAATGGACATCTGATTCAGGAGCAAAATTTAAGAATCTGATGAAATTAAATATTTTGTAAATCTATGAGTTGATTTTTCCCATAGGAACTGAAAACGTTTATCTTTCCTTTGAACAGAGGGAAAGGAGAACTTTAATATACTTCTCATCATTTGATGAAAGGAAGATCCTGTGCTACTTAAAAACATACAGTCATTATTTCAGAGAAATAATACTTCAGTAGTTAAATTGTAATATACATTTATCTATATCCTCCTGATTTGCGGACCTTTTTGGCAGGATGTTTCTCAGTCTAATAGGTCAGAGTGATTTAAACACAGCCACATGATTTTCTGTCACCTCATTATTGACTTTTAAAACAAAGTGAACTTCTAACTTTGTTCATTTTTCCATTTTCTGATATCCTTTAAGTAAATAAGTACTGCAGGAATATTCCGGCAATAAAAACTGAATATTTGTGAATGTAACCATCTCCTTTTCTTCTTCTTTTAAGTCCAACTTAGTTAAAATTCAGATTTTCGCAATTGATTTTGCACAAACTGAATTCTAGTTTAGGGCTCTACATTAGGCACAGAAGAATTCATTAAGAAAATCATGAGAGAAATGACAGTGTAATACATGCATTATTTAAAAATCAAAATTAGAGCTCTATATTTTTAACATTCTGAAAATGAGAATATAGGAACTGTCACAATTTCTTGCAGTTGAATTTCAGCATCCTGATGACACAGTATATTATTTGGACTTCAACTGGATAGGGCATCTATGGACTTCAATTGGATAGGGCATCTATGGAAACAAGGCTGAGCTGAACGTCACTGTAGTTCAAATTATGCCATTAATACACTCTAGCATTTAACCATACCTAAAGAAAGCTACTTCCTTAAAATGGTGTGGAAAAAGAATAAGGTATCAAAAAAGGGTGGGAATCAATTTTATAGGGATTAAAAAACATTTACAAAAGATGATTAAAGAGGGATATCTAATGTTTAACTTAATAGTGTTACTTTAATCAATAATGATCTTATACGACATAGAAAGTTTTATAAATTGATAATTTTCCAATATTTAGAAAACATAATTCAATAAGAACAAGAAGTTTTTGTAAGTTATTACTCACATCTAAAATTTAGATGTTGCATCTGTTTGGGGTAATATTTCTTAGCAAAAAAATAAAATATATATCTATATACATGATTATAAACATAAAAAATATAATAATGCCAGGTGTGGTGGTGCATATCTGCAATCTAACCAGTCAAGGGGCTGAGTCAGGAAGACTTCTGTGAGTTCAAAGCCAGTATGGGTTAGTGAGTTCAAGACCAGTCAGAACTGTAGCAAGACTCTGTCTCAAAAAAATTGTACTTGTACAATAAAAGTACATGAGATTTAGTTAAACTTATCATGTTTTTTACCCTGAAAATATTCTTGATTTAAATAACCCCAAATTTTGTTTGAATTTTAATTTCTATACAGCTCCTATTATAAAAATTTCATGAACTACTTATTGGCCATTTGTACTTCCTCTGAGAAGTGTCTATTCATCTCAAATTCCCATTATTTTACTAGATATTTAAATTTGAGGGGTCTGATTTTTTTTGAGTTCTATGTATATTCTGGATATTAGTCCTCTCTCTAAGGGTTAGGTGGCAGAAACTTTTTCCTATTCTGTGGGCCATCCTCTTCACTCTGCTGCTGGTTTTCTTTGCTGTACAAAAGTTTTTAATTAGATGTGCTCCTATTTGTTGATTTTTTAATAATATTTCCTGTACAATTTGATTTTGTTCATGCAGTCTTTGCCTATACCTGTGTATTAAACAGTTTCACCTAGCCTATCTTCCAGCAGATTAAGCATTCTTGCTTTAAAATTTAGATCTTTGATCCATTTTAACTTTAGTTTGCTGCATGGTAATGGACACAAGTCTATTTTTAATCTTCAGAATGTGAAAAGCCAGTTTCTCCAGCACAGTTTATTAATGAGACCATCTTTCTTCCAGTGAAGATGTTTTGTTGCACTGTCAAAAGTAAGGTGTTTAGGATTCCACCTGCATCTTCTACACTGTTCCACTGATTCTCATGCCTTTATATTCCCACGCCATGCTTTTTTTTATTTAAAGAGGAAAAAAACCAGAAAAAGGATAGAAATATTACAGAATTTTTAAAAAAAGATAAACAGTAAGAAATCTCTAGTTGATAAATTACATATTGTTCCTTTAGAAATAGTTGTTCAAGTTACAAAATTAAAGCACACAAAGTGAGCACTCAGGCAGTGAGACTGCAAACAGATCTGTTCAACAATCGAACAAAAACTTATAAATATGGCTATCAGTCCTCACACTTACATATACATGAAGTTATATCTTTCATAGCACTTCCTATTTCCTCTTTTTATAGCAACAATTATACATTATTAAAATTTTATTTAAAGAGAAGAAAAAAAGCAAAACAGAAAAAAGGGTATCAACAATACAGAATTCTAAAAGAAAGAAAGAAAGAAAGAAAAACAAAAGGAAAAAGAAAAAATCCTACTAAGAAATCACTAGTTTATAAATTACATATTGTCTTCTTGGATGTAGTTGTTCAAGTTACAAAGTTAAAGGATACGTAGTAGACATTCAAACAGTGAGACTGCAAACAGTTCTGCTCAAAGACCCAACAAAGATTCAGCAATATGGTCATCTATTTTACACACTCAAACATACATGCAGTTATATCCCTTAGTGCACTTTCTTTTCCTCTATTTTTTACAATAGCAATTACACATTTTGGTTTTATTGCACTTATAATTCTTATTTACTTTTTACACTAGAGATACAATATAATATTTATATGATTCTTATTTATTTCACTAATGAGGATAGTCTCAAGTTGTCTCCGTTTACCTATGAAGGCCTCAAGATCATCCTTTTTTATAGCTGAGTAATATTCCATTGTATAAAAATGCCACATCTTTTTCATCCACTCTGCAGTTAATGGGTATTTTGGTTGTTTCCAAGATTTATGTATCACAAATTGTGCCACTATGAACATGGGTGCACATATATCACTGTGATATGAAATTTTCAGTTCTTCTGGGAAAATACCCAGGAGGGGAATAGCTGGATTGAATGGGGCTTCCAATCCTAGTCTTCTGAGAATTCTCCATATGGATTTCCATAATGGTTGCACCAGTCTACATTCCCACCAACAGTGGAGCAGTGTTCCCTTTTCTCCCCAGCCTCACCAACATTTGTTATCAGTTGATTTCTTGATGACCGCTATTCTTTCCAGAGTGAGGAGAAATCTCAATGTTGTTTTAATTTGCATTTCTCAAATGACCAGTAATGGTGAACATTTCTTTATGTATTTATTTGCCATCTGGATGTCTTCATCTGAGAACTGTGTTTTCATCTCAGACGCCCATTTTTGAAGAGGGTCTTTGAATTTGGGGGCTTGATATTTTTCAATTTTTATATCTTCTGGATATAAGTGCTTTGTCTGAGGAGTTGCTGGCTAAAATTCTTTCCCACTCGGTGGGTTTTCTTTTCACTCTGTTGAGGATTTCTTTTGAAGTGCAGAAACTTTTCAATAATATGAGATCCCAGTTGTTGATTCTTTGAAGTGTTTCCCATGCAGTTCGCGTTTTGTTCATGAATTCTCTGCCTAACCCTATCTCTCCAAGACTTCTACCTACCTTGTCTTCCAGTACATTTAGTGTTTCTATTTTAATATTTAGGTCTTTGATCCATTTAGACTTTAGTTTTGTGCACGGTGATAAGCATGGATCTAGTTTCATTCTTTAGCATGTAGAGAGCCAGTTTTTCCAACACCATTTATTAAAGAGACTATCCTTCCTCCAGTGGGCATATTTAGCCCCTTGGTCAAATATAAGGTGGCTGAGTATCTTTTTAGTTGTGTTTGCATCTTCTAATCTGTTCCATTGATCCTCAGGTCTATTTCTTTGCCAGTACCAAGCTGATTTTATCACTGTGGCTTTATAATACTGTTTCAAATCAGGAACTGAGATGCCTCCTGCCTTGCCTTTGTTGCCCAAAATTGCTTTTGCTATTCTAGGTTTCTTCTGTTTCCAAATGAATTTTAGTAGTGTGTTCTCTAGATCTGTGAGGTATGTCAATGGTATTATGATTGGGATTGCATTAAATCTGTATAACAGTTTAGGGAGTATGGCCATTTTCACAATGTTGGTTCTTCCTAACAAAGAGCAAGGAATATCCTTCCATTTTCTAATATCCTCTTCAATCTCCTTTTTCAGCATAGTATAATTTTCAGCATATAGGTCTTTTACATTTTTAGTTAGACTGATTCCTATATATTTCATTTTTTTAGAAGTTATTGTAAAGGGCGATATTTCCATAATTTCTCTCTCAGTGAGTTTTTGTTTGTGTACAGGAATGTTATTGATTTTTGAGCACTGACTTTGTATCCAGCTACACTGCTGAACTTGTTTATTACCTCTAGTGGTCTTTTAATGGAGATTTTTGGGTCTTCTATATAGAGTATCATGTCATCTGCAAATAGTGATAATTTAACTTCTTCCTTTCTTAACTTTATTCCTTTTATTTCTCTCTCTTGTCTGATTGCCCTGGCTAGTGTTTCCAGAGCTATATTGAAAAGGAGTAGTGATAGTGGACATCCTTGTCTTGTTCCTGATTTTAAAGTGAAAGCTTTCAGTTTTTGTCTGTTTAATATAATGTTGGCTGTTGGTTTGTCATAGATGGCCTTTATAAGGTTGAGGTAGACACCATGTATTCTGAGTTTCTGAAGGGTTTTTATCATGAACATATGTTGGACTTTATCACAGGCTTTTTCTGCATCTATTGCAATGACCACGTGGTTTTTGCTTTGGCTCTGTTGATGTGGTGTATTACATTTATTGATTTGCATATGTTAAACCCTCCTTGCATTCCTGGAATGAACACCACTTGGTCATGATGTATAATCTTGATGATTTGCTGCATTCTGTTTGCCAGTATTTTGTTGAGAATCTTTGCATCAATGTTCATTAGTGAGATTGGCCTATAGTTCTCTTTTTTGGTTACATCTTTCTCTGGTTTTGGTATCAGGGTCATACTTGCCTCCAGGAATGATTTAGGGAGGATTGCTTTCTTCTCAATTTCACTGAAGAGTTTAAGGAGTATTGGCATCAAATCTTCTCTAAATTTCTTGTAGAATTCACCTGTCAGTCCATCAGGACTTGGGTTTTTCTTTGTTGGTAAGCTTTTAATTACATTTTCAATTTCAATAGCTGATATTGGGTTGTTCAAAAGTGCTCTATCTTCTTGGTTGAGCTTTGGTAGTTCATATGTTCCTAGAAATCTGTCCATTTCCTCTGTGTTTTCCACTCTATGTGAGTAGAGATTTTCAAAGCAGGTATTCATGATCTTTTGAATTTCCATGGGATCTGTAGTAATTTCTCCCTTTTCAGTTCTTATTGCATGAATTTGGGTTTTTTCTTTTTTTCTCTTGATAAGGTTAGCTAGGGGTTTGTCAATTTTGTTTATTCTCTCAAAAAAAACCAGCTTTAATTCTTTGGTTTTTTAGTTTCAATTGCATTGATTTTTGCTCTAATCTTTACAATTTCCTCTCTTCTATGAGCTTTGAGTTTAGCTTGCACTTCTTTTTCTAGAAGATTGAGATGCAGCATTAGGTTCTTTATTTGTGCTCATTCTGTTTTCTTGATATGACAATTTATTGCTATATATTTCCCTCTTAAGACAAGTTTCATTGCATTCCACAGATTACAGTATGTTGTTTCTGTATTTTCATTGAATTGTAGGTATTGCTTTATTGCTTTTTTTAATTTCATCTGTAGCCCACTGGTTGTTCAAAAGGTTGTTATTTAATTTCCATGTATTTATGCAGGTTTTGCAATTTATTTTGCCATTAATTTCCAATTTCAGTACACTATGGTCAGATATTATGCATGGTATGATTTCATAACCTTTGCATTTACTTAAGAATGTTCTGTGGGATAATATATGGTCTATTTTGGAGAATGTCCCATGCGCAGCTGGGAAGAATGTGTATTCTGATGTAGTTGGGTGGAACACTCTGTAAATGTCTACCAAATCCAATTGCTCACAGGTATGATTCAGTTCTGTAATTTCTTTGCTGACTTTTTCTCTGGTTGATCTATCTCTTTGTGACAATGGGCTATTAAGATCTCCTGTTATAATTGTGTTCTTGTGTATTTGGTTTTTCATGTCCATTAGTATATAGTTGGGTGCTCCTTTATGTGGTGCATGTATATTTATAATTGTTAGTTCTTCCTCTTGAATTTTTCCAGTAACACATATGTAGTGACCTTCTCTATCTCTTTTAATCATGTTAGGTTTGAAGTTCACATTGTATGCAAATAGAATAGCTACCCCTGTTTTTTTCTGGGTTCCTGTTGCATGGAATAGTGTTTTCCATCCTTTGACTTTTAATCTATCAGTTTCCTTTTGGATCAGATGTGTTTCCTGTATACAGCATATTGTGGGATCCTGTTTCTTAATGCATTCTGTCAATCTATTTCTTTTTATAGGTGAATTGAGGTCATTTATATTTATGGATATCACTGATATATACTGGCTCGGCTTTGCCATGTTATCTTCCAGTTTCTTTCTGCTTTTCCCCTTATTTAATTGCTTATCCCACCTGGTGGTGTCTTTCTGTTGTGGTTTTGGGGATTGTGGTCATTTTTATCTCTGTCTAGTATGTCTTTCAATACTCTTTCTAGGGTTGGTTTGGTGGACATGAATTTCTTCAGTTGTTCTTTGTCATGGAAGTATCTTGTTTCTCTATTAAATTTGAATGAAAGTTTTTCTGGGTATATCAGTCTGAGTTGAAGGTTGTTTTCTTTCAGGGCTTGAAATACCTCACTCCAAGCTCTTCTTGGCTTGAGGGTTTGTGCTGAAAAGTCTGCTGGGGTTCTAATGGGCTTTCCTTGATAGGTGAGTTGTGTCTTTTCTCTGACAGCTTTTAGTATTCTGTTTTTATGCTGTATGTCTTATATCTTAATTAGTACATGTCTGGGTGTGGATTTATGTTGATTGTAACTGTTTGTGTTTTATATGCCTCACTTGTCTGCATATCAGATTCTTTTCCCATGTTTGGGAAATTTTCTGCTATTATTTCTGTAAATACTTTACATATGTCATTTGCCTGGACTCCTGTATTTTCGCTAATGCTCATAGTTCTTTTATTGTTGCTCTTGACGTCATCATGAAGCTTCTGGATTGTCATTTCATGCTGCTTTGTTGTTTTTAAAAGTTCTGTCCTCAAGGTCCAAAATCCTATCCTCAGCTTCCTTTAGGAGGTTTTGCACACTTTCAATAGAATTTTTCTTTCTTGGATGCCTGAGTTTGTTTCATGAATTCTGCTTGTTTTCTATATTGTTCATTCAAGGTTTCAATCAGTTTCCCATGCTCATGTTGTTTTTTCTCTATTTTTTCTTTAGCTGCATTCAACAACTCCTTTACTAAGGTTGTTATTTCTATCTTTACATGGGAGAGTACTTCTAATTTGATTTCCTCTATAGCCTGATGGAGTTTTTTTTTTTTTCACTCGCTATCTTTTCAGAGGTTCCTGGTGTGTTACTTTTGGGGTCCTCTATTTCAATGACTCCTGTACTTGCTTCTGGTGAACTATATGTTTGAGACTGCATTTTGCTTTTTTTTTTTTTTTTTTTTTTTTTTTTTTTTTTTTTTTTTTTTTTTTTTTTTTTTTGTCATTTTCACTCTGCCTGGTGTTTTCTATGTGTAGGAGGGGATCACACACACTTTTCAGACCCACCAAGTTCTTATAGTTAGTTAGAGGGGGCTTTACTACTGGCCCTATTTATCCACTGTACACCTTTATTTTAAGGGCATACTCACCACACTGACACAGTTAATCCACTGAAGTCCAAGGTTCACCACCTGGGAGCGAAGTTCCAAGTTTTTTCACACTGACTGGAGCCTGCTGAGGTCTTCTGATATTCCAGGTGTGAGGGTGGGCCCAGCAGAAGCAGTCCAGGGCAGTTTTCAGCCTGGGATGGGCTTCAGAGTTGTTCCCAGTGGCAGGGCAGGCCCACAGGGGAGGTCCCACTCAACATTCCAGGTGGCAGAGTGGGCCCATGTGGGAGGTTGCAGTCACATGCTGATCTTATTACAGTAACTCTGTAGAATAATTTTAGTTCAGGGATTGTAAGGTCTACTGACTTGTCTTTGCTGCCCAGAAATGCTTTCACTGTTCTAGGTTTATTCTGGTTCCATATGAATTTTAGGAATGTTTTGTCAAGATCTGTGAAGTATGCTAATGGTATTTTGATTGGGATTGCATTAAATCTGTATAGTAGTTTTGAGAGTATGGTCATTTTCACTGTTTAGATTCTTCCTGTCTAAGAGCAAGGGATATCTTTCTGTTTTCTGATATCCTCTTCAATCTCCTTTTGTAGGGTACTGTAATTTTCACAGTACAGATCTTTCACTTCCTTTGGTAGATTTTTAAGTATTTTATTTTTAGATGCTATTGTGAAGGGTGTAGTTTCCCATGTTGTCTCAGTTAGTTTGTTGCTTGTGTATAAGAATGCTATTAATTATTGAGTGGTAAGTTTGTATCTTATTACACTACTGAATTTGAATATTAAATTTACAAGTTTTTGGTGGAATTTTTTGGTCTTCTATATACAGTATCATGTCATCTGCAAATAATGATAATTTGACTTCTTTTCCTATCCTTATTCCTTTTATTTTTTTTTCTCTTATCTAATTGCTCTGGCTAATGTTTCCAGAATCATATTGAATAGGAGTGATCATAATGGATATCTTAGTCTTGTTCCTGATTTTAGTATGAAAGCTTTCAGTTTTGGCCACTTAATATGAAAGTGGCTGTTGGTTTGTCATAGATGGCTCTTGTCAGACTGAGCTAAAAACCATCTATTCCAATTTGCTGTCAAGTTTTTATCATGAATGGGTGTCAGGCTTTATCAAATGCTTTTTCTGTATCTATTGAGATGATTATGTGATTTTTGTCTCTGGCTCTGCTAAAATGGTGTATCACGTTTATTGATTTGCATATGTTGAACTATTCCTGAATCCCTGGAATGAATTCTTCTTAGTCATGATATATAATCTTCTTGATGATTTGCTGCATTCTGTTTGTGTTTTGTTTTGTTTTGCTTTTGTTTTTGTACCTACCATGCTCTTTTATTGCAATAAATTTGTCCTTGTCCAGAATTGCCTTTGTTATAATAGGTTTCTTCTGCTTCCTTTTGAATTTTAAGCTTGTTTTCTCTAGGTCTTTGAGGAATTTTATTGGTGTTTACATTGGGATTGCATTAAATCTATGTGACAGTTTTGGAAGTATGACAATTTTGTATATTCATTTTCCCTATTAAAGAACTGGGGAATCTTTCATTTTCTGATACCTTCTCAATATCTTTTTTGGCATAATACAGTTTCTTTGTAGAAGTCTTTCATTTCCTTGGCTTGATTAGTTCCTAAGTATTTTATTTTTGATGATATTAGTGTTAAACATGTTGTTTCTTTAATTTCATTCTCAGTGAGTCTGTATTTGTGTACAGACACACTTCTGATTTTTAAGAGTTGACTTAGTATTCTTTTATTCTATCAGATTTGGTTGTTAATTCTATAAGTCTTTTGCTAGAGTTTTATGGTCTTCTGTATAGAGGACCATGTCTTCAGCAAATACTGATAATTTAGCTTCATCTTTTCCTTTTCATAGTCCTTGTCTTTCTATAGCCTAATTGCTTTAGCTAATCTTTTGAGAGCTCTGTTTAGCAAGAGTAGTGATAGTGTATATCCTTTTCTTATTCCTGATTTTAGAGTGAAAATTTTCATCTTTATTCCATTTAGTATGATGTCGGCTGTTGATTTGTCATGTTGGCTTTAATTAGATTGAGATATAGACCCTCTATTACAATTTTCTTTAAGGCTTCTATCATGAATGTATGTTGGATTTTGTTAAATGCTTTATCTGTATCTATTAAGATGATCAGATAATTTTTGTCCTTGACTTTGTCAATGTGAAGCAGTGTATGTATTGATTTGCATATGCTGAACCATCCACACATCACTGAAATCTATCCCACTTGGTCATGTTGCATAATCCACTCAGCATCACTGAGTATTCAAGGAATGAAAATTAAAATAACATTGAGATTCTAGCTCATGCCAGAAAAAAAAATGTTTATCATTAAGAAATCAACCAATAACAAATGCTGACAAAAATGTGAGGGAAAAGAGAATCGTTCTTCATTGCTGGTGGAACTGTAAATTAATATAACCATGTTGTAAGGCAGTAATATGGAGATTCCTCAAAAAATGAAAACTAAAGTTTCCATTTAGCCTAACTATTGTAGGAGTTTTCTCAAAAGTCTTAAACTCATCATACCATCACAATACATATATATCCATATGGATAGCAGCACATTTACAATATCTAAATCTTTGGCCAGCCCAAATACCCACTAACAGATGAACAAAGAAATAGTGACTTTTAATATAAAATGAAGTATTACTCTGCCATGAAGGATATCCTTGAGATATTTTTAATTAAATGGATGCATCTCAAGACCATAATGTTAAAGGAAATAAATCAGAAACACAACTTTAAGTCTTATATTAAAATCTTATCTGACAAACCCAAAGTTTGAATAAGGAAGAAAATGGAGGATGGATATTAAGAAGTAGGAAGAACTTTTTCAAACGGAAAGAAGAACAGGAGATGGGGAAGGGAGGGAAAAAAGGGAAAAGGGACTTAAGAAAAAATATTTGAAGGAAAAAATGGAAACAGCTCTTGTCAATGGAGAGGAGAAGAAGGGCTAGAGGGAAGAGAGGGGCAGTGGACAAAAGAAAAAGAATTAAGGTGCTGGCTTCCCTGATGTGAACTCACATTCCCCATTATGAATGTGATCATCATGTACTACAAACATGTACTAATAAAGATAAGTCAACATTTAAAAACAGACCTCAGTATGTATTTTATTTTTGCTTCATTTTTCATGATGAATGACTTTCATAAATGAGTAAAGCATTGAGAAATTTAAAATCATTTTCAAATTTCACAGATTATTTGTCTAAACATATGCTAATAACAGTATTCATATTAAATCTTCTGGCTAGAAATAATGATAGAAATCAAAGGCGTCATGTTTAAAAATTTAAAAAGAGGAAAAAGGAAAATATATATGTATGTAATAAATATCTACCACCTAAAAATGACACATTATTTTTGTAAAGTGCAAAAAAATAATCAGTAATAGTATTTTCTTTCCAAATTGGAAGATACAAGGTGTGTTACCATCTATTAATTGGTCCACATGGACATTTCTTAAATGGAAGCATTTTTCACATTTTATTTTAAACGTATGGACTGTAGTTAGACTTATGGCTTTACCGTGTAATAAAGGTTTACCTTAAAAGGTTTGAGTGTAGAGTGAATGCAGCATGACTGTCGTCCATACCAGAAGAGGAGCCGAGAGGGCAGCATGTACACAGCCAACAGGGGAACTAGAGACAAGATGGGAACGCAGACATCTGCAAGCCCAGTGACAGACCGCAGGAGAAACAAGCCATCAACATTCTAATCTTAAACTTTATCCCTCCAGGACTGTTACAAAATAGATTTCGATTTTTTAAAGTTTTATAAAAGTCATCCATCCACCCTAGCAAACTGAAACGATTTCAAATATTTCTGCTATGACATGATGTGCACAAAAAGGTGTTCTAAAAGATGTAAAAAGTTGTCTTAGCAACAACTTGTTTTATGTATTCCTTTAACTATTTTCCTTTTAATAAGAGTATATATTTTTTTCTAATGTGGTGTGGCGGGTTGACTAATCGTCAGTTTGCAACATCCAGCTGAACTGAGTCAGTGTGGTGCTGGGTGTGGAAGGCTCACCTGAGAATCCTTGCCAGCAGTATAAAAAGAGAACTGGGGGTCGGGGAAGATGGCACACTGTTGATCCTCCTGGAGCAGCTTGTCATGCTGGTTTTCCTGATGTAAACGCGACTGTTCTCAGCATCTGAGGAGCTTGGTTCCTCGTTGTCTGTGATGATGGCTGCAGATCTTTTGCGGGGAGCTCTCGTGCTTACCTTGGGTGTCACTTCCTGGCTCCAGTGAACATTACTCAGCCTGCTGTCACAGGCTTTCTAACTTCCATCCCTGACCTTTGGGCCTTCCCAGTGCAGATCCGTGATACAGACCTGTAAGAGACATTGTCATGGCCTTTGGCCTCCCTCTGGACTCATGGAGGACATTGCATTGGGATCCAGGCCCTCCGCTGGATTCTTTGGGTTTCTAGCATGAGGACAGATCTCTTGCACTCTTCTGCTTTGGACTTTTTGGGTGAATATTATAAAACAATCCCATAAATTATGTGTCCTGAATTGAGTCTATTCCCTGGCAAACCCTGACTACAACATGTGATAGCTTTGTCCTGGTATTATGCTTATATACTGGAATCAGATTTTAACACTTCTGCTGCAACTAATTTATCTCTCCTCTGATTTTTGTGATCTCCTTTAATCCAGTGTTCGTGTTTCCTTGTGCTGTTCTCTCAGTGTTGTAAGGTTTTTAAAGTACTAGTTGGTGACAGCTGTTTGGGAAATAGTGATTTAACATACTTAAATTGTAGCTGGAGTCTCAGCAAACTGCATGCACCATAATGTTATGTCAATAAGCAATGAATGAATAATGATACTTAAATGTGGTCTTTTTCTTCCCTTTTCTCTGTCTCCTAATTAGCCTAATGCATATATCTTTTAAACAATGCCTTAGAAAACACCAACAATTGAAGAGCATTTTAAAATGGCTTCTATAGATCTGAATAGCAATTATTCTGACTAAATATAATTTAACTCATCTTCATTTCCTTTAACAAAATATTTCATAATGCTCACCTAGAATGTTGTGAGTCTATGTGGACTATAATTTCACCTTCTCATCGTTTTAACCACAACTGACAAAGAATAACAACTCCTTTTAATAGTCTAAAAGTTTCCAAAATCTTCCAAACCAGCTTTTGCGCGCTCTCTCTCTCTCTCTTTTCTCTGTCTCTATCTCTATCTCTCTATCTCTCTCTCTCTATCTCTAGCTCTCTCTCTATCTCTATGTGTATAATCCTTTTAGTGAGTACAACCCTAATTACCAAGTCTATGCATATATGAGATGTGATAAAAAACAGACGATGAATGTTTAAATAAAAACCTAAAAAGTATTGCAATAAAAAACACACAGCATCACCCCGCCAAAGTGCTCACCCTCAGTTTGAACACAGTTATCCTCCCCATTATCTCCCTTTCTGAAGCAGTTCTAGAAATCCTCTCAAAATAGCCATGAATAGTAAATGTTTTAATGTTCAATTCAGGGCATCTAGCCAGGCAGGAAAGCACAAGTAAATGCACTCATGAAAGGACAACTTCAGAAAATGGCTATAAAAGTGGGGTAAATGTACTTGAAGTAAGGAGGAATATTCTGAGTGGGATGAATGGCAATGTGTAATAAATTTATTTTTAAGTTAAACATTGTATTTTTATCATACTGTATATTAACTTTTTTACATTATACCAATTCTATTTCAATACCCCTGACAAAGGAACTTCAGCAGAACCTTTTCAATTCAATTATTAAAAGTTGCCCTCCTTTGCATAAATTTTCTCTTCTCAATCTTAACTCATATTAATATTTTGTTTCTTAGGCATCTGTCTGCGTGTGTAAGTGCGTGTGTCTCCATGATGCAGAAAGAAAGAAGTTTCTTAGATGACACAAAATGTGTTCAGATGCTATCTTCCAATTTGTGTCACAGATTTTGGGGCATGTTTATACACACACAAAGAAACTAGTCACTTTAAAGTGCTATTTACCCCCTAGTGCAAGAAGACAAAAAAGAACACCACAACATTCGCTTCATTAATTCTATGATAATGAGGAGCCTCAACACCATGGCAAACTTTTCAGATCAACAAAGTATGTCTGGTTTTAAGTACATCCAAGCTCTTTTGAGGATGCCAAACATTTTATAATAAGGGCTTCCCTTCACTTCTGCCAGGGAAATAGGAACATGGCCTGATTCCCTTGTGGCAATTTCAAAAATGTTGGAACTTTCAGAGACAACTTTTAACAAGATTTTTCTTTTGTGTTTTTTAATTTTATTTTGAATGGCAAATAATTGTGTGTACCTATATACATATATATGTACAATATGATGATCTGTTACATTATTTACTGTGCATAATAATAAAATCAAGCTGATTAATTGTCCCACTTCTTATGCTTATAATTTTGTGACAGAAACATTAAAAATCTCCTTTAGCAATTTTAAAATATGCATTATTCAGTATCATAAGTACCTGTTTTCTCTGAATATTTAGAAACAATAATCGAGTTCTCTATATATGACAGGTTCAAATATTTAGTTTCCTCAGTGGATAAAATAATTACATGAATATATTTTTGCATTAGTCAGTTTCATGTCATTATATGAAATATCTGATCCAGGCTACATCTGAGTAAACAGATATTTATTTTGGCCCATAGTTCTGCAAGATCAATTCCAAGACTGAGCACCTTCATTGGGCCTTTAGGGAGGTCAGAGAGAATGTTTAGCATCTCAGTGCAGGGTGAGAGCCAGACAGAAAGAAAGAAAGAAAGAAAGAAAGAAAGAAAGAGAGAGAGAGAGAGAGAGAGAGAGAGAGAGGGAGGGAAAAAGAGAGAGAGAGAAAGAGAAAGAGAGAGAGAAGGAGAGAGAGCGTAAATCCCTTTTAAGGGGATTTCCCAGTGATTTAAAGAGTTTCCCCCAGGCCACATTTCTTGAGTCCATAGTGTTTCCCAATATGACCAATCCGGGGTCCAATCCTAAGCAGAGGAACCCTCATCTAAAATATAAATGTTCTATTATTATCTCCATATAGGAAGTATTGAAGAGTATATAACAGAATGAAATAATTCAATATGGAGGCAGCAATATACGGATGGAAGATCTTAGAAAGGATTCAACCTCAATGCACACAAAAGGGTATTCACTGTGCAGAGAGAATTGAGAACAATAATTAAAGCAATCTTTATGTTATAAATGTGCATTGATAGTGATAGAACATTTCTCTCAAAAAACTTGTTCTAAAATAGCTCTAAGTCCTAAACAATTGTGACAATTAAAGTTGAATTATGATTTTCCTACTTTCTACTTTTTAAAAAGCTTGCATTCTATATGGTCATTTTAACATAGAAAACAAAAATCATGTGTACATGTGCATATCAATATACCATGAACAGAAAACATACATTACACATCATTGATAGCCATGCCATAGCAGATCAATCACTGATCTATCTCTTAAAATATTTTTATTCTTTTCCTTGAAACTAAGATTGTAGCTATCATTTCTTTCCAAAATATTATCTAAATTAACTAGTTAATGAATGATTTATAAGGTAAGGTATGAATTGAATTGAGATTTTTAAGGTATTTGGAATGATGCTTTTAAAAGATTTTGGATAGTCCCAAGACATGATTTGGAAAGTGTTCATTTCCTATGAGTTCCTGAAACAGCTTTAAACATAAAAAGGGAACCATGTTCTCTTTCACCATCAGCTGAGCCAAAATGCACCTCCCCCTCCCCACCCAAAGCAACATTCCATGTATCTTGTAGAAATAGGAAGCTTAGGAACTGGCCTTCATATCTTTTTTTTTTCTAATTATGTGTTGATTTTTCAAAGATTCTAACAATCCTCCCTTGGTTTGGTCTAATCCAAATGTAACAGAGATCAGGGGACTAGGGGTAGTCAAGTGATCACAGATTTATGGTGAAGGTCATGAATGGCGGAGCATCTCATCTCCCAGGGCTGTACCAGTTGTTCCCAGTGGTTGCAAAAGGCAAGGTTGCTTAGAGTCTGAGGCAGGATCTGAGTGACTGTGAAGATTTGCTCTCTTTCTGCTCCAGTCTCATCATGTCCCAGCCCCAGGGTCTCCTGAACAAACACTAGTATCAGTGGCTGTCCATGCAGACCATTATTTGGTCTGTGTGAATATCTCCTAGGCTTTCACGTTGTAATAAAGACTTTTCTGCTATTTCTAGGGTCCTTTACTTCCTTTTAATAGCTATAATACTCAAAATCTCTCCTCGGTTTTCCTGAATTTTTTTCTTCCAAATTCCTAAAGGACTAGAGAGGGACGAAACCATATTTTGTGACTTGTATCATATCTCTACATACTGATCACCCATGTGTCTGCTTTCTTTAACTTCCTGTCACTGAAGATGTGGAGTTATATCTCTGAGCAGTCACATGTAAGGGCCCATCTATGGCTTGAATCCAATATACATTCTCTTGCTAGCCTCATTTACTCTAGGAACCTTTTGAATTTTATCACTTAGCACTTCACTGCAAGTTGAGCTAAAGATATTTGATAACAAGCTACAGATCTTTCCTTCTCTGGGAGCCTGGTTCCCTCATTCAGAGGGTCAGGAAGGAAACCTCCCAGCAGTCATGCTTGTCTGCTGGGCACAATGTATTCAAGGAGGCCTGTAGATCCAGCTAAGCTAGTCTGAGTCTGTTCTCCTTAATTCTATGATGGCAAGAAGAGAATATAATTTCAGTTTGGAGTGGTTCCTAATACAGAAGACAAGTAAAACATGTAAGTTCTGTGGGAACTTTATTTTCTGCATACAAAGAAGTCCATAAAACTTGTCTTGGAGTCACAGAGAGAAGCCTGAAGTAGGCATGCAGATTTGAGAGAGTAAAATGGAAAGAGAAACACTAGCCTGTGGTATAGGCCTGGCACAGCAATGCTTAATAAATGCCTATTTAATGAATAAATGTGAGATTCCAAATAGCTTTTCAGATCCTGATTCCAATAGCTTTCTAAGGTTAGCAAGAAAGCTGTTATATTCACGTAACAATAAGCTTGCTATTCCAGCTAGATCACTTTTTTTATACCCAAAAGACCAAAAAAGAAATACAGATTGTTCTATACAACTACTTAGGTCAAATTCAGCTAATGAAATCAATGTGGTAACATTTACAAATCTCTTTCAATTTCAAGTCCATAGAACAGGCAATTTTCTTCTATATGACTTTTACAGACTAGCACCAAACACTCTCCAACTTGAGGAACCAGATTGTGAACACAAAACACACACACACACAGAGTGTACCTGTCTTTATTGTTTCTATATCCATCTTTTATCCTTTCCTAAGAAAGCTATTAAATAGAGACAGCGTAACTCGAGGGTCCTCCTTAAATCAAAGGTTTATGAAGTGATCACTGAAATATACTACTTATCTTTGATTAGATGCTTTAGTGGTATATGAATAACACATCCACCTTCTTTCTTGCCTCTGGACTATGCTGAGCAACTCATGACCCCTTAAAGCAGCAGTTCTCAACTGAGAACCAGTTTATCCCCAAGGGGAGACTGACATCTTAACAAATTTTTGATTAGCACAGCTCAGGAAGGGGTGGTACTGAAGGCATCAAGTGATCAAAGGTCAGAAGTGCTACTAAACTTCCAACCATCACAAGAGGTTACTTACTTCAAAGTGCAATAAAAGCAACACTGATAAAGTTTAGTCTAGGATCACCATGACAAAGTCCTGGAACCAAGTTAGACTAGCATATATGTACAATTTGGGAAATAACCTGTTAGTAGCATTCTACAAAAGGACTAAGATGAGACAGCCAGCACCTAAAGGCTTTAAAGAAATCCTTTAAGACTCCAAGACACATCATAGCTGAGAATATGATACTCACATGTGTAATAGGAAAACCACATGACGGACATACTTCCAGGCATTTGATCACCAGTGCATTTTGACAGAGGTTCACTGAATCGATTGCAACCAATTTATTAAAACTTCTTAAAGCTTTGTCTCTGCATGTAAAAATGCTACCAGTAGCAGAGGAGATTATGAGACAGACATATCTGTAACTTTGGTCTCACCGAGCTATCCCCATTGGTAGCCACAACTTCAAACATGAAAGATAAATATAAATGTGTTTGGGCATATCCCAAGCTAATAAGCAGGCAGAATAATGTCCAGAGCAGGAAGAAACTGATTAAAATAGAATTGTAGATGGAGCATAATTTATGTGTTCCTAAAGTATATTTAGAAAAACCCTGTTATCTAATTACTAATGTCAATACATGAAAATATTGCCAGAGCCTACAGTCTTTCTTCTGAGTGAGTTCCATAATGGTGTCTAAAATTCAAGGACATTATTTAAAAATTTAGCACACCAAATCATGTTAATGACTATAGGTAACTTTAATTTAAGCTGACAAACAGGTGAAATTAAAAGACAATTTAACAGAATTTTAATCAATAAACATTAATTATTTTCCCTTAGTTCCCAGTTGATGTATTTTAGTCAATATAACCACACCTACAAATGAATCTCATGAAATGTCATAATGTCATTAGTCCATTTTTTTCCCCTGGTCAATGTCTATCATTACGATTTGACTACATCCTAAAATAAACTAGAATTTTCTTCATGAGGTTTATATCAGAGATTCTCAAATCAAAGTCAGTGCAAATATTTTTTATGAGTCCCCATTATATATGTATGTAAAGCGTAGTCTGGAATAATGTCTTCCCTGTACTATTTTTTATATGGAGTTTCTGATGCAACTAATAAATAAACATTTTACTAAAATTATTGAACTAAATTCAAAGTACTATGAGCCAATGAATGGTAGAATCAAAATTATTACTAACAGAGAAGTTTTTTGTTTGTTTGTTTGTTTGTTTGTTTTTGTTACCGGGGATCGAACTCATGACCGCACACTTGCAAGGCAGGCATTTAACCGCTGAGTTAAATCCCGGCCCATCTTTCATTATTTTAAAAAGTGATTATCCTCAAATTCTAAGAACTACTATCCTAAGATAGACATATTTCCACTTATGTTTTGCATTTATTTTTTAAAAAGTAGAACATGGCATGTTTCTTCTGAATCCACATTTGCCCACTGTGACATTCATATCACAGCTGTCCAACTCTGCCTTACCATTGTTATTTTCCTCCAAGATCAAAGTTTAGTGTACTTAGCAGTAAGCTTTGTTGATCCATTCCTCTTCAACTTTGGGCTCATAATTACATGCCCAATATAGAGAAAATGTCAAGAAAGAAATAGATTTCAATTTCAAGCTTCAGAGGACTTCTGATAATAAAAATGTGATGAAAATGATGGAAACTACATTGACTGATGTGCTCTTGTTTTTAGCAACAGTGTTCAATGTGGTGGCTGAGAGAAAGGATACATGTCAATTCTGAGATTAGGCTTCTCCCAGGGGAAGTTGTCATTTTTCAAAAGGAAAAGTTCCCTTTGATGTAGGAAAAATATCCAGCCATGCTACTTGCTATGCAAAAACAGTGGGATTGCTTTCTGCATGCCAGAAGCAGGGCAAAGGTGCCACACACCCACTGCCGAGGCCCATTAGCATCTTTTGTAATAATCCATGGCAAATGGACCAGTAACTACCTGCTGCCAATTAGAGTGATGATGAGCCAACCTAAAATAGGCAGGTGAGAAGACTAAGTGCCCCTGTGGTTTGCCAATTACCTAAATTATCCGCAGTAGTTTTAGTGCACAGCTACCAGGAATACAAATACAAAGCACTCAGGTATTCAGGAGAGTGAGGTGCTGTTTGGTGTCAAAAAGCAGAGAGAAAATAAGCAGGATTTCCAGAAGGTGAGCTCTAGCAATTGTGATACCAGGTTCACCCAAATGAAGTACTATCCTGGATTCCATTTGACAATCCTGTCTCCTCTAGGAAAGACCCCTAGGAAAGCCAATGAATCATCAGTTCTGCGCTTGAGGTACCAATCATTCCCAGTGATTGGCAATAAATGGACATTGGAACAGTTGCACAGCAATGAATGAAGAGTTAGTATCTGAAAAACAAAAGACAAATAAAACTACCTTTACTGGAAAGAAATTATAATTTATAGTATACATAGGGGAGAGAAAAGGCAAGAAAGAGACTTGAAGTTCCTGCCATTCTTCTACATTAGAAATAAAGATTTTAAAAAGAAATCCACAGTGTCCTTTGTTGCAATCGCTTAGGAACAACCATGAACTAGGAGCTCTAGCTTTGTGAAAGGCTCCATTCCAGAATGTCTGCTGCAGTGACAGCCCCCCTTCTAAGTGAGAACCACTCTCAGTTTCCTATTGTTCTTACACTTGTAGTTCAGAGGAACAATGAAAGAGCGCAACACTATTAAAAGGATGATGCAACATTCTTTAATGATAAGAAAAGATTAATTTGTGTGTTTAACAGCCCCCCCCCCCGTCTTTCAGAAAGATACACACACCTGCCTCCAAATTTGGCATGATCTAATACTACTATATTCATGTTCACTTAAATTTCTTAATAGCTTAGCATATAGCAAGTAAATTCAATAGAATAGCGCTGTGCTCACTGGATAATATCAAGAGTTTTGCTTAATGTTAAAAGCCACAGTCAGGAATGTGAGTTATATTACTCTGGTATTGAACTAATATCTGATCTTTGACAAGTCACTTAATCTTTCATCTTTCTTAAGTGTAGCGGTAGTTTATCTAAATGATAATAGCAGATAATGATACCTTGCTTGGAGTACTGCAGTAAGACTTGATTAATTGTCATGCGTGGAGCACTTTAAGGTCTTTGGATAAAATGTATTACTAAAGTGAATACCATTAATATCCTTCACCCATTAGTAATGTTTTCTTGTGTAATAGTCCAGCACACTATCAGTTTAAGACACATAAGGGGATACTATTAAGGTGCAATAAGAGAATGATACACATTTTTACTGCTCCTTGCATATACTGGCATTGTGCAAACTATTCTACTTTATAGAATATTCAATATAGTTACTAAATTCCACACTGACTGTTTTATTATGCTAATTGATAATCTAGTATGCTCCAAAGATTAAAGAAAAATGAAATTAAACTGAAAAATCAAAGGGTAACAACTTTATAATGCCTTTTTAATTTAGCAAAATACAATTAAAGTCACACAGTGATAGGATTGAATGTGAATAGTAAGACGAGTATAATTGACAAAGTAAATGTTACAGAGCCAAGCTGAATAAAAGAAGAGAAAAATGTCAATAAAAATTTGCTACCATGGGATATCTATGTAGGCTTGCAAAGATAAGCTATAAGATGTCTATAGACAATACTGAGAATGTTTTTAAGAATCTTTACTTCTCTAGAAAATGGAAGCAAAGAAAAACACAAATGTGTGAAAGTAACATATATTATTTATTTTCTTTACAAGAGGGAAAATAATGCCAAGAAAGGATTAAATCTTACTGATAGAAATTATTTGAGTTACTTGATGTTTGAAACACACTGCACTCAATGTTCCCTAATTTAAAAAATAGACACAAAGTATGCATATCACACATACACAAACACACACCATCCAAGAATATGTCTCTTCAATATTCAATTAAATAGTAGCTAGAGAGCTTCATTTATAAACTCATCAAAATTAAGCCTCTTCTGCTGTGTGATTCCATAACTGAGGTTCTTTCCATGCTGATAACCTGCCTGGGAAACTGAATATCCAGAGACGGAGCTGAAAGCTGGTGTAGTCTTAGGCCAATAACTGTATATTATTTTAAACACACTTATAAATTCATTCTTGAGAATGTAGTGTTCGTAAGCATGGGTTTTTACACTGTCAGACTTTTTCACCAAAAGCTTGGAAGGACAGAGTAACTTTTATGAAGGACAAAGTACCCCCAAAGAGTAAAAAGCTCTTTTAAATTAATGAAGGTGTTATATTTACCATATAACATGTGTTTTATTTTAAAGATAAACTTTTTCCCCAAAATTAGAGATAGAATTGACCCCAATACTGTGTGCCAAGTTACTCCTATAGTGGTCTGTAACCCTTAACATACCACAGGCAAAGACAAAAATATATAAACAAAGAATGAAGAGTAGCCTGAGGGAAATGAAAGGGAACAGCAGCAAAGAGCAAATATGTGGGAGATTTTTATTTTGATTTAATGGCATTTTTGACCAAGAGGTTTATTTTAGGGTGGGGAGGGACAGAATCTGAAAATTAATATATGAGCTTTCTCTATAAATATAAACGTTTTTACTTTTAATTAGCTTATTTTATATGGTACTGTGGGTTTTTAAAATCTTTATGTCACATTTAGCAAAGACTTTACCAGGTTTATGTAAACAGATTATGAATGATGAAAAAGTCTTATTTGTATTTTTACAGTTTGCACTACTGTTATGATTAGAAAATGGAAAAAGCTTTTCATACTTTTGACAGAATACAGGGTACTCTTAGTTATTGGAATACTGAAAATAGCTTCCAAATTTTCAAATTTTGCCTCATCACTTATGAAATTTTATTCACTAGGTAGAGTTTACAAGATTAAAATATAATAGTCATTGTTCATATTTGTGAACACATACTGTGTTTTATTCTTTTGAATAATACAGCTGTAACGTTCTTAAAAATAAAGTTCTTAAAGCAACACAATGTCTCCTGAATGTGTGATTTGGAAATTGCTCCACTTCAAGGTGAGATTTCAGATAACTTGCTCACAAGCAAAGATAATAAAACATTCTACATTCAGTATGACACTTTCATAGAATACCTATATATCTTCTGAACCTATGTGCCAGAAATAGCATGAAAATCATTGATAATGCAAAATTCCCCCTCCTCAACTAAATAAATTAATGTTTATCATGCTTGCCACAGATAATAAAAGAAAAATGAATTTGCCCGCTTTTCATAATGTTTCTAGAAAAGGATCATCATTAGCAACAGAAATAATGCAAAGGAGTGGGCCCATGACACTCAGGGTGCATATGTCAGGGTGTATATGTCAGGGTGTATACCTCTCTCTTCTGTGAAAGATAATGGTATCATCCCATGTCACTCATTCTCGATGGATTACCCAAGGAAAAAAAAAGGAAAATGAAAAACAAAATAACAAAACCTTAGTAACTCTCTCTAGTGATCTATGCACTAATTTTTTTCCAAAAGATTAAACTTCTCATAATGTATTTTAAATTTTGTATTTTAAATGTTGAATAAAGAAAGACATAATATGTTATATTCCTGTATATAGAACTTACATTTTTGTTAAATCAATATTGAATCCATGATTATTTTCTTGGTTGTAGTAGCCAGAATACAGACTGTGTAGTGTTGCTTTTTATCATATTCACACTAAATGAGTGCACATGATCCAGGTGGGGAAGAATACCTGTAGTCCCAAGAACTAAGAGACTGAGGCAAGAGAGCCAGTTTGAGGACAGGTTAGGCTATGTAGTGAGTTTAAAACCATCCTGGAATACACAGCAAGATCCTATCTCAAAAAATAAATGAATGCACACAATTCTCTGGGAATATATTGCAACTATAGTTAGGTAAATTATGTTCTAAGTAAATACAGTATTTGAAGCAGCATTATAATAAGCACAGTATTAGTATCTTAGCTTTTGTCATTATGTCTTTAGCAAAAATCTTTCAATTTCTCAGAAATTCACTGTCTATGATTTTGATACTAGTTACCAACATTAGCAATCTGTAGTGTATGTGTATTAAGCAACAGTCCTATTTTAGGGGTCTAGAATAAATATTTAAGAGCAGAGAAATATAGAATTAAGCACCTGGATTCTATATCTGGTTCACCACTTACTCTTTATGACCATGGACCAATTACCTGGGTTCAAGTACCAGTTTTCCTAGTAAGATTCTCATGGGACCATCATGACACTCAAATGAGATTATCTGGGTAAAGAAGCTAAACAGTAAATAACACATATTAAGATTACTTATTATATGTACTGGAATATATGTCAAAAAATTATCATTTTGGGGAAAAATAAAACAAACTGGAATCTTGTAGACATTAGTGAAATCTCTATTAATGAAAGAATTTTTTGTTAATTATAAAAATAAATTTCTTGTTCATGCCACCTGTGTTGGATATCTTTTATTTCCAAGTACAATGCAAAACCAGATAATCAAAATGATTAGGCTTAACTGAATTTAAGATTTTTCTTATGACATATCTAACATTGAATATATTTGTTAAATTTAGTTTTAACCCTAAAGGATGATTAAGAATGTCCTGACTAAATCTCTTATTTTTCATTGTTTTAGATTCACTTGGAGATTGGAGCGTTTTATAAAACATATCATTTTTCAATAAACATGGCTGATTCATTTTTCCCCTTAAATAACACACAGATATTTTTTGGTCAAGCAAACTATTTTTTATAAAAGAAATTTCACTGTGGTATCATAGTAATATATTTGGTTTTGTCTCCAGCTTCTAACATAGAAATCCTAAAATCCTTGCAATGTCGAGTAATAAAAAGGTGAGGAACAGCTTTTATTCTAATGAGTTAATCTTGGTGTGTCTCTGGGAGGCTTGACTAGAAGCTTGGAAACACTGTCTTCTGGGATGTCATAGGGCTGGGTCATGGAGCTAATCATTAACAGACCCTGATTTAATCAATCATGCCTCTGGAATCAAGCCTATATTTAAAGAAAACCAGGTCCTGGTGCCCAGCCTCCCAGCCACTTTTCAGACCCTGGACCTTTAGTCCAGAGGGCAGGCCATTTCCACACTCCCCCTACCAGCCACAATTAGGGGACCACCTCCCTACTTCCTGAAACTAGTATTGCTGTTGATATTTAGCTGCTCCTTCTCCTCCCAGAACGTTGGGCTGCAGTGGATTAACCTTGCTTGTTTGATGGGAGACTCAGTAACCCCTCATCCAAACAGAAGACTTCATCGGGCTTCCATCAGTGTGGTGAGTTTGCCCCTAAAATAGAGGTCTTCAGTGGGTAAACAAGAGCAGTAATGAAATTCTCTCCATCTGTAGGATCTTGGTGAGCTTGTCAAGAGTGGAAGTCCTTCCTCCACACAGAGAACATCAAGTGGGTTGAAGAGAATGCCAATAAGGCTGCCTCCAACCTGGAGAAAATTAAAAGGGCTTATGAGACACCCAGTGACACAGTAGGGACCCAGCTGAGAAAAACCCTATGGACAGGGAGATCTAGTGGCCTGGAACAACCTGAAGACATAGTAACAGTGGGAACTAAGGGTTGATTTACATCAATACTCCTATACTAGTCAGCCTAAGGAGACTATAGGACTCATCCAAGAGGCCCTGCAGGAGGAATTCAGATGACTGGCCCTCTCTTCATTATGATTCCCAGTAAATGGAAAAATATCAACCACACAGTAGGACCCTAAGATACACACTAACAACAGTTGAGACTAATGGGACTGAAAGACCAAATATTAGCTCGAAAGGTGAAAATGACAAAATGAAAAAGCAAAATGCAATCTCAGACATCTAGTCCATCCAGGAACAAGTACAGGAGACATTGAAATAGAGGACTTTAAAAGTCATACATTAGAAATACCTGAAAAGATAGCAAGTGAAATAAAAAAGAAAACATATCCATGAGGCTATAGAGGAAATTAAATTAGAAATAGTTTCTCATGTAAAGACAGAAATGACAACTTTGGTAAAGGAGTTGCTCAACATAGCCAAGAGAAGACACAGATTTAAGAAAAAGTACAGGAGCATGGGAAACTGATTGAAACCTTGAATGAACAATATAGAAAACAAGTAGAATGCATAAAACAAATTCAAAGAGATATCTAAGGAAGAAAAATTCTAATAAAAGCTACTAAAACCATTTAAATGAAGCTGAGGATAGAATTTCAGACCTTGAGGACAGGATCACAGCTAGCAATCATAAAAGGGTAGAACTTTAAAAAATAACAATGTAGCATGAAATGACAATTTAGCAGCTTCAAGATGATGGGAAGAGATATAAGACTAATAGGCATCAATGAAGATACAAGAGTCTATGTGAATGACATTGATAAACTATTTACAGAAGTAATAGCAGAAAACTTCTTAAACATTAGGAAGGAATCTGATATGCAGATAAGTGAGGCATATAGAATGCCAAACAGTCACAACCAACATAAATCTACACCCACACATATAATAATTAAGATCCCAGACATACAGCATAAACCAGAATATTAAAAGCTATTAGAAAGACACAACACACCTATCAAGGAAGACCCATTAGAATCATGGCAGACTCAGCACAAACCCTCAAGTTAAGATGAGCATGGATTGGGTTGTTTCAAGCCCTGAAAAAATAAAAATTAAAAAAAAACTTTCAATCAAGATTGAAGTACTCTGCAAAACTTTCTTTGAAATTTAATGGTGAACTAAGATACTTCCATGATAAGGAACAACTGAAGAAATTCATGTCTACCAAACCAACACTAGAAAGAATACTGAAAGACATATTAGATAGAGATAAAAAATGACTATAATTTCCAGAACAACAACAGAAAGAAACCACCAGACAGGGCAGGCAATTAAATAAGGGGGGAAAATAACATGGCAAAGATGAGCCAGTACATATCAATCAATGTATTATATCCATCAATGTAAATGGCCTCAGTTCACCTATTAAAAGAAATAGGTTAACAGAATGGATCAAGAAACAGGACCCCACAATAGGTTGTATACAAGAGACACATCTGACTCAAAAGGAAACTCATAGATTAAAAGTCAAAGGATGGAAAACAGTATTCCATGTGACAGGAACCCAGAAAAAAGCAGGGGAACTTCAAACCAAAAATGATCAAAAGAGATCAAGAAAGATGAGGAAATAGGAAGCACTATAAAAGATATAGCTGCATGTATGTTTAGGTGTGTGGGATTAATAACCATATTTCTAGGTTCTTGTTGGATTGTTGAACAGATCTGTTTGCACTCTCACTACTTGAGTGTCCACTTTGTATGCTTTAATTTTGTAACTTGAATAACTATTTCTAAAAGAACAATATGTAATTTATCAACTAGTGATTTCTTACTGTTTATCTTCTTTTCTTCAAATTCTGTAATATTTTTACCTTTTTCTGTTTTTTTTTCTCTTTAAATAAAAAAACTGCAAAAAAGAAAAAAGAAAGACAGACACTACATAATTGTTAGTGGAAAAATTCAAGAGGAAGAGCTAGCAAATATAAATATATATGCACCAAATATGCGAGCACCCAACTATATAAGACAAATACTAATGGACATGAAAAACCAAATACACAAGAACAAAATTGTAATAGGGAACCTTAACACCCCACTGTCAAAGAGACAGATAAACTAGACAAAAAGTCAGCAAAGAAATAACAGAATTAAATCAAACCTGAGAGCAAATGGACTTAGTAAATGTTTACAGAGTGTTCCACCCAATCACATCAGAATACACATTTTTCTCAGCTGTGCATGGGACATTCTCCAAAATAGATCACATATTAGCCCATAAAATATTCTTAGGTAAATGCAAAGGCATATTAAATGCATATTATCTGACCATAATGCACTGAAATTGGAAAATAATGGCAAAAGAAATTGCAAAGCATGCATAAATACATGGAAATTGAATAACCTCCTGAACAATCAATGGGCTACAGGTGAAATTAAAGAATAAATTAAGTAATTCTTACAATTCAATGAAAAACCAGATACAACATACCAAAACCTATGGCACATAATGATAGTGGTCCTAAGAGGGAAATATATAGCAATAAATTGTCATATCAAGAAAACAGAATGAGCACAAACAAACAACCTAATTCTACATCTCAAGCTTTTAAAGATTTTTTTTTTTCATTTTAAGAGGGTAAAATTAAACACAACAAAACAGAACATAAGAAAGCAATGTAAGAGTGATCGATTTCAAAGCAAGACAACCAAAGATCTTCACATTATGTCATATTGTGTCTTGTGTCTTGTTTTCTTCCAGATAGTTGTCCATATCTTCACATACAGTGAATTCATACAAAAGAGCATAGTATAAAACTGATCTGAACAGGATGATAAAGCTGTTTAAGACAATAAGAAAGTCAACAATGGCCTGACTGGTTCCATACATGTGCAACACACTAATGTGGTGAAGGCCCCTGCAGGTTGACTGGCTCGGAGGGGAGAGGCCAGCCTACACCACCCCTGCTTGCATCTCAATGACCAACAGCAAAATGGAGAGGGTAGAAATCCTTAGCCGGCATGCTTCAGAAGAACCATAACCAACAAGGAAAGGGGCTGAGACTTCCACCATACACCTGACATGACAACAGAAACATGACAAGAGAAAGAAATGACAAAAATCCCCAGCCCCCAACCCAGCAAATATTGATCCAGGAGAGATAAATACAGAAAAGATTGAGGGCAGCAAACATGCAATATTAGACATGGCATCAGCTGACGTACAGAGATACCTTCGTGACATCATAGATGAGCTTAAAACTGAAATATTAACTCAGGTAAAACAAGATGTAAGATTAATAAAAGAAATGCTAAGCACCTCTCAAGAAGACACAGACAGAAGAATGGAGGAACACACAAAAAGGAGAGAAACATTTGATGAAGAATATAAAGAAAACCTAGAATACATGAAACAGATTTGAAGAGATTAACCAAGAAATCAAAAATGCCATTCAAAGCTGGAAAAATTGCCTAACAGAAGCTAGAGATAGATTAGCAAAATTTGAAGATAAGTTTGCAATGTCTGATTGCAAAAGGTGATCCAGCCCGCGGATCAGTCTGTGGGTCTCACCTGGAGAGGGAATGGGGATGGGGGACATGGGCAAGAGGAGAGAGAGAAGGAGACAAACTGAGGGCTTCCAATCAAGTCTCCTTTATTGATGTGGGGCACAGGGTTTTTACAAGTGGGGGGTGAAACATGGAGCTGGGCAGGGTAAGCACGTTGCATGTCTGTTGATTGGCTAGAGAGCAGGATCTATCCAAATAAGGACAAGCTAGAGGCAGGAAGCTGTTGCTAGGTAGGGGTACATGGTAACCATGACTGGGCCCTCGTCATATCCGCTAAATGCAGGAGAGGATCGTGGGTAATATAGGCTGACATACAGAATGCCCTCAGGCAGGAGGGGCGGGATGGCGGCAAAGCCTTGAGCCGCTCCCTACAAAAAGAAAAGATTTCTTAAAAATAACAAGGAAACAGGTAGTTATAATATAAAGGCTAAAAGACAACAGGATCCATAACTTAAGCATAAAAAACATGAGTGAAGAAGCAGGGGTAAACACAAAGGAAATACAAAAGCTATTCACAAAAATCACTAAGGCAAACTTCCTAAGCACAGGAAAAGGAAATGATATTCAAATGTGTGAGACATACAGAACTCCAGCCACCTACAACCAAAACAGAGCTACACCCAGACATATAATAATTAAGATCCCAGAAATTCATCACAAGTACAGAATATTAAAAGCTGTCAGAGAAAAGAAACAGATCACCTATAAAGGAAAACCCATCAAAATCATGACAGACTTCTCGACACAAACCATCAAATCAAGAAGAGCTTGGAGTGAAGTATTCCAAGCCTTGAAAGAAAATAACCTCCAACTCAGATTGATATACCCTGCAAAACTGTCTTTCATAATTAATGGAGAAATAAAATGCTTCCATGACAAAGAGGAACTGGGGGAATTTGTGACCACCAATCAAGCTCTTAGAAAAAGAAGAGCAAATCAAACTCAAAGCTCATAGAAGAGAGGAAATTATAAATGTCAGCAGAAATCAAAGCAATTGAGACTTAAAAAACAATACAAAGAATTAATGAATCAAAAAGCTGGGTTTTTGAAAGAACAAACAAAATTGATAAACCTTAGCAAACCTTATCAAGAAAAAGAAAGAAAAAACTCAAATTCATGCAATAAGAAATGAAAAGAGAGAAATTACTACAGATGCCATGGAACTTCAAAGGATCACAAATAGCTATTTTGAAAATCTTTACTCATATGAGTTGGAAAACACAGAGGAAATGAACAGATTTCTAGAAGCATATGAACTACCAAAGCTCAATCAAGAAGATATAATAATTTTGAATAAACCAGTATCAGCTACTGAAATTGAAAATGTGATTAAAAACTTACCAAAAAAAAAAAAAGCCCAGGTCTTGATGGATTCACTGCTGAATTCTACAAGAAATATAGAAAAGATTTGATGCCACTACTCCTTAAATTCTTCAATGAAATTGAAAAGGAAGCAATCGTCCCTAAAGCATTCCTGGAGACAAGTATTACTCTGACACCTGAACCAGAGAAAGACCCAACCAAAAAGGAGAACTATAGGCCAATCTCACTAATGAACATTGATTCAAAGATTCTAAGTAAAATACTGGCAAATAGAATGCAGCCAATCACCAAAAATATACATCATGACCAAATGGGATTTATCCCAGGAATGCAGGGATGGTTTATCATACACAAATCAATAAATGTAATACACTCCATCAACAGAGTCAAACACAAAATCACATGATCATCTTAATAGAGGCAGAAAAAGCTTTTAATAAAGTCTAACACTTGTTATGATTAAAAAAAAACTCTAGAGAAACTTGGAATACACGGTATCTACCTCCATCTGATAAAGGCCATATATGACAAACCAACAGCTAATATTATAGTAAATGGAAAAAACCTGAAAGCTTTCACTCTAAAATCAGGAACAAGACAAGGATATTCACTATCACCATTCCTATTCAATATAGTTCTGGAATTATTAGCCAGAGCAATAAGAAAAAAGAGAAATAAAACGAATAAACTTGGGAAAGGAAGAAGTTAAATTATCACTATTTATAGATGACAGGATACTCTACATAGAAGACTCCAAAAACTCCATTAAAAGACTACTAGAGTTGTTAAACAAATTCAGCAGTGTAGCTGGATACAAAGTGGATACTCAAAAATCAATAGCATTCCTGTATACACACAAAAAAAATTCACTGAGAGAGAAATTATGGAAATAACTCCTTTCACAATAGCATCTAAAAACATGAAATACTTAGGAATCACCTTAACCAAGGATGTAAAAGACCTATATGCTGAAAATTATACTACTATAAAATAGGAGATTGAAGAGGATATTAGCAAATGGAAGGATATTCCTTGCTCTTGGCTAGAAAGAATCAACATTGTGAAAATGGCCATACTCCCAAAACTGTTATACAGATTTAATGCAATCCCAATCAAAATACCATTAACATACTTTATGGATCTGGAGAAAATGCTCCTAAAGTTCATTTGGAAATAGAAGAAACCTGGAATAGCAAAGGCAATTCTGGGCAACAAAGGCAAGTATTAGGCATCTTAATCCCTGACTTGAAATTATATTATAAAACTATAGTGATAAAATCAGCATGGTACTGACAAAGCAATAGATCTGAGGATCAATGGAACAGATTAGAAGATGCAAACACAAATACAAAGACACTCAGCCACCTGATATTTGACAAAGGGGCTAAACATGTTCCCTGGAAGAAGAATAGCCTCTTTAATAAATGGTGTTTGAAAAACTGGCTCTCCACATGCCAAAGACTGAAACTAGACTCATGTTTATCACTATGCATTAACCTAAAGTCAAAATGGATCACAGATCTAAATACTAAAATAGAAACACTGAATCTACTGGAAGATAAGGTAGGTAGAAGTCTTGGAGACATAAGGATAGGCAGAGAATTCATGAACAAAATGCAAACTGCACGGGAAACACTTCAAAGAATCAACACCTGGGATCTCATATTATTGAAAAGTTTCTGCACTTCAAAAGAAATCATCAACATAGTGAAAAGAAAACCCACAGAATGGGGAAGAATTTTAGCCAGCAAGCCCTCAGACAAAAGACTTATATCCAGAACATATAAAGAATTGAAAAACATCAAGCCCCCCAAGTTCAAAGACCCTCTTCAAAAATGGGCATCTGAGATGATCACACAGTTCTCAGATGAAGATATACAAATGACAAAACATGAAGAAATGTTCACCTTCACTGGTTCGTTTGATAAATGCAAATTAAAACAGCATTGAGATTTCATCTCAGTCCAGAAAGAATGGCTGCCATCAAGAAAACAACTGATAACAAATGTTGGTGAGGCTCCACAGCTCCACAGGAACACTGCTCCACTGTGGGTGGGAGTGTAGACTGAAGCAGCCACTGTGTAAATCAGTGTGGAGTTTCCTCAAAAAACTAGGATTGGAAGTTCCATTCAATCCAGCTATTCCCCTCCTGGCTATTTTCCTTGAAGAACTGAAAAGGTCATATCTCAGTGATATATGTTCACCCATGTTTATAGCAGCACAATTTGTAATAGCTAAATCTTGGAAACAACCAAAATGCCCATCAACTGTAGAATAGATGAAAACAATGTGGTAGTTTATACAATGGAATATTACTCAGCTATAAAAAGGATGATATTGAGGCTTTTATAGGTAAATGGAGAGAACTTGAGACTATTCTCATAAGTGAAATAAATCAGACTCACTTTTGTAAATACCATATTGTCTCTCTAGTATAAAAAATAATAATGAAAAACTGAAAATAATATGTTCCAAATTGTATCATAGATATTGTCATAATGAAAGGGAAAGAAAGTGTTTTAAAGGATGTAACTGTATGTATAAGTGTGAAAGATAGATAACCATACTACTAAGTTTTTGTTAGTTCATCAAGCAGAATAGTTTGTACTGTAGTTTGATTGTCCACTTTTTATGCTTTGTGACTTGAGCAACTACTTCTAAGATAACAATATGTAATTTATCAACTAGTGGTTTCTTACTGGTTTTTTTTTTTGAAATTCTGACTATTTCTACCCTTTTTTCTGTTTTGCTTTTTTTCTCTAAATAAAAAAAGAAGAAGAAAAAGAAAAAAAAGAAGAAAACCCTAAATGACTGAGCTTGAGGAGGTTCGGGTTGGTTAATGCATTGATATGCCATGAAGGTGCTGCTCCTGTCTCCTTATGGTGAAGCTAGACCACAGGATATAGCTGTACATCTAGCCATTTGTGTCTTTTATAGAAAGCTAGTAAATGTAAATTAAGTGTTTTTTCTGGGTTTTTAAACTCTTCTTGCAAACTGTCAAATCTGAGGTAGGCAGAGGGAATTTACTTTGTGACCAAGCCAGGTGCAGGTAACCTGGGAACTTTACCTCTAATGTCTGAAAAGAAAGCAGTTTTGTGCAAGTGAGCCTATTAATGTGTGGAGTCCACCTGCAAGGAATCCAGGCATGGTAGTACACTCCTGTAGTCCTGGCTATTTGGGAAGACCACAAGTCTCAGGTCAACCTGGACTTCTTAGAGAGCCCCTGGCTGAAACGAAACTTTATAAGGCTGGGACTGTAGGTCATTGGTAGAGCATTCACCTAACATTGAGGCACTGGGCTCAATACTAAAAGGAAAAAAAAAGAGCTATAGGGCACCAAGTTGATATCAGAATTGGTTGCTATTAATCCATTTTGACATTTTTCCTTATAATTTTATCAGATTATTTCTCTTAGTTACAAACAGATTTTTCTTTTCTCCCAAATATATCACTGGTTCAATAGACAGTATCAAATTATGCTGTTATTAAATTATTTATGTATGTAGTTTGAAAGCATTTTTAATCGTCTTGCAGAACTTTTGTAAAAGATCATAATCCCTCAGTCTCTTATATCAGGAAAAGAATAATCCTCAGAACTGCTTTTGAAATACTGTGCCTCAATATAGTATCTGTCTTTTCCCCAGGAAGTATTTCTTACCTATGCTATACTATTTTGTTTGTTTGTTTGTTTGTTTGATTCATACCAGGAATAAATCCCACGACCTTGCACTTGACAGGCAAGCACTGTGGTACTAAGCTATATCCCTGCCCCTCTATGTTATACTGTAATCACCATTTGAAAATGTTATGTTTTCCTGGAACTTTTATATTTTAACATCAGCTCAATAATATTAGTATAATGTGTTCTGAATTATGCATGTGTATGTGTGTCTGTGTACATAAACTTTTCATTCATATATACATAATTAACCTTAAAAGTTTCATGATCACATCATGAAAAGGGTAACCTGTTTTTATTGCATGCTATAATTGTGACTGTTACATGACTATGTCAGTGACTATGGCAACAAAGTAATAAGGATAATAAAAGTTTTATTTGATTGTATATTGCTTATTTTGTGCACTTATAAAAATAAGTTTATTTTTGCTATGAATAAAAATAAAGACTCTATTTTCTGACATAGTTAAGTTAAAACTAAAGAAAGAAAAATGTCAATATTAAAATGAAAAACTAGGCTGGGGATTTAGCTCACTGGCATAAGCTCCTGCCTTGCAAAAGTGCAATCGTGAGTTTGATCCCCAGTACAAAAAAAAAAGAAAGAAGGAAAGAAAGAAAGAAAAACTAAAGCCAAAACTAAGCAAAGAAAAGTGATCAAATAAACAACAATTAGAAAAAAGTTACACACTAATTTAGGAACTTCTTTCATCCAAGTAAAAGTCTTTACAATTTGATCAATAGATCTTTTTTAAACAAGTATCATGGTTTACCAAAATTAAATTGTAATTTCATTTTTTTAGAACTCAGGTTTAATGCTTACAGTAAGCATTACTTAAGAATTAAGATTTGGTAGAGAGGTTGAAAGGAAGATAAGGAGATGGGGGAAGAATCAAGATTTCATATATAGCTACAAATTCCCTTTGATGAACATGGTCACTATATGTACCTAACATATACCAATAAAAGTCACTTTCTTTGAAAAAAATGAATTACAATTTAGGGGCTTTTTCATCATAACAATGAAGTGTTCTTTATTGTTTTAGTCAGGCATGGTTGTGAGTGTCCGTAATTCCAGTCTGAGCCTGGGCCAGGGGTATAGATCAGCAGCTACAGTGCCTGCCTGGCAAGCATGAGGTCCTTAGTTCTATTTCCAGTAGGAAAGAGAGAAAGAGAGAAAGAGAGAAAGAAAGAAAGAAAGAAAGAAAGAAAGAAAGAAAGAAAGAAAGAAAGAAAGAAAGAAAGAAAGAAAGAAAGAAAGAAAGAGAAAAGAGAAAAGAAAGAGAAAGAAAGAAAGAAAGAAAGAAAGAAAGAAAGAAAGAAAGAAAGTAAGAAAGAAAGAAAGAAAGGTTAAGCCTGAGGGATCACTTCAATTCTGAGGCCAGGCTGGGTTACATAAATGAGTTCAAGGGCAACTCGAACTACATACATAATGTGACTCTGTCTCAAAAAACAACAACAAAATAACAATTAAAGTACGCAATCTTAAAACCCTCATAATTATTTATTTTAGAACTATGTCTGTACTTTAAAACCTTTTCTAGTTCATCAGCAAGCTAAATTCAAATGCTCCATGTGAAATAGCATTACAGCGCTGAGCATACTTCTTCAAGAAAGTCACTGGACCTGCACCAGTTTAGTCAAGCCATTCCCTCCTATTAACTTCAATTCCATTATTCAACACAATATCCGGTTAAAACATTAGCATTCACATCATTTTTCAAGGCCAAGAAAGACATAAGTCAGTTTCACTTAATTGAATTGTTGTCAAATTTCTCTCATCAAGGAATAATGGATTTGAAATTTTGTTTTACCTTAAATGCATAACATTATTTTTGTCCATAAAGCCTTACTTCTAATGTACTGTGATCATTTCACATTCTTAGTTTTATTGTTTATTATATCTACACACTTCTTGTTTTCTCTTATCTAAAAATATAAAAACACACTATAATTTTATTCGACAGTTTTAAAGTCCTTTCTTTTATTCTTACAAATAACTACAAATAACTGCTATACTCTGCAGTAATCTAAATATTTTTCACTCACATATTATCTTTCAAATATTGAGTAGAATAGCTAAGACCATTAGAAACATCATTAGATTCTCTCTAAATTATTGCCATTCAGTAAATTAACAGCTTCTGAACATGAATACCTTTGACAACATAGACGTGGGGAATGAGGTTAAGAGGAAACAATTTTTTCTTAAAATAGCTGTGTTTACTTCTGCCACACACACATTACTTTAAGGTCTCACCAGCCTACTTCTTCATCTTCTGTTCTAGCATATTAAATATCAGTATTAAATTTGGATGTCTATATTCTCTACAATTCATGTCTGTAAGCATTTTTAAAAAGGATCATTTTTTGTCAATTTCAATCTGAGAACTTTCCTTTGCTTACAATTTCTCCAAAGTCATAAGGAGAGGCTTTTCAGTGAAATCACAAATTGTTTTAGAATTCCTGTAGTTAAAAAACAAATACAACAAAAGAGAAATCCTAGAGATATGATTCAAAAATTGTTCAGGAATCCAATGCAAAAGAATAAGTAATTCAGAAAATATGAATTACCTATAACACAATTTAGAAAGAATTGAAATTCCTCAGACAGTACTCAGATGGCCTGAATTCTGGCCCACTGTAATTTCTTGAAATTAAATGCCACAGATCACTTATTTTTTGATACTAATGTCTCTGTTATCTAGGAGATGCTTACAAAGTGTTAAATAAATAGAATTTAATTAATAAAATCATGTAATCAATTATGAAAATACTCCTTCATAATCTCATTTTATTTAGTGATCCTTAAGATTTCTGCCATTTTCTTTCACCCTTAGTTATTGAAGATCATTCTCCTTAATCTAAGAAAGCCATAAAAATAAAAAGTCTTGTAGTCAACATAATTTTAACTGCTTTCTCTTTGTTATTGGTTATGAAAACATTAGAAACTATGTCTATTCTATAAAAATTATATCTAATTACTGAGCTGGAAATGACTTAAGCACTGAATTTAAAAGTAACAGAAAGAAATCTATATTTAAACCCAATGACTAATCAAATTTTAATTGTGTAGGACAACTTCATATTTTCCAGCATCTCTGGACTAATCTTGGAAAATATCTTCCTATTTCCATGTAATAGAATCTGCAAGCACTCGGGACATGGATTTATTAAAATGAAATATTTGTAGAGTACAATTCAAAAGTGAATATGTAAGATAATGCATGATAGGCTAAGGGTGTAATATTCTATGCAGATTATTCTAATACCATAATAGAGTTGATCAAAGATGCATCAGGAAGATATTGGTTTTGAGGATGAACTCTAGTTTGATCCCAAGTTTGTACTGATCAGAAAGTGAAAAGAAGAAATGTGCTTTCAACTCATATGTCCAGTTGCCAATTCTCAGCCTCTCCAGAATAGAACTGGCAAAGGCAGAAGGCTGCTTAATTTATGTGGGGAAACCGGATTTTTTTGTTAGAAAAGGAAAATAGTTTCTATCCAAATCATTAGGTCCATCAATAGTAATTTCTAGAGAAATTAGGGAATTTTGTTAGGGAAGGATAGTAGTTTTTATCATGCTCATTTGACTCATCAACAATTTCAAGGAGGTGAAAAAGCAGGGAATATTCACAACATTTAAAATTAATCTAAGGTCCACAAATTGTCACATTGTCCTCTACACTTTAAGATTCAGGAACTAATACAAGTATCCTGGACCAATCCCAAAGATAACAGTAACATGTTCATGTGTGTGTGTGTGTGTGTGTGTGTGTAGAGAAATTGACAAAACAATGGTTCCCAATAATAAAGCTGCTACGGGGCTGGGAATTTAGCTCAGCGGCATAAGCACCTGCCTTGCAAGCACGAGGTTGTGAGTTTGATCCCTGGTACTGGAAAAAAAAAAAGAAAGAAAACTGATACATAGATTTAAAAGGAAAAAAAAAACCTATTCATGTAATTTAACAGTTCATTATTAAAGTCCAGTGTGATAGAAAGGGAGTAAAATACAGTTAGGTGATCAGAATGTAAGTTAATAAAGGTTTGCTTTGTCATTCAAGCTATGAATTCAGTTATAATAGCTGAAGTCTATAAACTCAGCTGCACATAATCACAGATTTGTCCTCCTCACTACATTCCAGGGCTGGGCTGATTCCAGGTCTCGGTGTACTAAGGCCTTCAGTAAGTATTTACTCTAGATGAGGAATATACCATGGAATAAGAATTTAGATAAAAATTTCACAGATTGAAAAACTGATGCTAAAAGAGGTTAAGTAACTTGCTAAAAGCAGGTTGCTTGGTAGTGTCAGATTTAAAAATATAAGGCTAAAAAACTGTTACAAGATTTCCTACTTCGGCCACACATTGGCTTCTAAATCACATTCACACAAACACTTTGGAAACTGATATGTGGAAAAAACAAGGTGTGGTCTTTACTCATGGTGAGTCAATCTGTACATCTGGAATAGGATAAAACATTTATCACTCAATCCTCCTAGAAAGTCATTGTCCTTAAAACAGGGCTATCAGTAATGCAAATAAGGCCCAAGACTGTGATAAGCCTGCCGAGCTAAAGTGATTCTCACAGCCCTGCTTGCTTTCAAGACTGACTTAAGGCACCTCCATCCCCATATAAACAACTGGGCCTAGGAGACGGGAAAAGCTAAACACTTGTAGCTCATGACTAAGATTCTGAAAGGAGAAAACACTAAGTATTGTGTGTTCAAACTCTTCAGCCTTTCAAATACTATGATTAGTATGTGTTACATTATAGTTCAGCATCCAAAAGTGACCTTTTAAGTCAAGTCTGAGCTAAGTGTAAAAGATGGAGTCCTATAATTTATTTTCCCTGGAACTATCCAGAACAAGATACATTGCTGGAGTAGAATTAACACTGCAAGCTAAACCAGATGAAAAATACATTTTCTTGAAATGAAAATTTTCCAGGGCTAAAAAACAGTTGGTCAGCCTTTCTAGAAAGTTATCAGCAACCAGTTAGATGTATGCTCTATGAAAGTCTCATATTTAATGATGAATTGTAAATTAAATAAAAAGTACCTGTCATATATTGTCTTATCTCTTTCCCTTTTTCTCTTACTTCTTTATTACGTCTTTTTATTTTATTGCCACAGAGACTATTTGAATAATACACTTTCCATGATGAACACTGGTTTTTTGGAAGAAAAAAATTTAAATAAATGCTGCATGCAATAGCATTCTTATTATTTACAATATGAAGATGGAGAGAAGACAGAGATACATTATTTCTAACATTGATATAAATTGATATGGAAAACTATCTCAATTATCATATTAGTCCATGATATTGTATTGCTAGAATTAAGAATTTGAGGCCTAACCCTAACTAAAAAGCAAAACTGACTGAAGAATACATATAAAACAAAATTAATGTTGATACTTAATTTCACAAGTAATAATTCAACCATTTGTAAAACAACAAAATACATTACTATTGGTACTCATTTCCCTTTGAAATTTAAATGGAATCCTCTAATGAAAGTGATAGGCATTAATAATGTAGCTGTCCTAACCCAACAGCCAAAACTTTCCTGTAACAGCCCACCAGCGTATATTTTAGATTTGGAAGTAACATACTGCCCTTATGATATATATTAATTTCTTTTTTAAAAAATCACTTAGAAAATGGAAAAATCATTCTTAGCTCATAAACTCGATATTCATATAAGGAAAATAAATGTAACTATCAAACTTCTAGATGTCAGAAACATTGAGTTCGTGTTCCCCAGAAGTGAACAATGAATTTTAAGAAACAGTTGAGGTTACTAGTAGGAAATATTTATTGAAAAGGGGGAGATATAGCTCCTGGGTGATAGGAGGGAACCCAGAAAACTGATTGGCATTGACCCACAGTACAGAGCAAGTTTTATAGAGCGAAACCATAAAGTAGGCACAGATTCACAAGATGGGTTCAATGTGGGGCAAAACTACAATCAAGCAATAAAATTGCAAATTTAGTTGTTTAGGTAACATTGATCCATTGGGAAAGTAGATCATATACCAAGTGTACCTGGGAAGAACAAAGACCTTTTTTAGGAAGAGACAAGATAAGGGGTTCCAGCCACTCACCAGGGTGACTGATATTAATGTTAACTTATTGTTTATCTGTCAAGGAGACATGTAGACCTGATCATTTCATCTTCATCTAAAGGACCAGCCTCCAAAAGATACACATCTGGACACAGTTGTAGTGTGTTTTCATCATCTGTATTGACTCCCTTGGGGGGCTATTCCTGCCTGACTGCCTATAATCCTTCTTCCTAAAGCTTTCTACAATATTTCCCCTCTGAAGAGACACTTCTAACTGCAGTGAGAAGCAATGGGCAATGACTGGACTGGCTGCTTCTGGCTGAAGAGTTCTATAGTTGTAACTGGCAGTCAGAGATACATTCCAGAGGGTCTCTCTAAAGACCCTGATAGATACTGGGTGTTCTCATCTGGAGTGGGCGCATAGCTTTAAGTTTGGAGACCATAAAACTGAAGAAACAGTTCAGTATGCATAGACCAAATAATAAGATCAGCAAGGCTGTCCTCTAAAATAAAAAAAATTTTTTTTTTAAAAAAAAGACTGTCATCAATACAACCAACAAGAGTTTTCACCAGGAAGAGCCAGTAACAGACTTCCACAAAGAGGGAAAGGAGAAAGTCAAGGGAATTTCATAATCTGGCATAGCATTAACTTGTCATTTAATATCTTGAACAGCTATTGAGGTTTTAGCAGAAGGATCAGTAATGTACACACAGCATTCAGATTTTGCAGTTACACAAGTACTTGCTGTTTCTGCTGTTAAAATGCCAGTGCCATCTGACTTTGGAGGACAGCTTGCCTCATTAATTTTACTTCTTCATCTAGGAGAGAGAGATCAGTCAAGGAGTTGTTTAAGGTCTACTGAACATTGTTAAGGCCTCCAAATGTTGCCTGAAATCCTCTAATCCTAGAGAAGAGACAATGATGGGAGCCAAATGATCATACCAGTGAATCACACTTCTAGACCATTGATATTGTGAATAGGGTAAGTTTGAAGAGTGGTTGACAGTTTTGTCACTCCTGCCTTATAACCACACAAGTCCTACCGTGTATCTTCTGATCCATCTAGAGGGTATCTGGGGCCATAAATTGGTTCCACAACACCAATGAGTGCCATTTGGGGATTTCCATTTAATATCAGAGTGACTAAACTGTTGCAAACTAGTCCTTGACCTATAAAGTTATAGTATGTATACACTGGAAAATGTTCATCCCAAATATTTAGTAGAGTTAGGTAAATGATATTTTGTTTGTGATCCCCCTAATATAAGGGGATCTTTCTACCAAGTTGTCCTACAGTTGGAGTTAACTATATATAATAGTCCCATATCTGAAAGTCTTTGTATCTGTAATTGTTGACTCACAAAATAGGACCCATATGCTTACTTAATAGGGGTTCTACTAATGTCTGTAGAGAAGCTTTAGCGGCATTTTTAGAAAAAATTGAATTGTGTCCAGATTTGGAAGAGTATATTCTATAGGACACTGTTAATTTGTAAAGGTGGACTAAACTACAAATCACTGAACTTCTACATTTCTCATCAATGTAGTTTTGTAGCTTATTCTAGTCATCTCTGGAAGTGGGGATTCCCACTGGGGAAGTCCTTATATACTTGTACTTGTCAAGGGAAACAGAGCACACATTCATCAAGATATTTGGTTTTGGGTGTTTATTTTTTTGTTTTGTACCAGGGATCAAACTCATGACCTCTCGCTTGCCAGGCAGGCACTTAATCCCCTGAGCTAAATCCCCAGCCCCTCATCAAGATATTTGTATTAACAATTCTATGTATTCCTGTGCCCACACTAGAGAGGAATTACTTTCTCCTCTAAGTGATAATTAGTAAAGGGGCTAAGAGTAATATCTCCAATTATTCTCTGAAGTTTTTTTAAATGAGAATTTTAAGTCTTCTATGGGATCACAGGAGTATGTGGATGGTTATTCACACTCAGCAACAGTCACTGGTTCCCACAGCTTGAGTCAGGTGTGGTGTATCCAGCAGTCCAGGCCTCTTACCTTGACAGCTGGTGGAGTGGACATGATCACAATGCATGGTCCTTCTGTAGTTGGTCCTGGGGAAGGAGATGATGAGGGATAAAACATTACCAGTAGTAAATCTCTGGGGTGGAATATGGAATTTATTTTTCTTTAGGTTGAGCTTCTGTTAGCTGTTGAAGAGTCTGTTGAAATTTAGCCAGTGAGGTGACATCTTTTAGTAAGGCTATCATTTCTCTATTGAAAAGAAAATCATTAGTAAGGAAAATCCATAAAGCATTTCAAAAAGACCAACGCCTAGGATTTGAGGTATATTTCTTACTATGATTAAAGCTAAAGATAATAACTGAGGCCTCTGAAGGTGAGTTTCCTGAATCATTTTGCAAAGATGTCACTTTAGGGTCTCATTCATTTTTTCCTGTCTTTTCTAATGATTGTGGCCTCCATCCACATTGAAAGCGATAGAGAATGTTCAGTTCCTGAGAGACAACCTAGGTGATTATCGCTTTTTAAAAAGGCCCATTATCATTCAGGAAGCTCTTAGAAGATCCAAATCTGTGAATGATTTCTGAGGCCAAAACCTTTACTACCTCTTTTGCATTTTCTGTTCTACAAGGAAAGTCTTCGATCCAGTTTGCAAAAGTATCTACTCAGATCAACAGGTATTAGGGTCCATTACTCTTCACCATATGAATAAAATCCAACTGTCAATCTTCTCCAGAGTATTTCACATGTCTCTGTATACCTGGAGAGGCTATGTTCCATTTAAGAGAATTGTTCTTTTGGCAGAGCTCATATGTCTTAACTATCTGTTGTAATGTTGGAAAAAGTCCCTCTCCTATGAATAACTTTGCAGCCATCTGGTGGGTCTTGTCTCTCTCCAAGTGAAAGTTTTGATGTAAAGACAATAATTTTCTATTGGCTAGTACCAAAAAGGAAAAATTTACCATCATCTGACTATAACCATCCTGATGGAAGAAACTGATACCTACAGGAGAGAACCTATTCAATTTCTGACTGAGAATATTTGGGTTGAGTAAGAGCTAGGGATTCATCTAAGATCATGAAGGTCTGGGTGAAGGGGCTTGAAAGCTTATTTTGCAGCTATGTCAGTCAGGTGAGTTGATTATCTGGAGATATTTTGTCCTTTTGGGTGTACTTTACAGTGAATTATTGCCACTTTGGAGGGCACAAAGACAGATGACAAAAGTTCAGATTCATTAGCTGTCAGACAATTTCTTTCTATTTGACCGTGTGGCATGCAACACTAAGAAAGCATACTTTGAATCAGTATAAATATTGACTGTTTGTCTTTTAGGATTTTTAAAGTCCTGGTCAGGTCTATGAGTTCTACCACCTGGGCACTAGTCACAGGGGCAAGTGTCTGATATAGAGTCACATCTTCATATCCTGCCTTTCTTGTCCCATTGTCCATGAAGGGACAGCCATCATAGAAGAGGGTCACATCAGAATGAGTAAGGGGTGTGTCTAGCAAGTCTTCTCAGGCTGCATCCATATGAAGAATTACCTGTTCACAATCATGTCTTTCAGCCTCAATTTCTTCCCTCTGTGGTAGAAAGGTAGGATTTAAGAGGGACTATATCTTTATTTGAATGGCTGGTCCTTCTAGAATTAAAGCCAGTATTTAAGAAGTCAGTTATCTAATGGTCACAGGCTCTCTTTGGAAGAAAGAAGTTCTGCCACATACAGTGAGAAGCAAAGGTCTAAGGTCAGTTCAAAAGCACACAGGGCATCCGTTTGCTACAGTGTCTAATTAGTGACTCAGGTACCATACAGGCTGTTAAGCAAGTCCTTGATCTTGTGTAAGCACACCCAAAGCCATGTGCCTTTCGTTAACATGTAAATTGAAACAGTATCCTAAAGATAGGCTGAATGCTGCCCACTCAAAAACACTTATTTAAGCTTCTAGAGTGCAGTTTGGGAATCAGGTTCCCAGGTCAAAATATGTATATCTGCTTTTTGGGTTTCCATTATAAACTGAAAGAAGGGTAGTACAGTCTCACCACACCCTGCTATTGAAAAGCGACAGAAGTCTGTAATTCCTAGAATCCCCTTAGGTGTTTTAGGGTCTTGGGCTCAGGAAGGAATATATTCATTTAATTCTCTCTTCTCCCAGTCTTTGGGTTCCCTTAGGTGTGACAAAGCCCAGATATTTTACCTCAAGCCTGCAAAGTTGTGCCTTAGACTTAGAGACCTTATAAGCACTATCTTCCAGTAAATTCAGCAGAGCACAGGTTTCTTGGCTAGAGCACTCTTCTGAGGAGACACAGAAGAGTATGTCAACCACATATTGCAAGACTGTGACTTCGGAAAATCCAAAATATGCCAAGTCATGGGAAAGCACTTGTCCAAAAAGATAGGACCATCTCTGAATCTTTGACAGTCCAAACAGTTGAGAGGCCTAGTTGTGAGGATTTTCAAATCAAAAAGAAACTGGGATTCTCTATGTACAGGTATGTAAAAGAAAGCATCTTTTTGATCTAACAATGAATACCAGTTGGCATCTTCCAGTACCTGAGAAAGGAGAGTGTACAAGGAGGTACCGCTGAATGGATAAACACTACTGCCTCATTTACCGACCTAAGGTCCTGTACTAACCTCTACCCTCCATTGGGTTTTTGAGCTCCCAAATTAGAGTGTTACAGAGGCAGTTACAGAGTTTAAGTAAACCTTGTACCCTTAAGATGTCTATTAGAGGCAATAGTCCTCCTTTAACTTTAGGCCTTAGAAGATAGTGTCTCTGGTGAGGAAGAGTGGCAGGATATTAGAGATATATCTGTACTGGAGCAGCTCTGATTGCTCTTCCTTTCTACCTTTAGTTGCCCACATTTTAGGATTTAGTTTCATCTCCATGAGGAGGAGGCAGCATAGCTGGACCAGGTACATGTATATTACAGTATTTAAGTAAGATAAGATATCTCTCCACAGCAAGGGACCTGGACCTCAGGCATAATTAAAAAGGAACAGACAATATCTCATGACTGTAACTTGCATCCTGAGTAACTACTCTGAAGATAATATGAGATGTATCAATTATTTTACTCTCCTATTATCTTGTTTGAAATTCTGTTTTATTTTTCTTCTTTTTAAAATTAAAAAAAAAAGGAATAGGAAAAGAGAAAGCAATCCCAGTTCACCTTAAGAGTTGGAGAAATAGTGAGTTACCTCTTCTCCATTGATTCCTTTTACTGAAGTATGATGGCTAGAAGGCCAGGGCTGGCAAAAAGAACCAAGAGATGTGCCAGTTTCCAGCAATGTACTTGTTTCTTTCCTTTCTGTAGTCATGATTGCCCAGAGCTGTTCTGTGAAGATGACTGTCCGGCCAAAGAGAAGGTGGAGAGTGCCTTGGGGCTCTTCTGTCTTGCTAAGCCAGGTGATAAGATAGGTCTGACCTTTGAGATTTCTGTCCCAGGGGACAATCTGACTTGCATTCAGGGCCTGGCTCAGGGGGCCTCTTGTCATGACAGTGTTTATCACAGTCCTTCTTCAGATGGCCTGGTTTTCCATGGTGGTAGCAGGTGAGTTTAATCATTGAGCACTTTGTGGAACCCTGGGAATCAGAGTTTATTCTTTTTGAGGCTGTAACCAAGCCAGCCTTAAAAGTCTTTGTTTCTCCCTTTGGCTTCTTCCTGGTTCCAGTTATGAAATACTGAAGAGGCAATTCTCACTAAAATATCAAGTGAGCTCTGGAGCAAAATTCATCTTTTGTAGCTTTTTTTCTGGTATCTGAGAATGATTGGCTAATAAACTTTTCTTTAAGAATAATTTGTCTTACTCAATCAGAAACCAGGGATGTATGCTTTATCAATGCCTCTTGTAAATGATCTAACAAGGCAGAGAAGATTTCATCTTTCTCCTGAAGAGCAGTTGACAATTTAAAATAATTGAAGGGCTTAGTTCTTGTCCTTCAGAGACCTTCATGAATACATGTCTGAAGATTCCTCCCATTCCAATCTCCCATCTCATTGGTAGGCCAGTAGAAATCTTGTGTAGGGACTGCCTGAGGTCCACTAGGAACCAGATGTTCCCCTGGCTTCCAGGCCTTCTGGCCTTCTAAAATTAACAATATGATATCCTCTCCAAATGCAATTGCAGCTTGTAATGATGCTTATTTGATTTAAAAGTAGCATTACATCTTTCCAAGCTAATTCATAGGTCTGAATAAGTTCCCTGAAGACTGGAATGTACTTATCAGAGTCATCTGAAAACCTTCCCAGATCTTGTTTGACCTGTTTGAGGTCACTGAGAGAAAAGGACACGTGGACACAATTAGTGCCATATTTTCCTTCTACTTTCTGCAAGAAATAATGTCCTTGAGGAGCCTGAATAAAATGAGATAGGGGTGCATGTAACCCAGTAGAGGCTTCAGTTACAGCTGGCTTACAAACCTCATCCTTGGGATTGGAAGGGCAAGGGCAGGGAACCTCAGGCTCAGTAATAGTAGATGAAGCTTTGATTAAGGTTTCCTTAGAAACCTCACCCTTAGGTTCTGAAGGGCAAGGGAGATGAACCTCAGACTTAGTAATAGTAGATGCATCCAATTGTGCCTTAAGAGCCTGAGGTATCTGGTTTTCCTGTGGCTTACATTTACATTTATATTTACATTAAGAGCACAAGTAAAGAGTATATTGTAAAGCAAAAAAAGTCTGAACATAAGTAATTCTGACTTATTTCCCTCCCTCTTACAGAACAAATCTAGTTGTAAAATAGTATCATAATGCTTCCCTCAGTGTTACACTTTGTCACTAAGGGGTGGGCAGGTGTGAGACTGGACAATATGAAACAGCTTTTTCTCAATATGGGAGGTTCAAACAATTTCCCGTGCTTAAGAATATATTCCACAGGAATAAGAGAATTTGACATTGAATTCCCTGTATGAAGCACAAGAGAAACAGGCATCCCTTTTAATCTCCACTTGGTTTCTATATCCCCTTAAGGTGCCCCTGGGATAATCTGCAAAGTAACCAGAGGATAGGTCACCTCTTACAAATGTGCACCCCCACATTCCCCAAAAGTTCACACCTCTAGCCCCAACATACAAAATAAGAAGCTACAATTGATTCCAGCTATGACAGTCCTATTTAAAGAAGAAAGCATCACTAGCAAAATTAAACCAATAATCAAGAAACCTGGGCAATTGTTCTCCAGTTGTTGTAAAAAAGATCACCACCACAGATAGATAAGGGCAAGTAATGGCTTCAAAAAATCCTGCCCTGACCCAGCGGCAGCCGGTAACTCCTGCCAGAGGCACATGGATGGCTTAGACATGCAGGCCTCCCTTGGAGCCCGGCCTTCTGCAGAGACCACCCAGCCAGTAACTCCAGCTAGAGGCGCCCTGGCTGGTTTAAATTCTGGCCTCACTTGCGGCCCCACCTTCTTTGCAGATGACCTTCATGGACCAGAGAACTCCAGCCAGAGCCCCCATCCTTTCTCCCAAAACCTTGGACTACAGTGGATTAACTGAACTAGCTTGAGGGGAGACTCAGTGACTGCCTCACCCAATCAGAAGATCTCAGCAGGCTCCAGTCAGTGTGGTGAGTATGCCCCTAAAATAGAGTGTACAGTGGATAAATAGGGCTAGCAGTAAAGCTCCCTCCAACTAACTGTAAGACCTTAGTGAGTCTGACAAGAGTGGGGGTGACTCCTCCCGGCACACAGAAAACATCAGACAGAGTGAGCAGTGTGCCAATAAGGACTCCTCCAACTTGAAGAAAATCAAAAGGGCTTATGCGATACAAAGGCACACAGTAGGGCCACAGTAGGGCCTCAGACAACACAAATACTATAGACAGGGAGATTTGTTGACCCAAAATAACCAGAAGATTAAGTAATAGCAGGAATTAAAAGTTGACTTACATCAATACTACTAGACTTGACAGCTAAGGAAGTATATAGAACTCACCCAACAGGCCCTGCAGTGGGAAGTCAGGTGACTGGCCCACCTCTTCATTGTGGACCCAACAATTGGACAAACATTAACTTTACATTACAACCAAAAGATACATACTACCAACAGTGGACACTAGTGGGACTGAAGGACCAAATATTAACTGAAAGGGGGAAAATGGCAAAAGGAAAAAGCAAAACACAAGCTCAAACATCTGATACAACAGGAGCAAGTACAGGAGACAGTGAAATTGAGGACTTCAGAAGTAACACACCAGAAACCTCTGAAAAGATAGCAAGTGAAATAGAAAAACAACTGCATGAGGCTATAGAGGAAATCAAATTAGAAGTACTCTCCCATGTAAAGATAGAAATAACAACCTTAGTAAAGGAGTTGCTGAGCACAGCTAATGAAGAAATAGAGAAAAAAGTACAGGAGCATGGGAAACTGATCGAAACTTTGAATGAACAATATAGAAAACATGCAGAATTAATGAAACGAACTCAAAGAGACATCCAAGAAACAAAAAATTCTATTCAAAGTGTGCAAAACCATTTAAATGAAGCTGAGGATAGGATTTCGGACCTCAAGGACAAGATTGCAATTAGTGAACAGGAAAGGATAGAACTTTTAAAAATAACAAAGCAGCATGAAGTGACAATCCAACAGCTTCAACATGATGCCAAGAGAAAAAATATAAGATTAATAGGCATCAATGAAAAGGCAGAAGCCAATGCAAATGACATAGCCAAAATATTCACAGAAGTAAAAGAAGAAAATTTCCCAAACATAGGGAAAGAATCTGATATGCAGATAAGTGAGGCATATAGAAGACCAAACAGTCACAACCAACATAAATCTACATATAATACAGACATATAATAATTAAGGTCTCAGACATACAGCATAAAAACAGAATACTAAAAGCTGTTAGAGAAAAGACACAACTCACCTATCAAGGAAAGCCCATTAGAATCACAGCAGACTGACTTTTCAGCACAAACCCTTAAGTCAAGACCAGTCAAGAGGTGTGAGGTATTTCAAGCACTGAAAGAAAACAACTTTCAACCCAGACTGATGTACCCAGCAAAACTTTCATTCAAATTTAAATGGAGAAACAAGATACTTCCGTGACAAAGAACAACTGAAGAAATTCACGTCCACCAAGCCAACCCTAGAAAGAGTATTGAAAGACATACTAGACAGAGATAAAAATGAGCACAAACCTCACAACAACAACAGAAAGAAACCACCAGGTAGGACAAGCAACTAAACAAGGGGGAAAAACAGAAAGAAACAACTGGAACATAACATGGCAAAATCGAGCCAATACATATCAGTGATATCCATAAATGTAAATGGCCTCAATTCACCTATAAAAAGAAATGGATTGACAGAACAGATTAAGAAACATGATCCCACAATATGCTGTATACAAGAAACACATCTGATCCAAAAGGAAACTCATAGATTAAAAGTCAAAGAATGGAAAACAGTATTCCATGCTACAGGAACCCAGAAAAAAAGAAGGGGTAACTGCTTTATTTGCAGACAATGTGAACTTCAAACCTAAAATGATCAAAAGAGATAAAGAAGGTCACTACATACTCATTAGTGGAAAAATTCAAGAGGAAGAAATACCAATTATAAATATATATGCACCAAATAAAGAGCACCCAACCATATAAGACAGGTACTAATGGACATGAAGAACCAAATACACAAGAAAACAATTATAACAGGGGACCTTAACATCCCATTGTCACAAAGAGATAGGTCAACTGGACAAAAAGTCAATAAAGAAATAATAGAACTGAATCATGCCTGTGAGCAATTGGACTTAGTAGACATTTACAGAATGTTCCACCCAACCACATCAGAATATACATTCTTCTCAGTTGCGCATGGGACGTTCTCCAAAATAGACCATATTTTATCCCATAAAACATTGTTAAGTAACTGCAAAGGTATTGAAATTATCCCACACATACTATCTGACCAGAGCACATTGAAATTGGAAAGTAATGGCAAAAGAAATTGCAAAACCTGCATAAATCCATGGAAATTAAATAACAACCTTTTGAAAAACTAATGGATACAGATAAAATTAAAGAAATAAAGCAATACCTACAATTCAATGAAAATGCAGAAACAACATACAGTAAGTGGGATGCAATGAAAGCAGTACTAAGAGGGAAATCTATAGCAATAAATTGTCATATCAAGAAAACAGAACAAACACAAATAAACAACCTAATGCTCCATCTCAAGCTTCTAGAAAAAGAAGAGCAAGTTAAACCCAAAGCTCACAGAAGAGAGGAGATAGTAAAGATTAGAGCAGAAATCAATGCAATTGAAACTAAAAAAAACAATACAAAGAAGCAATGAATCAAAAAGCTGGTTTTTTGAGAGAATAAACAAAATTGACAAACCTCTAGCTAACCTCATAAAGAAAAAGAAAGAAAAAACATAAATTCACACAATATAGAATGAAAAGGGAGAAATTACTACAGATCTCATGGAAATTCAAAAGATCATGAACACCTACTTTGAAAATCTCTACTCCCATAGGATGGAAAGCACAGAGGAAAAGGACAGATTTCTAGAAATATATGAACTACCAAAGCTCAACCAAGAAGATATAGCAAGTTTGAATAACCCAATATCAGCTATTGAGATTGAAAATATAATTAAAAACTTACCAAAAACAAAAAAAAAGTGCCCAGGTCCTGATGGATTTACTGCTGAGTTCTACAAGAAATTTTTTGATGCCACTACTCCTTAAACTCTTCAATGAAATTGAAAAGGAAGCAGGCCTCCCTAAATCATTCCTGGAGGCAAGTATAACTCTCATACCAAAACCAGAGAAGGACCCAACCAAAAAGGAGAACCATAGGCCAGTCTCACTAATGAATATTGATTCAAAGATTCTCAATAAAATACTGGCAAATAGAATACAGCAAATAACCAAGAAGATTATACATCATGGCCAAGGGGGTTCATTCCAGGAATGCAGGGATGGTTTAACATATACAAATCAATAAATGTGGTACACCACATCAACAGAGCCAAAAATAAAAACCACATGGTCATTGCAGTAGATGCAGAAAAAGCTTGCGATAAAGTCCAACACATGTTCACGATAAAAACCCTTCTGAAACTCAGAATACATGGTGTCTACCTCTATCTTATAAAGGCCACCTATGACAAACCAACATCCAACATTATGCTAAATGGACAAAAACTGAAAACTTTCACTTTAAATTCAGGAACAAAACAAGGATTTCCACTCTCACCACTCCTATTCAATATAGTGCTGGAAACACTAGTCAGGGCAATCAGACAAGAGAGAGAAATAAAAGGAATAGAGATAGGAAAGGAAGAAGTTAAATTATCACTATTTGAAGATGACATGATACTCTATATAGAAGACCAAAAAAAAAAATCCATTAAAGGACTATTAGAGGTAATAAACAAATTCAGCAGTGTAGCTGGGTACAAAGTCAGTGTTCAAAAATCAATAGCACTCCTGTACACAAACAAAAAAACTCACCAAGAGAGAAATTATGGAAATATCACCCTTCACAATAGCTTCTAAAACAAGTGAAATATTTGGGAATCAACCTAAGAATGTAAAAGATATATGCTGAAAATTGTACTATGCTAAAAAAGGAGATTGAAGAGGATATTAGAAAATGGAAGGATATTCCTTGCTCTTGGCTAGGAAGAACCAACATTACGAAAATGGTCATACTCCCAAAAATGTTGTACAGATTTAATGCAATCCCAATCAAAATACCATTGACATACCTCACAGATTTAGAGGAAAAACTCCTAAAATTCATTTGGAAACAGAAGAATCCTAGAATAGCAAAGGCAATTCTGGGCAATTCTGGACAAGACAGGAGGCATCTCAATCCCTGACTTGAAACTATACTACAAAGCCACAGTGATAAAACCAGCACTGGCAAAGAAATAGTGATAAAATCAGTACTGGCAAAGAAATAGACCTGAGGATCAATGGAACAGATTAGAAGATGCAAGCACAACTACAAAGACACTCAGCCACCTGATATTTGACTAAGTGGCTAAACATGTTCACTGGAAGAAGGACAGCCTCTTTAATAAATGGTGCTGGAAAAACTGGCTCTCCACATGCCAAAGACTGAAATTAGATCCATGTCTATCACCATGCACACTACTAAAGTCTAAATGGATCAAAGATCTAAGTATTAAAACAGAAACACTAAATCTACTGGAAGACAAGATAGTTGGGAGTCATAGGGGTAGGCCAAGAATTCATGAACAAAACACAAACACGGGAAACACTTCAAAGAATCAGCAACTGGGATCTCATATTGAAAAGTTTCTGCACTTCAAAGGAAATCCCCAACAGAGTGAAAAGAAAACCCACAGAATGGGAAAGAATTTTAGCCAGCAACCCCTCAGACAAAGGACTTATATCCAGAACATATAAAAAACTGAAAAACATCAAGCCCTCCAAATTCAAAGACTCTCTCCAAAAACGGGTGTCTGAGATGAACACACATTTCTCAGATGAAGATATACAAATGGCAAATAAATACATGAAGAAATATTCACCATCACTGGTCATTTGAGAAATGCAAATTAAAACATCATTGAGATTTCATCTCTCTCCAGAAAGAATGGCTGCAATCAAGAAAACAACTGATAACAAATGTTGGTGAGGCTGCGGGGTTGGGGGGGAAGGAACACTTCTCCACTGTTGGTGGGAGTGCAGACTTTTGCAGCCACCTTGGAAATCAGTATGGAGATTTCTCAGAACACTAGGATTGGAAGTTCCATTCAATCTAGCTATTCCCTGCCTGGGTCTTTTCTCAGAAAACCTTAAAATGTCATATCACAGTAATATATGTCCCCTCATGTTCATAGAAGCATAATTTGTAATAGCTAAATCTTGGAAACAACCAAAATGCCCATCAAACTGCAGAGTGGCTGAAAAAGATGTGGTATTTTTCTACAATGGAATACCACTCAGCCATAAAAAAGGATGATCTTGAGGCCTTCACAGACAAATGGAGGCAACTTGAGCCAATTCTCGTAAGTGAAATAAATAAGAATCATATTTATAACTATCACATTGTGTCTCTAGTGTAAAAAGTAATAAATGTAGGAGTAATAAAACCCAAAATGTGTAATTGCTATTGTAAAAAATAGAGGAAAAGAAAGTACTCTAAAGGATATAACTGCAGGTATGTTTAAGTGTGTAGGATTGATAACCACGTTACTAAGTTTTTGTTGGATCATGGAACAGAACTGTTTTTAGTCTCACTGTTTGAATGTCCAATTTGTGTGCTTTAATTTTGTAATTTCAACAACTATTTCTAAGAGGACAATATGTAATTTATTAACTTCAAAAAAGTAATAAGATATATGAGTAATAAAATCCAAAATGTGTAATTCTATTGTAAAAAAGAGAGGAAAAGAAAGTACTTTAAAGGACATAACTGCATGTATGTTTAAAGGTGTAGGATTGATAACCAAATATTACTAAGTTTATGTTGCATTGTTGAGTAGAACTGTTTGCAGTCTCGCGGTTTGAATGTTCACTTTCTGTGCTTTAATTCTGTAACTTGAACAACTATTTCTAAGATGACAGTATGTAATTTGTCAACAAATGATTTTTTAGTGTTTATTTTAGTTTATCTCGGGTTTTTTTTTTTGGAATTTTGTATTATTGCTTCCCTTGTTTCCGTTTGTTTTTGCTTTTTTTTTCTCTCTCTTTAAATTAAAAAAAAAAAAATTCTGCCCTAAGCAGTAGGAAAAGAAGTCCCCAAGACAGTTGTGCTGTCCTGGAGAACCATTCAGACTTCAGCAAAGCTTAGGGCTAAGGACACCTAAGGGCATGATCTTGCTTGCACACTGTGTGATACAGTTATGTAGCCATGACTTAGCACAGGTAAACTTGCAAGCACTGGTTTATAGCACTATGCAACAATGTAAATGCAAAATAACGACTTACGCAAGAATTATTCAATAAAGATGCAGGTGGCTCTGGTTCTCTTGCACTCTGCTGTTTCATGCTGCCTGCCATTGTTACTGATGTCATACACATGGAGGTTCTTTAACCTGGGTACCTCACCTGTAATAGTCTCCCTTAAGATCCACAAGTGGCCCAACAGCTATCTACTCAATCACCTGGATAACTTTTCAGCAGCAAGACAAAGCCAAGTTTTACTCAAAATTCACTCTAAAATTTCTTTCTTTATTATCTGTAACATACTTATGAAACTCACAAATTGACACATTTATCCATTTTTCAACAGCCACAATGTATGCATTAGAGAAAGTATTTTTCCTCCCCTACACTTATAAATGATGAAAACCAGGTCTCAGAGGGGAGAGAGAGCCAGGAGGTTGGGGATTCTCCCTTAAACGGAATGTATACCTCATCTAAAATGACTTCAGCACTAGAAAATATTTATTTTTTATGGGCTCAATTTAAAAGTTATTAGTTTTTGGGCAGAAGGGAAACGTTGAGGGTTTCTTCCTCTCATATCTTTAGCAGAATCATCCCTCCAAACAAGGAATGTACAAAGTGACAAGAAAAAATGAAAAATGGGATCAGAAAAAGGGAATTTTTCTTCTCATGTTCACAGCGAGTTATTGAGATAACTTGCCCATGACTCATCTGGAAATGTGAGAATGGGGAATCTCAAGAGCTAAGACTGTCTTCTCACCAGTGCAAAGCAGCCCTGAGAGGAAATTGAGGCAGAGCAAGCTCAACACTCCCCTCTAAAAGTGCAGAGAGGGGGTCAGAACAGACTATCCCAGTGAAAACTGTCCTCCAAGTTTTAAGAATGGCTGATGACCTCTTGCCTTTTATGGGCAGATGGAATCCCATGGTTTATTAATAAGTGTACATATATTCTAAATATAGAGTAGATTTCATAAAAAGACCCATTTTACAGCATTCTATAAACTCATATTTTGGTTAGTATCAGAGTGAACCAGGGGACACTAACATTACTTTTGCCTTTTGCTGCTGTCTAACAAGTCAAAAGAGTCAAGCAAGAAACAGAAATAAATTCAGCAACCGATAAATCCTAATGAAGCATATACAAAGCAAAATACAAAATCTTGCCTGTAAAAGTAAAATGTCCCTTCAAGAATCGTCATAATCTTTTCGTGTTCTCACATTATCATCATCATTATTTTAACAAAAATTTATCATCATTTTAACAAAAAAAATGAGTAAAAAAAGACAAGATATCAAATTCAAGGCATAAACAAGGACAATAATTTCCGATTACCTAAGCAAGTCACAATCCAGTATCCAAAGCATAAACAAGGACATAATTCAAGGCATAAACAAGGATAATAATTTCTGATTATCTAAGCTAGTCACAATCCAGTATCTATGAAACAAAAGCAAACTCTTCCAATTTTCTTGGTAGAACCCCAAAATGATATAGGGGAAATAAATATAACTCCCAACCTATTAGATATCAGATACACTGAGTTCATGTACCCTAAAACTGAACAATGAATTCTGAAAACAATGAAGGTGAGAAAGAAATATTTATTGAGGAGAGAGAGAGATAACTGCTGATAGACAGGAGGGGATCCTCAAAATGAGTTAGCATGGACCCCATATTACAGGGAAAGATTTATAAAGCAAAATCATGAAATGGGGAGCAAAATGATGAGGTGGGTATAACGTGGGGCAAATTTATGATCAAGCAAAAAGATTACAAGTTTAGCTACATAAGTAATATTGATCCAGTGGGTAAACAGGTCACATACCATGTGTACTTAGGAAAACAAAGACATTTTCTAGGAATAAATGAGTCAGGGGGTTCCAGCCACCCAAGTGGGGTACTGATGTTAATGTTGTGTTAGTTTGTTTGTTTGTTTATCTCTTGAGGAGGAGACCTCATCATTTTGTCTTTATCTTGAAGCCTGGCCTCCAAAAGATGCACATCCAATCACAGCTGTAGAGTGTTTTTATCCTCTGTACTGACTCTCTGGAGTGGCTAACACTGTCTGACTACCTATAATATTTCTAACTAACTCAGTTGTCTATAATAATGTGACTAGTGACCGATAGTTTGTTAGCTCTTATTTTTCTATTCTGGATTCCTTTCACAATATAGAGCTCTAAACAATTGGTCAATCCTTTTATCTTGGTTTTGTAGAAGGGGAAATATTTATGAGAGATGAAAAGAATCCAACTCCAAATTAAATCACTTTTCCTTCTTTTCAATTGCATGCATGAAGAACTTGTGTATTGAAAAGCATAGTAATTTCAAGTCTTGTGATTTACTAGTAAAGGGATTCAGCTCTTCCCCAAAATGATCTCACAGAAAGTGAAGGCTCAGTTGCATAAAGATTTATTTCTAATATCAAATGCTAATAAAGGTCCAGTTTTGCACTGAACTCTTTGTATGTGGATGCACAAAGTCCTGTTGGTCTGAATCTGTCCTTTCATTGGCAAATGGTTACTAGGTATTTGCCCATCTCAGGCACCCTGTCCCAAGGAATCCAAGTGAGACCAGACTTGAAAGGCTCTGTCCAGGGTGATCATCTTTGAAACAGAGGCAGGAGAGTAGAAAATAGACATTCATTGCTTTCATTTCAGAATCCTGAATATAAATATGGCAATAAGGGAACTGTGTTGATTTGTTTAGAATAATGAATACTACATAAAAGTTACAAAGCTTCTAATATGGAAATTAACAAAAAACAAATAATTGCCCTGGAACTTTAATATCTCTTCCTGGTATTCTCTTAATATTCAAAACTTTTTCACAACAATGAAGAGTTATCACAGTTTTCACCAAAAAATATAATAGCCAGTAAATAACACTGATGATCTATCACACAAATTTTTTGGTAATATTAATATGTACCAATTAACTAGGAAAAATTAAGAACAGTTCAATGTGCTTCAGAATATATGTAATACATTTGATATCTCTATTTTATTATACTGTGTTTTTCACATTATTATTAATGTATCTAATACAATAACCTGTAGCTCTCTTCTTAGCTATTGCAAATTGCTTCCATGAAATTATATTCTATTTCCTTGCCATTAAATATATTCAGATCATGCTCCTTCTTAGATTTGACATTCATTCTATACTGATTTATTTTGTCTTTAATGTCTTAATTTTAAATTTATTTTTAATATAGTCCTAAGGTAGAGAACACGGTTTCTCTGTGTGGTTTTTCTGCAATAAATACAGCCTTGGGGACTTCATTAAATTCTTGGGGTACCAAGTTTTAGTAGGCTTTTAAAGAGAAAAGTTAAAGAAAGGCCACATGGCATTTTCAGAGAAAGCAACCGGATTAGCAGAATTTAGCAATGTGGAGCATGCTAGATCTTCAGAAATGAAATGAGGTTTGCAGATAAAAGTAAGTAGCTTTATTATACACAGAATTTAGATCAAGATTGTAAATAGTTATTTGATATGATGTGAAGTAGAGAGAGAAAGTGCAAGAAAATCATGGAAACTTTTTTTTATCTTAAAGATACTTCAAAACAGGGCCTTCTGACTCATTATCAGTTACTGAAATAGTATGAATTATAACGCTTGGGTTTTATTTTTAGTAGGCCATACTGATCTTTTCCCCCTTCCCTTCTGTTTCTGTGATGAAAAAATCCTATATTGAGTTTCTTCCTCTGTCTCTCACTTCCATGTACAGCTGGTAAAGCTAGGTGAAGAAATCAAGCATGCACTACTCTGCCACATCAGAGTGGGTATTCACTTTTGCTTATTTTATTGTGACAGGTACACTTGAAAGGCAGTCCCTGCCCTCTTTTCCTCATGTGGGAGTTGTAAGGAAAGTGATGTCTGGTTAAAAGGTCTGCCGGGTTCTAGCATTGTTTGTAACTGGGTGAGCGAACCAGTCTTGCCTTTGGATTAAAACAAAAGGGCAGCTTCTCTAATGAGTTCAATTCCAGTGTCTCAACTGGGTCCCCAAAATGAAAGGAAGAAAATATCATTTCCTTATGCCAGCAAACCCCAACAATAAAGGATACACCTTCAGAGTAAGCATCCAGAAAGCTGGATTCTAAGCCTGATTCTTAGCACATTTGGTCCATCAAGAAAAGTTTGCTCTAAACTTTACAAATTTTAATTTGTCATAACAGCAAAATCTATATTAAATATCAAAGGTTGCTTCCATTATTAAACAATACAGTGACCCAAAATTGTATCTCAATCCAGAAACATCATGTTAAAACAAAAAAAAATGTATATAAATGAAACATAACTGTTAGTAACTAGCTATTTACTTTGTGCTAGCTACTCTGTGAAGCATTTTATATTCACTAACCCACTTTTAACTTTCACAACATGAAGTATAACTTTTGGCTCTCTTCTGTGAATCAAGAATTGAGTTTTATGGATCAAGTACATATTCCAAGATCATACACGCTTAATAAGAAGATTTTGGATTTATTCAAATCCAAATGTGATTTTAAAATTCATGTGATCACTTAAAAAAGAGGCTTAAATAAATCAGATGCACATGCTTAAATATTGCATTGTTTCTCTTAAATGAAATATCCAAAGCAAGAAGAATAAAGTAAAAGATAGATAACAGGAAGTAGGGAGACATATCTTTCTCACATAGAAAGGGAATCACAGAGGCATTAAAGAAAGGAGGAAAGGGGATCAAAAAGAGAATTAGAGTACATTAGGTATGTATACCAACTCTACACAAATGTACTAGAAGTAGGTATTAATTATGCACTACAGATATGTATAAATAAAAATTTTTTAAACAGGATATCAAAATTGTTCTTTTATATGTTCCTATACATACATTTACATGAGCTGAAATATTGATATGAGTCCTGATTTGTCTCAAAAACTTTTTATCTTTTTATTCTATATATTTACCTGTATATGCATCCACTAAAACAATAAAAATTCACATGTTATGTTCAGTATAAATCTATAACTATATCAATTGATATTTATTATTAGTTTGCTAAGATATACTTTATTTTTTAAATTTTATTTTAAAGAGAATAAAACAAAAGAGGACAGAACAAAGCAGATCAGAACAGAACAATGTAAGTGATACAGCACTTCACAACAAGACAACCGGCTATTAACAGTAGCTACCACAATGTTTCTTTCTTTGAAATAGTTGAGCATAGCTTCATACACAATGATATTAAACATAACAAAATAGTATAAAAACCATTCAAGAGAATGAAACTATTACAGAGTATTCTGAACCAAATAACAGACAATGAACAATGGCTACTATAATATATCATTTTCCATAAAGAATTTGTTTATACTATCACACATATTAAAATCCATTAAGACACAACATGATAGAACCAATGGTAATATAAAAACAAAAGCATGGTAGGACTCCAAAGCAAGATGATATTTAATCAGCAATGGCTGCCATAATGTCTTGTTTTCTTCAAAATAGCTGTTCATACCATCACACATAATAAAATCAAACAAAACAGAATAGAACCATTTCAACCAATGAATGAAAACATAAGATTTCAAAGCAATATAATGGGGAGCCATGAGTACCATAAAATCTTATGTACTCTCACCATTTCTCACACTAGGGAGACTATACGCTATTTATACATGTGAGTTTGATTTATTTCACTTATGAGTATGATCTCAAGTTGCATCCATTTGTTTATAAATATCTCAGTGTGATCATTCTTTATAGCTGAGTAATACTCCATTGTATATAAGTACCACAATTTTTTTATCCATTTCTCAGTTGATGGGCACTTAGGTTGTTTCCAAGATCTGGCTTTTAGAAATTGTGCTGCTATAAACATGGGTGCACATATTACAATGTGGTATGATGTTTTCAGTTCTTCTGGGAATATGCCTAGGAGTGGAATATCTGGATCAAATAGCTGGGTCAATAGCTAGGAGTTCCAATCCCAGCTTTTTGAGGAATCTCCAGATTGACCTCCACAGTGGTTGCACCAGTCTACACTCCCACCAACAGTGCAGAAGAGTTCCTTTTTCCCCACAGCCTCTCCAGCATGTGTTGTTGGTAATTTTCTTTATACTGGCCTTTCTTTCTGGAGTGAGATGGAATCTCAGTGTGGTTTTAATTTGCATTTCTCTAATGACCAATGATGCTAAACATTTTTTCATGTATTTATTTGCCATTCGTATTTCTTCATCTGAGAACTGTGTATTCATCTCAGATGCCCATTTTTGAATCAGGTCTTTGAATGTTGGGGGTTTGATTTTTTTAAATTCTTTTTAAGTTCTAGATAGAAGTCCTTTGTCTGAGGGACAGTTCACTAAGATTTCTTCTCAGTTTGTAGGTTTTCTTTTCACTATGCTGGAGATTTCTTTCAACATGCAGAAACTCTTTAATAAGATGTGATCCCAGTTATTGATTCTGGGAAGTATTTCCCTTACAGTTTGATCTTGTTCATGAATTCTCTACCAACCGCTATGTCTTCAAGATTTTTACCCACTTTGTCTTCCAACAGATTTAGTGTTTCTGTCTTAATATTTAGATCTTTGATCCATTTAGATTTTAGTTTAGTACATGGTGATAGGCATGGGCCTAGTTTTGGTTTTTGGCATATGGATAGCCTGTTTTCCCAGCACCATTTATTAAAGCAACTATCGTTCTTCCAGTGAACATGTTTTGCCCCCTTTATCAAAGGTGGTTGAGTGTGTTTGAGTTGTGATTGTATCTTTTAATCTATTCTATTGATCTTCAGATCGGTTTTTATTCCAGTACCATTTTGATTTTATTACAGTAACTTTGTAGTGTAACTTCAAGTCAGGGATTGTGATGCCTCCTGCCTTGGCTTTGCTGCTTAGAATTGCTTTTGCTATTCTAGGTCTCTTCTGGTTCCACATGAATTTTAGGAGTGATTTCTCTAGATCTATTAGGTATGTTAGTGGTATTTTCATTGGGATTGCATTGAATCTGTATAACAATTGTGGGAGAATGGCCATTTTCACAATATTTATTCTTCCTGTCCATGAACAAGGGATGTCTTTCCATTTTCTGAGGTCCTCTTCAATTTCTTTTTTCAGGGCATTATAATTTTCCCTGGATAGGTCTTTTGCTTCTTTCATTAGATTAATTCCTAAGTATTTCATTTTTTTGGATGCTAGTGTGATGGTTAGGGCTTCTCTTATTTCTCTCTCAGTTGTTTTGCTGTTAGTGCATAGGAATGATATTGATTTTTGAGTATTGAGTTTGAATCCAGCTAGGTTGCTTAATTTATTTATTATATCTAGGAGTCTTTCAATGGAGTTTTGGGAGTCTTCTATGTAGAGTATCATGTCATCTGCAAATAATGATATTTTAACTTCCTCTTTTCCTATCTTTACTCCTTTTATTTCTCTCTCTTTTCTAATTGCTCTGGCTAGTATTTCCAGTACTATGCTGAATAGGAGCAGTGATAAGGGACATCCTTGTCTCATGCCTGATTTTAAGGTAAAGGCTTTCAGTTTTTGGCCATTTAATATGACACTGGCTTTGGTTTGTCATAGATGACTTTTATCATATTGAGGTAAATACCATCTAATCCAATTCTCTATAAGGTTCTTATCATGAATGAGTATTGGACCTTATCAAAAGTTTTTTCTGCATCTATAGAAATGATCATGTGATTCTTACTTTTGGCTCTATTGATATGGTGGATTACATTCATTGGTTTACATATGTTGAACCATCCCTGCATGCCACTTGGTCGTGGTATATTATCTTTTTGATGATTTGCTGCATCCTGTTTGCCAATATTTTATTGAGAATTTTTGCATCTATGTTCATTAGGGAGATGGGGCTGTAGTTCTCCTTTTCAGTTGGGTCTTTCTCAGGTTTTGGTACTAGAGTAATATTTGCTTCCAGGAATAAGTTAGGAAGAATTGCTTCCCTTTTGATTTCACTGAAGAGTTTGAGGACTGTCAGCATTAAGTTTTCTTTGTATTTCTTGTAGAATTCCACAGTGAATCTGTCTGGGCCTGGCTTCTTCTTTATTGGTAAGGGCTTAATTACATTTTCAATTTCATTAATAGAAATTCTGTTATTCATCAGTTTTACATCTTCTTGACCCAACTTTGGTGGTTCATATATTTCTAGGAATCTTTCCATTTCTTCTGTGTTATTGAACCTATGAGAGTAGAAGTTTTTGAAATAGGTGTTGATGATCCTCTGTATTTCCACAGAGTCTATAGTGATTTCACCTTTTTCATTCCTTATTGCATGAATTTGAGTTTTTCTTTCCTTTTTTAAATAATGTTGGCTAGGGGCTTATCAATTTTATTCTTTCAAAGAACCAACTCTTTGATTCATTGATTCTTTGTATTGTTTTCTTAGTCTCTATTGCATTAATTTCTGCTCTGATCTTTATAATTTCCTCCCTTCTTTGGCTTTGAGCTTGGCTCACTCTTCTTTATCTAGATGTTTGAGGTGTGGTGTCAGGTTATTTGTGTTTGTTCTGTTTTCCTGATGTAGGAACTCAGTGCAATAAATTTTCCTCTGAGGGCTGCTTTCATTGCATCCCCAAGATTCCTGTAAGTTGTATTTGTATTTTCATTTGCTTGTAGATATTGTTTAAATTCTTTTTTAATTTCCTCCATGGCCCACTGATTGTTCAAGTGTATATTATTCAATTTCCATGTGTATGTGGTGTTTTTGCAGTTTCTTTTATCATTAATTTCTACTTTCATGGAGCTATGGTCTGATAACATGCATGGGATAATTTCAATTTTTGGCATTTACTTAAATATGTTCTGTGAGCTGTTATATGATCTATTTTAGAGAATGTCCCATGTACCACTGAGAAGAATGCATATTCTGATGTTGTTGGGTGGAACACTCTGTATATGACCACCAAGCCTATTTTTTTCACAGGTATGATTTAGTTCTGTTATTTCTTTGCTGATTTTCTGTCTGGGATCTGTCCCTTTGTGTCAATGGTATGTTAAGGTCTATTATGAGTGTGTTATTGCTTATTTAACTTTTCATTTCTGTTAATATTTGTTTTGTATAGCTGGGTGCTCTGGAATTTGGTGCATATATATTTAAGATTACTATCTCTTCCTCTTGAAGTTTACCCCTAACTAGTATGTAGTGACCTTCTTTATCTCATTGGCTCATTCTTGGTTTGAAGTTCACATTGTCTACAAACAGAATAGCTACATCCACTTTTTTTTGAGTTCCTGTTGCATGAAGCATTGTTTTCCATCCTTGGACTTTCCATTTATGAGTTTCCTTTTGGGTTAGATGGGTTTCCTGTAGATAGCATATGGCTGGATGTTGTTTCTTGAACCATTCTACCAGTCTGTTTCTTTTAATTGATGAATTGAGGCCATTTACATTAAAGGTTATAACTGTTATATATTGGTTTATTATTGACATGTTACCTTTCTGCTGTTGTATCCTTACCTTTCCATTCTGTTTAATTGTCTGCCATGCTTAGTGGTTTTCTCCTAAGTATAACTAGAATGTCTTTCAGTATTCTTTGCAGAGTTGGTTTGGTGATCATGAACTTCTCCAGCTGTTCTTTGTCATGGAAGTATCTTATTTTTCCATCCATTTTGAAGGACAGTTTTTCAGGGTACATCAGTCTTGGTTGGAAGTCATTTTCCTTTAGGATCTGAAATACTTCACTCCATGTACTTCTTGACTTCATTGTTAGTGTTGAGAAGTCTGCTGTGATTCTGATAGGTTTTCCTTTATAGGTGATCTGTCTTGTCACTCTAACAGCTTTAAATATTCTGTTCTTATGTTAGATTTCTGGGATGGTTATTGTTATATGTCTGCGTGTCATTTTATTTTGGTATGGCTGTTTGGAGTTCTAGATGCTTCACTAATCCATATGTCAGTTTCCCTTATCATGTTTGGGAAATTTTCAGCCATTACTTCTGTAAATAGCTTGTTGATATCGTTTGTGTTGTCCCCTTCTTTTTCATTTATCCCTATTAATCTTATGCTGTTTTTCTTTACATCATCTTGCAGCTGTTGAATTGTTATTGCCTGATTCCTTGTTATTTTTAAAAACTCTTTCCTTTCCTGTTCACTAGCTGCAATCTTATCTTTGAGGTCTGAAATTCTGTCTTCTCTTTTGTTGAGGTGGTTTTGGCAACTTTCAATAGAATTTTTGATTTTCTGTATATCTTTTTGAATCTGCTTCATGCATTCTGTTTATTCCTTATAATGTTCATTCAGGGATTTTATCTTTTTGCTTTGTTCCTCTAATTTTTTAACTGTGTCTTCTTTAGATGTGTTCAGTATTTCTTTCACTAATTTTATGATTTCTTCTTTTACCTAGGAAATTATTTCTGATTTGAGTTCCTACATAGCTTCCTGTACTTGCTTCTTTATTTCAGTTGATATCATTTCAGGTATTTCAGGTGTATGACTAGTATTTTCTTCTATGTACATGGCTGCTAGGTTTTCTTGGGATGGGCTGGAGGCTTGAGATTGCATTTTGGTCTTTCAGTTTGTCATTTTCTTATATTCCATGTTTCAAGTGATGTACCAAAGCTTCCCCCAGGCATGTAAGAAATCACCTCCTGTGCCCTTGTCTCCTGGGACTTAATGAAGGTCACTGGCCGTGGTCCACTCAGGCCTGCAAAATGTCCCGAGCCAAGTCCAGTGTCTTAGGAAGCTGGGCAGGTACTTAACCACTGGGAGCAAGGGTCTTAATCTCCCTGTGCCACCGCTAGAGTGTCGGAACTCACCTCACGCAGCCTTGGCTTCCTAGATTTGCTATATTTTCTGAGACTATGTATTTCCTTTTTACTTTTACATATCTTCCACATTTAGTTTAACTAATAATAAAATCATATTTCCTTCTATCTATCTATATACATAAAACTAACTATCAGAAACACTGGAGAATAGTTATACCTTATATTTTTTATGACAGTTTTAAAGAAACCAAAATTGAGTTTTAAATCACAAAAAATAGATATGAAAAAAATGGAATGAAAACTATACTTTCTTCCTCATTATATTATTTGGATTGAATATTAAATAACTTCATGCAATGTTTTAAAAAATAAAAAACAGACCTGAATCCCCTGCAAAACACTAACTCTAGTAAATTAGAAAGTCCATTGACTTTTCTTTTTAATAAATAATAATTTCCATTGAGATAATTTTAAAATTTTAGGTGAGACATTAATTTTCTTATGCACCCTAATGTCAACTGAAAAAAAAATCCCCTTAGAACTTTAACTTTTCCTAAAGGAATAAAATATTGTACCTGATTAATACCTCACTTTATATCAATGCAAAAAAACAAAGTAACTTACTTTATTTTTTTTTAATGTAAATCCACTCTGGATTGAAAAGTAATGTGCTTTGTAATTAAAATACCTAAAAAAAAAAAAATACTCCGTAAAAATTTTTGTTCAGCATCAACCTCCCAAAAATCATTACACCATTACTGCCAATATATTTGACTTTTCTAGTAAAAAGACTCAACATTAATAACAAAGAAATAAAACATATGTTTTCAACATTCTGTAAAGCAAACTAGAATAGTGGAGCTTCCTCAGCTAGAAAAGGGTTTCTACTCTGACTCAGCCTGTGTTAGAGTCAATGCCACATAGTGGACTCCTAATGCTAGTTGCCTCTCCATCCAGCCTCTGTGCTGTCATTGTGAGTTAAATATTCAACCTTCCTGTAATGCATAATGAACTAAAAAAATCAGTCATTATTCCCACATATTTCCAAATAAATGCTAACAAAATCTTCTAGTCCCCAGATGACAAGGAGCTATTGATAATGTTCAAATAACCTTCTGTATTAATTAATAAAGGTCTTAATATATTAATAAAAGCATTAATATATTCAGTTTTCCCTCTTTTGTTTTTATATACCTCTATTTATTTGTTGTATTATAGTAGTCACTCCTTTAAAATAATGATAATAGAAACAATATTGTTGCTTAATATTGAAGAAACAGACTTCAAAATATGGCAAATATGAAACTGTATACACCAAACTATACCATATGAAAACATGTCTAGACATTCCTGTGCCTAATAAATATATTCAAAGTAATATTTTCTATAGCAAGATCTAAAACATATTAAGCAGGTGATAGTCATAATTTCCATGTACTTAGGTTGTTTATATATGCTAATATGGACGATTTTGGAATTTTAGGACAATAATATGGATATATACACACACATACACTCACACACATGTTCAAGGGCAACACATGTTTTTCATGTGTAGTTGCTAGTCATCTGACTATAAAAAAAAATTATCAAAGTTTCAATACAAAATTTAAAGTCTAATATTTTAGAAAGCAACATTGAATGGTGGCACCCCATCATCCAGCATATGGATTATCTGATTCTTCCCAAAGTGTGTTGCATATTAAGATTCTATTTAGAATAAGCTAAAGCCTATGTCTACCAATGCATTTAAACCTCTAACTTAAAAAGCAAGCAGTGTGTAATGCTTCCTGTACCTTTTCTGGTGCGAAAAGCAGTAAAAATAATACTCTCCACTAATCCAAGAGACAAAGGCATTCCAGAAATATCCATTATTTATACAAAATTTATATGTAAAAACCTTTTAGTCATTTGAAAAAGTAAGTATGGTATAGTCTTCTATAAAAATAAAGCCCTCCACTGTTGATCTATTTGATTTTTATTTATTTTCTTTTTCTCCACTTCCTTTTAAACTTGTTTTCCATAGCCTATTCCACAAAATATATACCTAGCATATGTTGAGGTATGAAATTTTGCAGGAAACTATGTATTTTTAATTCTAAACACCTAAGACACTGCTTTTAGTGTTCTACCTTCCCTTTTAATATTTGTAAAATAATATTTTTCAGTCATTTGTAAAAGTTGAAGCAAATATAATTATGATGATTTTTCTTTGGAAAAGTAAAAGTTCATTTCTTTTATTAAATAACCTTATTGAATGTACATATGATTGGAGAATCTCTGATTTTCTCACATGTTATATTTTTGTCTGCTTTCCTTTATGCATCCATCTTCAGAAAGTTAATGAAAAGTTTTATAAGATTAATTGAAATGCACGTGGAAGGGATCTATAATCTACAAAAGTTCTATCTTCCCCAGTGCCACCCACCAAGAGAGAGCACAATAGGGAACTTAATAATAAGAGAAATAGTGATGATCTTAAAACCAAGTTACTCTTGATCTTTAACATTCAATTTATGTGTGTGTGGGCCTACAGGGAATGGATGTTGGAAATTGACCAGAGTTGGATCTTTTTTGCAGGAAGATCTTGAAGTTCAAGGAAAAAGACATAATCGATCCAATCAGATATGTGGAAGCACCATTTCCAAACATTTCACTACACATAGGCAGCATTTTCTGTTAAACAGGAAAAACCACTTATACTTCACAGAATCGTTGGTTAAGATCTAATTTCACATATGTGTGAAATTCCTCCACATAAAGTTTCCAGTACATCTTTACCCTACATAGAGATAGTGGTGTTCATTCATCCTTCATCTTCTATATCACTTCAATTAAATTCAGCAGTTGTTCTCTGAGCATTTTGTGTGATGACATAGGAGAAACTGAGGAATGCTGCCCTCAGGCAGTTCAAAGGCTGTGGAGGAGGTGCTCACCACACTTTCACTCACATACACAAACAAGTGTGCTCACTTGACAGTGCTTTCTGCTAATAGCATCCTCATCATCCTACGCTCCCCCTTTTACCCTGAACCCTGGCCAGTGATTAGTCATCAGACCCGTCAGATCTACTTCCTTAGTATCTTTCCACCTGTTTTACACTTTGTCTTCTTCCTATGATGATTATTTCATTCTTTGCGCTCTTCTGCTGGCCACTGCCCCCGTTCTAGTTTTTAGTAACCTTCTACAATAGATTCATAACAGATTTCCTTGCCTCCTCACTTTCTGAGATACTTTGCACCACTATCTTGATGATCATCACTGAAACAATTTCATTTTCTTCTTGTATTTTCTAAGTCCTTTGACTCTTGCATGCACAGCAATCCATTAGCACAAACCACTAAATACCTTGATCTCTTCCTACAATGCAATTTTTCTTAAGCAGATAACCCATTCCACACGACAATGACAATTACAGTTCCTCAGCTATGATCTGAATTATTTTGCTTTTCTTCTACTTCTCCAGCTGGAATTATGTTTAATGATATATCCTCTCTTCACAGAAATATTCTTCTGTAAAATCTCTAAACTTTAGGATGCTCATCTTCCTCATTGTGATGAATCCTTCTTCCCCATATTTTAACATATGTCTTACTACCTTAAAAAATATGAACCTCTTAGAATTATATATGTGCCTGCCTGCACTTCTCCAGTACTAACAATGTGAGATGTTGAACAGAAAGGACTATTAGACACAGTTAATGTTTCCTCAGTCCTCAGAATAATACTGTATTTAAGGAGGTTTAAAAAGAGTGCTACTAAAATACAAGTGGTTTTAACCAAACTTGGTCAAACTGTTCGTACCAATTTATCTTATCTTTCTCTCTCATTTACATAAGGCTGCCTTTTCAACTCTTGACCATCTTTTCTAATCCTTGTCTAGGAATATTCAATCCCAATTCCTTTTTACTTTACCCAGTTTAACAGTTTCCCTTCTTGAGTGTGTAGTCAATTAGTTTTATTTATTGATTACAGGGAAGGCCTACAATCTGGCATTTACTCAACAGGTTAGTGCAAGGTAGGAGAGGAAGAGTCACATCAAAGCATCCTGGGGTTGGTGAAATCCAGAATACCCAGTGCATATTTTACATATTGACTGGATAAATGGAGCATGGGTCAGAATATACAAGACATCCACAAATGGAAAACAGCATTACTAGTAGGAAGAAAAAAAACCCCAACAATTTCAGTATTCTTATCTATTAATATGTAACTACTGACCTCACATCTTTGTGGCTGAAAGTAATGGCAAAAATTACAAAACGTGTTTTTGTCACAAAGCTCTAACTCACTTAGCATCAGAAGGATAGCATGACGTTTGGGGCTTTAAGAAAAGCACCTATACATGGCCTTGCTACAAATGCTTACACAGCTTTCTCTCAGCCCTATGGGTGAATTCTAAGAGGGAATATCCCCAAAGAAAGGCATAAAAGTGACACTGTGTTTTAGGATTTTGCCTTGGAAGTCACACAGCATCGTTACTGCTACAGTAACAGACTCACTTAGATTGGAGTTGAAAGCACATCAATTACATATGTCAACAGAGAAATACCAATAATACTGTGTGAAAAGAGAACATGCAATGGGACATTTTGGAGTGCAACATTTGGAAAATAAAATTTTATTAGCTATTATACTTCTCATTGAATTAAAATGGCATTAAAAAGTATAGTCTTTACTTACAGACATAGCTCAGTGAAATAAGAGCCTACCCTGAGTTCAATTCCTGGTACCAAAAAACAAAAACAAACAAACAAAACGATATATATATATATATATATATATATATATATATATATATAATCTTCATGCTTTCTGGTAATGCTCACCACTGCATATTATGCGATTTACTTTTAAAATTTCAGGAAAAAGAGTAATGTCATTAAAGAATCTTACATACAGAGAAGGCTTTACTACCTGGAGTTGGGATTGATATTTTATAGTCAACTACGGATATTCCCGAATACCATCATATGTGAGATACTTATGGTAACTCTTTAAAAATACAGATTCTTAGAACCCATAGACTATAAACTGGTTAAGTGTGACTCAGACATAAGTTATCTGACAGTTATCCTCAGAGATTCTGAAGTGTGTGATCTAAGACTCACAATTTGAAAAATTCTGGCTTTTTCTTTAATTTCAGTCTACTTCATCAGACAAAACGTTAACACACAGGGCCTGGCAAGCTGCAGCCACCACAGGGCAAGAACCATATCAGCCTTTCCTGAGACCTGTGACGTGCCATGTTGGACCTTGGAGCCCTGGGAAAACAGGTGGCCAGTTCACTCCTCCGGTGGGCAGCTGTGAGCGGGCTAAGAATCAAACATCCATCCTCCCCACCCCACCCTCCACTAGCAACTGAGAGCCAGAAATCTGAGCATGTCTTGTGAGTTTGACTATATGCAATACAGCAAATAAGGGAGATTTTCTTCTGCCATCTCTTTGAAGGCAAATATTTTTATCTCTGTTTTGCTCTGCTCTAATCAATGGTATTGCTCTATTCAATATTCTGTTTTTATAATTTCGGTCTTTCCTTCGATATTGCTCTGCCTGATTGAAGGAACAATTATTGTGAAGAAAACCAGATGTACTATTGTGCCTATTGCTGTTGTCCTGGTAACCTGCTGTGAGGTTCTGTGCCAGTTTCACTGCACTGCCTCAGTTGGCTATGTCCTGTCTTGTTCTGCTGTATTTTACTACCTTCAAAATAAAAATAAATAAATAAAATAAAAATAATAATAAATAAGAAAGAATTTTAAAAAGTAAATAAGAACAAAATAGATCAGTAAGGTACTGAGTAACCTGAAACATGATATAACTAAACAGATAATGGACTTTAAAAGCAAAGGAGGAAAAGCAGGTGCTCTAAAGGATATAACTGCATGTATATTTAAGGGTGTAGGATTGATAATTATGTTGCTAAGTTTTCATTGGATCAGAGAACAGAACTGTCTGCAGCCTCACTGTTTGAATGTTCACTTTGTATGCTTTAATTTTGTAACTTGAACAACTACATCCAAGAAGACAATATGTAATGTATCAACTAGTGATTTCTTACTGTCCATTTTTGTTGAAATTCTGTATTGTTTCTACCCTCTTTTTCTGTTTTGCTTTATTTTTCCCCTCTCTTTAAATAAAATTTAAAAAATTAATACAGATGTGGTGTAAGTCTTAATAATGCACAGCTAATGTTTTGGGCTAGTGCGATGGGGAAGGGAAATGATGCTGATGGAGGCAAGCTGCATACAAAGCTGTCCTGATGAGGTTTATTTTCTGAGCCTTGCTGTCCTGATACTCTGAAGCAAGGTAACTGGACTTACCAGATATGAAAAGCACTTGTGCTTAAAATGTGTGATGTGGAAAATGATAGTTGTTCAGTGTGGGCACCTTTTATGTATGCTTCTTCATTGCAAGCTCCAATCAATTTCATATTCACTTTTCACAAAAGGAAGCTGCAGTTTAGAGTGGTGACAGTGTTATGGAATGAGAAAACTAGGGAAAAGTAGCACCAATGTAAACTTCAGAAAATTCTAATGCTCATTGTTAGTATATAAAATCCAAAACTGCTTCCATATCCTCCATAATTTATATGAATAATTAAATACAGACATCTTATAAATCATGCAGAAACTCCCCCATTGCCATGAGCAAGAGGCTATGATACTGCTTTCTACAGACTTCACCACTCCCTTGTGCTAGGCAGTCTTTGATAATTCTTGCCATAAACACGTGTCATCCTGAAGTCATCTCACCACTACAGTGCAATACTGAACACAGAGGTTTGACCAAACACTCGTGAAAGGCTGCAGAAGACAAAATTCTCTTCATGAGGAAAAATATGGGCATCACTTTTAGGTAACACTGTCCCCAAAACTGAAGATCAATCAGTTGACCAAATCTGAGCAATAATATAAGTTTCTCACTTAAGCTTTCTTAATTCAGTAACCATTCTTCTTAACTATAATTTGTATACCTCAATAAACAACATGGACTATGTGCACTATAAAACATTTGAGAATTCAATCCTGAGTTAGCAGCCACCTCATGCACACCAAAAGCTCTCCCGAGACAATTTTGGAGGTAGTACAATGGACATGTTAAGCATCCCACCCGTAGTCTACAGGCTCTAGCCTCACTCTCTGGTTCAGTCATCAGAAAGTGGAGTGCCTTGGTCATTTCCTCTTATCCCCTGCAGAAAGTTTCACTGAGCACAATTTAATGTTATGTTCGCAGCCAGTAAAAGTGAATCAATACCAGAGCCATCCATTTGAACAGTATTTTTGCTTTTTGCAGACATTGTCTGTTAGGTTATTCAGCACTTCTTATGCAAGGCACAACACGATAAATTTCTTCTACAGTTCGGTCATTTGAAAAATTTGCTACAGATGATAACATGGTATTTCTTTTCTTTTTTTTCACACAGTAAAAAAAGAAAATATAAATTATCTTCTTGCCTTTCCTGCTAGGTGGTAAGCTATTTACTGGTACCATGAACTTGTTGACATAGAGTTGATCTTCTTACTCCTTATGAAAAATTTCTGATCATTTACAGCTTTATAGTTTTTATCTTTTGGGGGAAAAATTATCTGTCAGATTAAAGAGTGGATTCTACATCTGTAGAGTGAAAAAATAAAGATAAAATAATTTAAAATGCATCCCAGTAATTGATGATTATTAATGCCCTTATTTTGTGAATGCTCTTGCAGCAAAAGATATAGTAACCAAATTTTCTGATTATTTCTATCATGTTGGTATTAGAAATTCACAGAATATTTTGTAAAAATTATCTATTTCAGCTCTTATCTACATATTAGGGAAATCACATCATTGTCAAGTTATCAAGAAGATGACAAATAGTAGTCTGTTATAACTGGACCATGATCAGCCATTTTTATTACTGTAGCCCAGGCTACAGTAGGCATAAGACTTGTCTACAATGGGTTTCTGGGTAATATTTGGCATGAATATTGTCCAGATTTTCATAATGGAATGACACAGGGCTAAAACTGGTGATTATTAACCTAAACAACATTCCTTTTAGTGAATAGGAGAACGTGGAACTTAGTGAATAAAGAGAAGACCAAATATATAAACAAACAAACAAAATGTATCTGTATAAGTTATCTGAAATGTATCTGAATAAGTTAAATAAAACAAGTGAATTTGTTTATACTCTCTAAAGTTTTTGTGGTAGAATTATTATAATTAATAACTGGGCTGAGGCTGGAGGTATATCTCAGTGGTAGAATGCCTGACTAGAATGTGCAGGGCTCTGGGTTCAGCCACATGTCACAAATTGTTGCTGTCATCATTGGTACTACTACTGCCACTGTTACTACTACTACTAGCGGTAGTCATTATGCTACTAGCAATAGTGGTATTTGGCTGCATATTTAGAAATTTTGTGTAACCAAGCATTTATTTCAGTCAACCAGGACCCTAAAATACTAAAGAATTATTGGAAACTTTATAATCCTCAAAACTGTGTCACTTGAAAATATTTTATCATTCTGTAATGTCGTCTAAGCATTGTAACTACTATACCTGAATTAAACACAACAAAAGATGATTTTTCTTCTCTTCAGATGGCATATCTAAAAGAAGCATAAAAGTACTTTTAACAACTTACCATCTTTACAGGACAAACTTCTCTAATTTTCAGGTATGAAACTTTTACTCCTGACACTCATGTGCTTTCAGAGGGGGATCCTTCCCGCTAAATTTGGTGCTAAAATGAAAATTTAATCTGGGTTTTTTTTTCTAAAATATGATTCTTGATGGTGAAAAAGTAAACCAGTTGCTTCTTGCTTCAGATTGCTTAAAAGGGTTTTCTTGGTAAAGAAACAGCCCTGAAAAGCATACAAGGGACAGTTACACACAGGTCTAAAAAATATTTCCTTGACATGTATGTTGCCTGGAGACATCATAATGGGTTTTTTTTGTTTTGTTTTGTGTTGTGTTATTTTGTTTTTCCCCTTTTTCTCCAGAAATATCAGATCAGTTACCTACAGAGGCATCCGAGTGCTAATCTCTAAAAATAGTTGTTACCTCCACAGAATGAAGAATTCAGTTTTATACCCGAATTATGATTTACTAAAAATCAACTTAAGCTAGTAAGATTAGTATTCAAAGTAGTATTTCCTTCTTCACTGCATACCACTTCCATGCAAGGATAAAGGAAAACCAACAGGTGGAAGATTTTTGTTTATTTAAATAACTAGTTATTAAAAAAAATGCCAAAGATGCTGAGTCTGAGATACTCAGTAAATTCTACAAAGGTGTTTGATAAATTAGATTTATTTACAGTCTAGCTACTATGAGGAAGGACTTTTTAAGCCAGGAGGATGCCTGCACACAACCTCCCATCACTTTAATTACTAATTTGAAAATTTGTATTAAGAGATGATAGAATTATATGTTCTAGGAATTTCATGTTAATAATACATTAAGTAATCTGTTTTACTACAAATGTTAAAAATAAAGCTTATACAAGGTGAAGTATTTCAATGTGTGAGACTCAGACATCTTTTAAAATACACAGTTAGCACATTTATTCTAGTAATCCTCTTCTGCTGTTTTTCATTCCGGGAAGCAGGATATGAACCATGTACATGCATTGCTAGGTTTGAGAGACAACCAAGTTTTCAGGCTCCACCTTCTCATTTGGTGGTTCCTTCTTTATGATACTGATAAGAGTTATAATATATATACTTATATATATATATTTCTCTTGTTATATTTTAGACTGACTAGTTAGTTAAAGCTTTCTTTGGAGGGATACTAAGGATAGAACAAGAGTTTTCATACTGAGCTCTTTTAATTTCTATTTTGAAACAAGATTTCACTAAATTGCCCAAGGTGGACTCAAGCTCACAATCCTCCTGCCTCAGCCTCCCAGATTATAGGTGTCACTATACCCAGTTCAATAAAATAATTCTTAAATATAATGAGATGCATTTCTTGTACATTTCATACTTCATGTAGATACACCTACCAAACTGCTATGTGAACATTTATAACTTTTAAAAACTTAAGACACTCGCTCTTGGTCACGGCAGAACTATTTATTAGGCAGCCACTGCAATGTAAGGGAGGGATAAAGAAAGGTAGAGACTTTCTCCTTCATTTCTATACATCTGCTGTCTATCATGGGAAAAGATGAGCTTTTCTGAATCAGTTATCAATGCTTTAAACTTAAAGGTACAAAATAAGTTTTATTTCTAAAAATAAAAAGCCAGAAAATATAATTATCAAATAGTTTTCTCAAAGAGTTTCTTTAGGTATTAAAAATTGGTGATAAATTAGAAATGACAACACATGGTAAAAATTTTAGAAGCTCTGAGAGGAAACGGGCTGCAGATGTATGTCTCTGATGAAAAGGATCATTAACCTTTAATGAGCACTTATCACGGATTTGCCATGATGGAAGTCATTTGCTGTGGATATCTCTTTTAACACTCACACTTTCCTTAATACTGATAAGAGGAAATTCTTAATGCCTTTCCCATCTTACAGATGAAGACAGTAAGGCTCATAGAGGTTAACAGTTTAAGAAACTTGCCCAACATTACACAGCCAATTGCTTTTAATGGCACATAGCCTGGCTCTCAGCCAAGTCCCAGCCATGCCTCTGTCACAGATCTTGACTTAGATCTTTTATTTTATCATTTTTCATTTTTCCTTAGTGCATATTTGCAGTACAGAATGATTATGTTCACTGTGGGCAGTGAGTAACACATCTAGATTCATTTTTAATCCCCAAAACTCCCTTATTCTCCTCCCTCCTTGGAAACAGAGAAGAGAAGGAACCTACATAGAACCATTTAACCATTTTAAGAGCATGACATAAGCTGAGAGCAAGGCTGGTTGACACCTTTCGAAAACATTACTTGTTAAAGAAAGAGGTAAACAGATTCTCCTTACTATGTGGCATCAAATAGAAGAGCCCCCTAAGCAGAAGCACGGGGTTTTCACATGCCATTAGGATCTGTCTCCTCCCTGCCTTTCCTGTTTTCTCAGACCAAGCTCCCAGAAAATACTGATGGATGGATTACACTAGCCACACACACCTCTAGGAGGCTGGTCTAGCACGTGTAAATTGCCTCTCAGTGGGTGGCTATTATATTTATATTGCTTTAAACTGTTTCCCTTGCCAGTCCATTATGCTGGAATTCCCTCTTGCTGAGGGCAGCTGTGTTATTCTTTTCTTTGACTGAAGCCCAAGAACTGTCTCTCCATCTCCTTGGGAAACAAGCCTCTAAGAGTAAACATGTTGAAGCAAACATGACCAATCCTCACCCCACTGCCACTTGCTAAATCAGAAGAGCTCCCCGCCGGCCCCTGCCACTTCACACTGCTCATTTTTCAAGGAGATAGAAATTGGAATGGAATGAGAAAGTGATGTGATGGCTATTTATGCAGAAAGTCAAAGGAATGCCCTGGGACTAGCTGGCACAATTCATTCTCCCTGCAAGGCAAACAGTTCAAACCTAGACAGGAACCAGGGTCCAGATGGTTCTGGGTATCTCCTGATGCGCACCCTTAAAATAAAAAGCAAGTCTGTGAGCAAACTTCTAAAAAAAATATCCTAGCAAGCATTTAAAACTATCTCAGTATTGAACACACATTCTGGTTGTTTTGTTTCGTTTTTGTTTTTTTGTAATGGGAATGGAACTCAGGACCTTGTACTTGCCAAGTAGGCCACGTGAGCTGAGCCATATCCAAGGCCCTGGAACATACATTCTTAAAGTGAAGGTTTCTTAGTCCAGTTTGGATTGCAAAGCCAGTGACTAAAAGTCAAGAACTGCCTATCATTAGTATTAACTTAGATGGTGAGTTGCCTCAGCTGATGCTGTGGTACAATTGGGACTAGTTTAGCAACATAATCTTTCCCTAAAGTGCCTGGTTTAGCACTGCAAATCAAAGACACCCACCTGACAGTTCTGTAAATGGGCACCCTTTTCACAGGAAAGTAAGGGGAGGTACAGTATTGACTATATTAAAGCTATTTACACATCTACCAGAAGTCAACCAGAAACTCTCTACTTGGGGAAAAAAAGGAGAGTTTCACTATTTTTAAGAATTCACATTTAAGAGTGCTAATTGTAAGCAAGTACAAATTAAAAATAAGTTTAGTTATCCATGTTGAAAACTGGGAAAATAAATTCCTCTTCCCCTTTTTCACTGAGCATTTATTTTAGAAAGGTTACAATTATTTCTTTTCACTTTGAAATATATATAAATCATTTTGAAGACTACATATGTCTTTGGTTAGCTTTAGGACTCAGAATACCTTTTTTAAGGGCCCAGGAACTGTCTCTTTGAAATGTAAAAATCAAGGGACATATCCAGAGCACTTGAATCTCCGATGGAGAGGGGCACCTAGCTTTAGTGAACACCTGTCTTTCTGCAGCTGACCTAACTCCTGTTATTAATTTGTGAGAAGTTTGTTTTTCCTCTGGATGAAACAATTTAACTAAGATAGTCTGATGTTAGCTGGTTCAAGGGTGAGGTATGTGTGATAAATGGTGCCATCAAATCTTCTTACTTGAAAACTACTTCCTGTTTATCTTAAAAACATGAAAACAGTGGCTTCTTCTGGGCTATATAAAGGTACAAGACTTTCTGATTTTTTGTCTTATAGCTGATTGCCAAAGATTAGCATCTCACTGTGATTTTAATGTGAGCTTGATAAGAAAAGTTGCTTTTTTTCCTTTTGTCTATTCTTTTTAAGCAGACTTCTGGGTTGAAAGATTATGTTTTTAATGATAGTCCTCCAATATTGTCAAACTGTGAAGGAAAAAGGAAGTGTTTATATGAATTTTATGGGCCATGTGGAATGGAGCTAGATTTTCTTGATAGAAGAGACCTAAGGTCTTCCCAGCTAATAGACACTGCCATGCAAACCACCTCTGCTTCTGTCAAGACCACAGTCAAACTAGGAATGTTTGCTTTGTTTTTGTTTGTAATGTACTATAGGTTCATTAAATCACTGTTGTCTTTCTAATGTGAAGATAATAAAGCAACAAAACAAAACAATATGTAATAAGCAATTTATTTTATACATATTCAATTATATGTCTTATAGTTAAAGTATTTCCCACTAATTCTAATTTAAAAAGTATTAAAATCAATTGGCAGTTTGTTTAATGTAGCTTCTTTGGACCAATCCTTGATGTTTTGGTTCAGTAGATATGGAGTAGGTCACTGAAATCTCCATTTTTAGATAGAATTCTAAATGATTCCAGGAATCCATGGCCCCTTAATTAAAGAAACACTGATATATACAAGAAATATAACACATCCTAAATTTCACCATACATTATAACTAAAATAGATCAAGATTTACTTTTGAATAAGTAAAAAATTAGAATGAATTATTTTTCTGTCAGAGATTGTTGATTTGTCACATTATTTTATATGCATAGTCATGAAAAGAAGATATGTATAATTACATGGAAAAGTAAAATAATGATGTTTATATTGATATGGTTCCATGTAGAAGATAAAGGGGAAAATATAAAAGAAGACAAAGAAAAAATTCTAGCGTTATATTTGGAATTATTAGATCAATTTGCAATACCATAAATAAAGTGGACAAAATCACATTAAAGTGAAGAAATCAGCATTTAAGTTCTACTACAGAAGATTTGTAAAACAATAGAGACTTTGTTTAACCACCCTGGAATAGGGAATTCGACATCTGAAATGTCAGTGGAATGAGCCTTCTGTGAGAGGAGAGGTAGTCAACCTTCCCTGGAGAGGCCTGCATGAGATACCTGGATAGTGCATGAAGCACAGATTTCTGGAAGGCGAGTTCAATGGGAACTACTTTAGAAATTTTTCCTTAGAGGCACAAAATTTAAACTTACACCACTATGGAAAGATTAGCACTGTTGAAATTGAACTCCCTTGGTGAGAGTTGTAGCAGAGCAGTATCTCTTGTTAAACCTGCTGTCGGATTCCTGCTAACTCAATCTCAATTTCTTTGCTTTTTAAAGCCCCCCAAAGCTTTATAAAATGCCACTGATACACTTTCTCTTATGACACAGATCAGTACTGTCATATAAGAAAGTATTACGAGCTGTATCTCCATATTTCCAATATTAGCACTGCCATCTTATAAAATTTCAAATCAGAAAAGTCTTTAGTCATAGAAATCATTCGCTTTGCTATTCAGCCTCACGAAAGGATAGGTCATTTTGCAAAACAAAACAAGAGTGAAATATAGCATAAATCCAATGTGTTTCATAACTGATTTCTTTTTTTCCTTTTAATTACTCTCCTTTTCTTTACTCCTTTTTATGTCATTATCCTTAACCTGCATTTTTTCTTGTGTTAACTTTTATGTATTCCATTTTATCTTTCCTTTTGTTGAAGTATTCATACTTCTTTTTTTATGCCATGGAGTCTATTAAGTCACTTTAACATATATGTTGGCTTGTTTTTTTCTGCTTTTTTTTTTTTTTTTTGTATAATAGAGGATAGACCATAATTATTTTTAAACTCTATGTTTTCCACCTCAAGTTTCTTTTGGAGGGGGACTTAAACACCCCAAGATTGATTTCTGTTGTGCTAAGAGGCCTTAGAACTCAGAATCAGGCCCCATGATTGCTTGTGTTTGCCTCCCTTTCCACCCAGAGATACTTTCTGAAAAGTTTTCTCACACACCTGACCCATCTGCCAAAGAAGTATCAAAATTGCTCGGTTTTCTTCCTGAAATGTCAGCATCTAGAGAAGAATAAATTCATATCACAGTAAGAAAGACTGAAGTCTGTCAAATGTCACGTCTGACTTGTCACACACCATTGTCCTTTATTTAGACCCCAGAGAGAATTGTTTACAGCTCATTTTCCTGAGGTCCAAACTGTCTTTGTCCCAGGGAATTGTTTATTCTCCAAGCTCACTGTGTTTCCCAGAAAATCATTTACTCTTTGCCTAAAATTTGTATATATCCTTATTCTTCTGTGGAAAAAAGAGGGCAGAGCATATAAGTGATGCTGGGTAGTAGAATTACATTGCGTGATTTCTTCCAGGTACATCTCAAATGCATGTATCTTTTCTCCAATTCATCTGTCTTTTTCAATTTAGTCTAGTGAATCTGCAGAGAGCAAAGCAGAATTTTCCCTTCAACTCTAGACTTTCTCTCCTTGAATCCATTTGTTTACCTTTGCCCATTTTTCATGTTTTTAGTTTCCCCTCTATGATGGACTGCATTGTGTGTTCCTCCTGACCAAATTCGTATGTGAAAGTCCTAACATCCTAAAACTAAAAATGTGACTAGATTGTAAAATAGAGTCTGTGACAGGTAGCGGAGTGTCAAATTAACGTGCCTTGGGAAGTGCACCAGGGCGTTGGTGGACTGCATGTCTGGGCTTGTCTGGGTAGTGCTTTGGGGACTATTTATGGTCCGGGGTCCATTTCTGGCTGGCTTTCTGCCCTGCCCTGCTTCCACCCCACCATCAACTAAGCGTCTTCACTCTTCCACATCCTTCAGCCATGCTGTCCCTGCCTTGAAGGCTGCTGACCTTGGACAGGTCTTCTAAGGTTGTGAGCTAAATTAAATCTCTTCTCCTTTAGGTTGTGGGTTTCCAGTGCTGTGTTGCAGTCATGGGAAAATTGACCAATATAGGGTCTCTAAAGCAGTAATTAAGGTAAAAAGGAGGCAATTTGTTTGAATCCTAATCAAATATGAACAATGTGCTTATGAGAGAAGAGTAAGACACAGACAAGGGCTCCATCATGTGAGGACACTGGAAGAGAACTGTTCGTAAGCCGAGAAGAGCAATGGGAGAAAGAACTAAGCTTAGACCTTTAACCTCCGGAACTGTGCCGTGGTGAATTTCTATGATTTAGGCCATCCAGCTTATGGAATTTTGTTATGGCAACACTAAATCTGACACATACTCCACTTTCATCTTTTCTCCCCTTTACATTTTTTTCTGAATAGAGCCCATCTTTTTTTTTTTAACTTTCCAAATGGCTATGATGCTGCCCGACTTTCCTCATTTTATTAATTTATCTTCCTTTCTATTAACACAAGGCAATTTCAAGTTCTTATTTTGCTTAAAGCATTGTTCTGGGTTTCAATTTCTACAGTTCCATCATCCAAATGAGGATAATGAAGACATTAATCTTATGTGAGACCACTCCAAATATTTCATTTGTTAACCAGTAAAAAGTCTGGAACAGTATCTGATCTATGGTAGGTAAAAATGAATACAGTTTATTGCTGTTATTAGGCTCTTTCATTCACGAAGTGTCCACTCAGTGCTTATCCTGTGCCAGGAGCTGTTCTTTTAGAGCTCGTGGTCCATTCAGTAAAATCAGACAATATACAAAATAACCAAAATAACCAAGTTCCTTCAGAGCTTGATAAATACAATTTATTTTAACAGGTAGTATGACACATAGTTATAGGATGAATATTTTAAATTGGGTTACCAGTTGGTCCCTGTGTAAGTGTCCCAAGTTCTGAATGTGAGAAAAAAAAGTAATCATAACCAGCAGGGCAGTCCAGGAGGCAGTACAGAGAAGCAGCTCAGACAGTGTGAACAGTTGGTATTAAGGGCCTAAGGCAGCTAAGAATTTGGTCGATTTAGGAAACTGAGCGCCGTGGACGTCAGCCGTGCATGCTGTCTTCTGCAAGAGGGCAAGTGGGGCTGGACTCTAGAGTCCCTGGACTCAGGGGTTCTTTTAATGCCGTCAGGATATTTCTCTCTTCATTTCTCTATCTTCCCCTCTCTCCACTGCTGATTTCAGCATTGTTCTCCATCCTATTTTCATTTTCCCTCCATTTTCTCTGAAAGGGACACAGCAAGAGGAATCTGCTTGCTCATAACTGATGTACTCACTACTGTGAGTTCCACATCTACCTCAGTGTCCAGACATATGACAATTTCCATTAGGTTCGCGAAGTTTGAAGGACATTCCCAGAAGGCGAGTGTAGAAGTAAAACAGTGCATTTCTTCTACAGCCTTCCTAGAAGCTCCTACGAGAAGCAATTGTGTAAGGCAAATGGACTTGGTTTATATTTTGGAGATGCAAATGGGACCTGAGGGGAGGAAAACTAGGGCCACGAGATGGTCTAGCTCATAGAAAAAGCTGTTCCAGCCCCACTTATTTATCTTAGTCTGAGCAGGCATGGTGTAACTTTGTGTAAGTGTTCTTTAGTGACTTTTATTCTTATATCAAGACTTTGAGTTTCTTCATAAATTAATGCTATTATGTCAGCAGCTCAGAAACTTAAAATTTTACTAGGCAAAATTCTGTGTATTTTCTGGCTAGATGTTTCATGCCTGGGCCATAGGATATGGGCTTGGGGACAGTGATCATGGCTGGTAAGAGCTGAGTTGCGTAGCACAGTGCCAGAGAGGAAGCTTTACTAGGTGCAAGGGCCAGCACCTTTGTGTGTTACGATGTCATGATGAACATAGAAGCACAGTTCTGATTGGAAACAGGTGCTTAGTAATTCACCGTGAGGAGATATCCTACAAGTAGGACATCTCAATGTATAGGGCAAGGATGTTGTTTATCATTTTTCTGTTTTGTTTTTTAATTATTTGACTTTTATTAGTACATGTTTATAGTACATAATGATTACATTTACCTTAGGGAATAGGTACATCCCACCTTCTTATCATAAAAAAAATTTAGAAAAAAATAAGACTACATTTGGGTTAGCGAGTCTGTTTTATGTTCCGTGGAAGGAAATCTATTTGTCCTTTCAGGAGCTATTTACAGGGTTTATTCTCAGGCTCTCGGACAGACACTTACTGGAGTATTTCACAAAGCTCAAAATGCTTACCTTTTAAAGGCCCATCATTTTCTCCCAATCCACAGAGATAGGCTGCCCCCAGCTCTTTGTCATTCATTCATTCAACAAAGATACATTGATGCTGATTGTGGTAGATGATAGAGACACCCAGAAGACAGGGTACAATATCAAACCTAGTTTTCTACTATTAAGCACAGTGCTGATGTAAACATTCTAGAAAATAAATTTTGTTGAATATATATTTATAAGTTGCATGCCTAGGGGTGGGATTGCTGAGCATAATTCGGGTTGATTTATATTCATTGTGTCCAACCGTGGTGTATACTAAAGCAAAGCTCTCAGAAAAATAATGTAGATGATAACTATAATTTTAAAATGTTAATAGCTACATTCAAAAAGTGAAAATTCACAGATATGATTAATTTCAATATTGTATTTTATTTAAATAGTACTATAAATCTATAGTATTCTAATTTTCACTCGCAGTGTTAATATTTTAAAAATCATTGATAAGACAGTTTATATTATTTTTTATACCAACTTTTTCAAATCCAAACAAAATACATGCAGCATACCTCACTTCAGACCAACCAGATTTCTAGTACACACATGACTGGTGGCAACTACATTGACAGTGTAATTGCAGAGGGAAGGAAATTTAGTCACCATGGTTTATTCTGTAAAGGAAAAGTTTAAATTTATCTAAGTGTTTGCCTAGAATATAACAATGTTAAGTACTGTGTTTTAGCAGATAGTTCCACTAGTTAAATGCTGATAAACTACTGAGAATTTTGAGCAACCCAGGAAACTTTTTTTTTCTTGTCCAAGTGAGCAGGTTTCCAGAAGTGAGTGGAGATCCTTATAATGAAGGATGCACAGGTGATATCGTATGGTACACATAACACTAAACATAAGCAGGTCTGACGTGGCAGTGTGAACAGTGAGGGCTTTATCATTCAGATTAGTTTTCTTTACTATTTCAAGTGCAAATAAATCCCCTAGGAAGAATGTTTTAACAGCAAATTGTAAATTTTAGAATGTACATTCTTAACTGTAATTCTGATGTAGGAGCCCAGAATTAGTCATTCTAGTCATTGTGATGCAACCTTTGAAAAATTTGGAGGCAATAAGTAAAGACATTCCCTGCTTTTTGATTGTTTGTTTGTTTTAAATTCGGTTTTTGTTTGAAGAGCTCTCTTGCGGAATCCTTTGTCATGACTTTCACAGGGTGAGACAGTACATGGAGAAAACTAGGTCGAGGTTGTCGTAGTCATTAAGAAGGAAATAATGTAAGCCTGAAATAAGATACTTTTCACCAGAGACAGGGGGGTATGATTAAGAGATATTTGGGCTCTTTGTCCACTTGTAGAATGTGGAAAATACGCTCAGGAGAAGCATGGGAGTCTGTCCACAGTTACTAGGTGGACCACGGTGCTCCTATTCCTTAAGACAAGAAGCACTAATGGGGAAGTGAGAACAACTGAGTATCCATCCAATCTAGATGTGAGCGTGATACCAGGACAGGTTTTATTGTCAGTTTCTTTCAAACCATTTGCCACTCTGACTTGCAATTGTCATAGTATAAGCCAATGTGATACTGGAAATGGGGTGGATAAACAGAAATATCAACAGCCATTATGGTCTCAGAGATATTTAATACTCTGACCCATGAAATAGCCTAAGAAACCCATGTTCCATTCTTATTCAGGTTAGGAGAGCTGCTTACCGGAGCAACTTTTAACCCTCTTTCCCTCAGTTTCCAGAGAACTCAACAAGCAGTTGGTTTCTCTGACAGAACTTGGACTCCAGAGATATTAAATAAAATGCATTCACCCTAGACAGAGATTAGCAGTGTCACACCTCTCTTGGGAATAAAGAGGTAAACTTCAGATACCTTGGAGCTTACTAATAAGTACTCTAAAGTCAATTAGAGCTCTTTACCAAGTGAAAATTGCTAGGGACCCACATGACACTCCTGCCACACCCACAATCACATTACTCTGTATTCACCCAGGTGAACTGTTATTACTTGCTACTTTGAAACTATCTGGAACTTTCTGTAAGGAGCAAATGTATGTAGGAATTCACAGAGTGCTGTTCTCATTACAGAAAGAATGTTCATTTCTTAGTGCATTTGAAAAAGTTATCAATGAAAAATCTTTTCAAAGTTTTGCTACCAAAAATTTTATTCCAGAATACCCTATGGCACTATTTAAATAACCATTCTGGTGTCCAAAATAAAAAAAAAAGAGAGAGAGAGAGAGAAAGAGAAATAGCCACTCCATCTGCATGCATAGTATGGCACTATGGTATGCCTTTTAGTAATCAATTATTTTAGTGGAATAGGTATTTGATATTAAACTGTTTCTTTCCTTCCCACAGTTCACATGGAAGTGAACCAAGGTTTCCTTTACTTGTGTAGGTACTAACTGAAAAGAATATGAAAGTTGTAATATACCTGTCTCCCTCTGTAAGCTTTCTATCTTTTGCTTGGTTGGGATCTGAAATGTGACTTCTATGGTATAGCTTAGATTTTTCCATGATTTTAAGAACTAGCTTTTAGTGTAAAAAAAAAAAAATGCTTTAGCATTTCATGTTCTTCAGACATGCACAGTATCTCTGTTTGAATTGAAGCTGTACTGATGGCAAGATGAAAGATAATAAGAAAAAAGGAAAAGAAAAAATATTTTGTAACCCTGTGTGGATAATGTATTTATACATGTACCTTGATTTAGTACAATTGTCTTACATGTTTTATATGTTGTTTGGTCTATTAGTCTAGTTTTCTATCTGTATATAAGATAATTAACTTTATAAGATCTTACAAGGTAAATCAATCTGGTGTCAAAAAAATAAATAAAAGGGAGGCAGAAGGAAGATGAGAAAAGGAAATTGGAGTGTGATGTGCACAGGTGCCAGTCCCCTACACTGAATGTAATAATTATGTACTCTAAACATGTGCTAATAAAAGAAAAAAATACAATAAAAAACAGAATTGAAATATACTTGAAATGTATGCATTCAGTTTATGGACTATGCTATGCTGTTGAGTTCAAATAGCTTTCAACTAGCTACCTACATCTTTTTCATAATTTTCCCATAAGTGACACAGGGAAACCCCAACGGTAGAATTCTCTCGTGTCTGCATGGCGTCAGAGAGCTGATAGCTCTGGCGCCAGCACAGAAATGATGAGCACAGAAGCAGCAGCCCCACCTTTGCCAGGGCCCTAGTACTTCCTGCCTGAGAAGCAGCTAAACAGCACCAGTGCATTTGAGACTTGATCAGTGAACTTCTATTGTGGGACTGGACTTGTATCTCTGTGAGGCAGAGTAAGAGGGGAAGAACATAGTAGATTCTTTTTAGCTACCCCCTTTTAGTTTAGCACAGAGCTTTCCCTTATCAACTGTAAGTTTTAGTTTTGCAAGAGGATTAAGTCTCATTTATTAGTACTCATTCAACAGGCGATGACATCTGCTTATGACCCGACCATGCTCTGCACCCTTAATTCTCAATTTATACATCTAGCTTCAGCGTCTCCCTGAAACTCATGATTTATATATCTAAAGACCTTCTGGAAATTTCCAATTCAGTATATGACAGATGTTTCAAACTTCTTCAAAATCATATTTTTAATTTTTCTCTAAGTCTCCTCCCTTCCATATTCATTTCCTTCAAAGTGACAACTGAGATGACCTTGGTTTGTATATAGGCTGCCCCAGCATGGGAAATATGAGGAACAATGGGAAGCAACCCATACAAACTTAACATTTTGCTAAGAATATTAAGCTAGACCTGTGTATATCTCTCCAGAGATAATGGGATCAACCACAGACAAATGGGAACTGTGAGAATGCTCCTGACAGAGACTCGCATAGAAGCAGAGGCTGAAGGAAAGCCTTGGCCTTCACATCTCTAAATCTGCAGCTTACATTGTAGGTGGGGCTGAGGTGGAATTATTATGACGAGGTATATGATGGACGAGGTCCTAGCATGGAACTCAGGAGACACAGGTTCTGGCTCCAGCTCTGTCTCTCACTGAATATTTAATTAGTAATACATTATTAAAGACTGTACATCTAGACTTCCATTCTTTCCTCTATAAACTCCTCAGTAAACTCCCAGAGTTTATTGAATCCATGGCATGATCCATGCAGCCGACTTCAAAGACACACTCTTGAAGTTTTCTCTTCTGAAATCTGAAAATGGAAGAAAAAAAAAAAAAAAGAAGAAGAAGAAGTAGTTGGGGGATAGATGAATAAGTGAGGCTGAAAACAAAGGGGCAGGAGCTCCTTTTAGGTAATCAATTAACTAATTTGGAATGAGATTCATAGTCTGGAAAAATAAGTAAATATGCATTCACTGTCTCCTGTCCTGGAATACAGAGAGACAGAGACAGAGACAGAGACAGAGACAGAGACAGAGACAGAGAAAGGTCCATGTCCACAGAATGCTTTGCTGTCCTTTTGCGGCAAATTCGTGAGAGCAGCTGCATTAGGAGGGGCCTGTAGAGTCTGATGGTGTCCTTATCTGTAGCATAAGGAGGAAAAATGATGTTTTTATTTATGGTGCCTTCAGGACTGTAATTATAACAGCAGTTTACTTTAATCCTGGAAATATCCATTCATTATTTAAACTCAGTTGTCTTTTCCACACAGGCCAAAGAGCAGGAGTGCATTTTCTCAGTGCTCCTTTGGGGTAGTAATGTGAACAAATGTATTCAGCAAGGCTCTTTTCAAGTAGAGAAAGTGAAGGAAGAAGTTTAGCAGAGGCTCAGCAATTCTGCTAAGATCTCACTTGCAAACAGACGTGAAGGGGAAAGAAAGTCTGTGAGAGGGAGCAGGTGGATGCTTGCTTTCTGCTGCAGGGCACCTCTAAAACACAAAGAGCCATAGACCTGGCCAAGGATTACTGTGTCTTAACTAGCTTCCCTGGGGAGTACTGTACGGATATTATCTAGAAATTGGAAGAAAATGATGAGTGCATAACACTCCTTCACAGGTATATAGTGTTTTTCATACGGAAAGCTCTTTAATGTTTCTCTTAGGAGCCTTTGTGAGATAAGAGAAGTGATTATATCCTCAGTTGGTGAAAGGGAGATTCAAAGCTTAAGGGTCAAGCAATTTGCACAGAAAATAATTGGAGTCAGTGTCCAACAAACATCAGGCCTCAGGGGCTCCTAGTGTTGAAGCCAGAGCTCAGGAAAATGAGACCCAGAGCTTGGGTATGAAAAGCTTATATCAAAAGATACAAGGACCCAAGCAAAATCTCATAATTAAAAATGATTGGGGAAACTCAGTCATGGTGTAGAATACAGCAGGCATGTTCATAACTAAAAAGGCAAGTAAGTGGCACTTCACTGCAAATTAATTTAATTTCATACAGCTTATTTTTATAAGCATAATGGCATTTGATGGACATCAGTTATGTATTGAGTAGAAACTAGAGATTAGAATCAAGAATATCTAGATGTCTGAATTTGTTTCTAACTGAAAAAATTTAAGTGGTGCTGAAATTAACTTGAATTAATAAAAATTTAACTTTAAACCTCTTTGCCTCTGTATCTAATCTTTTTCCTTTTGAACTTTTTCCTCTTCAATACTATTAGGAAAAGCAAAGAAAAAAATAACACCTAGGTCTTTAAAGACTGTAAAAACATTACAGAGTATATTTCAGAACTCTTGGCTTTGGTAGACCTCACTGTGAACATGGAGAGTTTCATTCGGTCTACTCTTTACCCTTGGTTGGGAAGGGCACATTTAGGTCATAAAATTAATATAAACTTCTGGCAATTGTGGGAGTTGTAAACAATTATGGCTCCAAACTCAGCTCATCTGTATGTTTTAGGAAGGCAAGTCTTAGTTCCTAATAGCTAATAAGTGGAGACAGTACCTGAAAAGCTTTGTTGTTTTATTGTTTCCCTGAAAATTATGTTTGAAATCATATGTGCAAAGAAATTAGTGCAGTAACAGGTGAGAAAGCAAACTGGTTCAACAAAGGTTGGCATTAAAACAGAGCAATTTGACTTCCTGATAACAAACTACATGAACTTAACCACTTAAAAGCACAGACGTACTATCTTAGAGTTCGGTGGAAGCACAACCTAAGTCTCTCTGACCTGAAGCTAAGCCGTCTGCAGGACTATATTCCTGCCCCACAGGCTCAAAGGAAAGGCATTTCTCCAGCTTTCCTGCCTCAGTGGGCTGCCCGTATTCTTTAGCTCCTGGCCACTTCTTTGGGCTTTAAAACCAGAATCATGGCTTTGTTCTCTGCTTTTCTTCTGTAGCCATATCTCCTGCTTACTTTCTGTTTCTTTGTCCTCTTTTCATGTTAAGGCATTGATAATTACTTGGGCTCATGGATAATTCAGTATGTTCCCCCCATCTCCTTGCCTATTAGTTTATACTCACGGTAGGCTAAACAATGGCTTGTGAGAGATATCAAAATTCTAATCCTTGAAACCTATAAATCTTACTTTATATGGCAAAAGAGGCTTTACACATAGATTAAATAAAAAATCTTGAAATGGAGAGAACATTGTAGAAGACCTTGTAGAAGACCAGAGTAAGCCCTAAATACAATTACCATGAATGTATGCAAAGGAGGTTAAGATATGATATGTACAGAAGAGAAAAAGACCTACAGGCCAAAGGCAAAATAGTCTCCCCCTAAAGCTGTGAGTTTACTTCTGAATTTGAAATTTAGCAGACACTGGACCTTGAGCAAATTTCATTACCTTCAATAGAGTAACAACAGCTGAAGGCCTGTATGTGCTGAATCCTGTGCTACAAACTAGAGACTCCCAGAGAACCTGAGTCATGAGCTTCTTTCTCCCAAAAAAGCTAGTCTACAAAGCCAGGACAGTATTCTCTTAAAGGCCTGGTATCAAGATTAAATAGGCAATGTATATGAAATGTTCACAAAATGGTGCTTACTAGTTCCCAACATACAGGCATCACTTAGTAAACGAAGGCTCTCAGCATCCTCTGACATTCCTAGACTGTCCAGGCTTCACTTACAAGTGGGTGTGGAAGACATGTCATTTGTATTGTATTTCACATGTCATTTGTATTTGTTGATCTTCCATAAAATGTACATAAACTAGATGATTTAAGCAACAAATTTATGTCTCACACTTACAGGCTCTGAGAAGTTCAAGATGAAGTTTCCAATATTGTATGTCTCAGTTTTGAGGCCGACACTCCTAGCTTCTAGGAGGCTGCAAGCACATTCCTTGTGTGCTCACACATCATCTTCTTTACAAGTGTACAGGGAGAGAGAGAGAGAGAAAGAGCCGGCTCACTGGGATCTCTTCTTATTAGGGCATTAATCCCATCATGAGGGCCTCATTGCTCGTGACCTCATCTAAACTAAATTTCCCCCCAAAGGCATCATCTCCAAATGCCATTACATTGAGGGTTAGAACTTCAACCTATGTATTTTGCAAGGACGCAAACACTCACTGCCACACCATCCAAAGCCTTTCATCTTTCGGACCCAGAGGGTAAAATCTCAGCTGCATTCACTCTGGTGGTCTGGATTTGATTTCATAGCATTGAATCAGAGCCATCTTTTAAGTAAACATTTATAATCAAAACTAGGGGTGTGCATTCAACCTCAGTTTCATTCTATAAATATAATAGCATGCACAGTGTGCAATTACCAGAGCTATAAACACATAATGCACCAATTCACTTTTAAACAAGGACAGGTGTTTAAATGCCTTTCACTGTCCGGGGAGTGGCAAAGCCTGGATAATAACTTCAGTCTCAGATACAGCTTATTTTTTGTTCAAAGGCTTATTGCAAATCCTAGGTGTCAGAAACAAGCAGTACAAAAAGAGAATGGAACTGAGCGTCCAACCACCTGGCTTATAGACCCAGCATTAGCACTAACAAGCTCTGTGACCCAAAATAAGATATTTAACCTTTTACAACCTTAGTCTCTCAGTGCACAGTGAAATGCAGGAATTGCTTTGTGTTTTTGTACTGTGTTCCCTAGCATGCTGGGGCAAACTGATTTGTGGCATAGATGGGAGACTTAGACAGCTGGAGAACTTCTGTCTCCATCTCCTTCCCTTGGCTAAGTCTCATCTTAGATGAAGACTTGATACGCCATAGGAAAAGCTGTAAACAAATTCAGGCCAGAGAACTGATCAGAGTCCTGATCTTTAAAGTGTTTACAAATAAAATGAGAATCTTGTTTAAAATTCAGAGTTTTGTTCTGTTGGTGTCAGGAGAGGATTTTTAAGAGTATCGTATATGGTACTGCCTATGCCCAATCACATGCTACTAAAAGATTAAATTATAAGTGAATGTTTAATTCCAAAATTTTTATTTATTGAGGAAAAATATGTTTAGTTTGGATGGATGACTACTAAATAAGAGGCGAATAAAACTTTGTAATCTTATGGGTACTCCAACACGTCTCATATAAAAAATGCTTTTCTTCAGGAAAGGGTGGTTCTGAAATTACATTTAGAGGGATAGAGTTGTCTCGATTGACTTAGGTGAAGTTTTTAGGTGCCTCAACCCCTATAACCCTCATATAGAATTCAAAGCATATCTCTTTGAGGGTTCAGTGCAATTCTATTACCTTTTCCATTGTTCTTTTCATTTTCTCACTCCTCTGCACTGCCTGTTTCCAGGTGAGATGGGAAATAGAAGGGACCAAAATACCAATAATAAGAAAGGATTTTCTTGCAGTATTTGCAGTCCAGCTGGAATTGGGAAGTAACAAAAATCTCACAAGCAAAGCAAATCTGTAGGCCATCCAATTTGCAGAGCCCCGAGTGACCGACTAAGAATCTAATGGGGAGGATATCTAAAGTTTCAGGCCTCCAAAGACGTCACATCACTCATTTCAATACCAGAAATTTCCAGTCCCTACAGCTCTGGTTCCCCAACAAGTTGGGTAATTAGCTTGCTATCTGCCCAGTCAGGGAACCAGTCTTAGCACTATTACATTCTGAGGCAGCAACCTCCCTGATGAACCATATTATTAGAGGTTGCAGAAATAATCCAGAGGCGAATAGTCTGAAAAGCCACATGAAAACTGCGAAGATGAATTAAATTACATTCTAGAGACTAAAGAATAAATTGGAAATGAGGCAATTTCTTATTCAGGAAGACTGCCTCCCCGGTCTCTCAGAATGTAAACATGCGGCTCTCTGCGAGGATGGGGTCACCCACTGCCTGGGGAAAGCAGCTTGAATTTTATTACCTTGGTGATCCCTGGCAGCACACGCACTTCAGGAGGCACAAACGCTGCTCCCCTTTACTTTGTCTCATGTGCTGGTTTCTAGCTCTCATAACATTTTAATTAAATTTGGGCTTGTCTTTCTCTCTCACCTTACTCTCTGCATCAAAGCAGAAGCTTTTCACATGCTCTCTGCCCAGTGTCCCTGCAATCCTTCCATTCCAAGAGCAGCCATACAAGGAGTGCCGCAGGTAAATCAAAGTAGAGGTAACCCGCAGCTTCTCTGAGAGATAGCGGTGCCTAACTTCAATGTGACTTCTACGTAGAGGTAATGAATTCTATAATGAAAATTTACATACAGGTCAAATAAAAATGTCTTTGCATTTGATAGTACACTGGGTATTAGGTAGTTGTCACACAATAAATAATTCATCTTGCATAGTCACTTGCTATGTAAATGATAGTCCACGTATATTAACACATTTAGCACTGAGAATAAAAGAGACAGCTGAGGCCAAATGAAGCTCTCTCAGGACATATTATCATTTACTGCTCCCCAGTGAGTTTAACTCTTTACTTCTGAGGCTGATAATGATGATATTAATTGAAAAGGGCATGAGATTCATTTTGATTAAATCTGAATTACACAAAAACAAGTGAATAACTTTAATACAACTCCATGGTATTGGCTTTGGCACAACTTGGGTTAATAGTAATGACTCACAAATCAATATGACAAGGAATTGATGGAACTCAGGAATAGAACAAAGCTTAAGTATTTCCAATGGGCAAACGTCTACCTTTATTTTTTTCAAAAGCAATTTGGTAACATGAAAAACATATCTAAACTTCGGGCCATTCAAGCAGATATTTTGATTCCTTCTAAAGCAGCTATTTATGGATCATCTGCATTAATATTTATTATCTATTTCAAGTCTGTAGGAAGAAGTCATTTCTTCAACTTGCTTCATAATCAAATCACACAGATATGTCCACACTCTCATGCACACACACACACACACACACACACACACACACACAAATTTCATTGTGATGCCTCAATTTTCAAATCTTTTTGTGCCATTGGCCAATATCCTTCCTACCATGCCTATTTCTTTTGAACCTGTGTTTTGAAAAATTATTTGAACATATGTTTTGATATCAAAATTTCGAATGACTTATAGATTGGAGTGGCCTAAGTAGAAATGAAGTCCAAGGAAGAATGCAGAGGAAGATGGGTGACAGTCCCTGAGGAAATAGTCAATGTGAGGAAAGCATTTTGACTTTGTAAGACATTCCCAGCAAGAGGACCAAAGACGCAAGGGAAGAAAACACCCGGTTTATAAGAGTTTTTATCAGTCATAGTTTGACCAGTGAGGCAGAACCAGTAGAGTATATTTGAATTTATACAAGCAATAAGCACCTTGGGGTTAGTCAGTCAGATTCAAAGTCTGTAGATGGTCTGGAAAGAAGAATGCCCAGCAGGTGAAACCCCGAGGAACACCAACTGAAGCTCATCATGCACAGGTGTCAGCCAGGAAGGAAGATTCAGCTCCAAAGGGAGAGGCAGTGTCCAGGAAGATGCTGGCTGGGACTGAGGGAATATGTCAGCTTTGTCTAAAGGCCTTGAAATTAAGTAAATCAGACTCAGCAGTGATAATCTCCCTTTTGATTCCCTTAAGAGAACTGATCTGTGACTGTAATCCTATTGAAAGAATCCCTTCATGGCAAGGTATAGACTGGTGTTTGCTTGAACAACAGGGGAAGAGACATGTATGATCATCGCCTCCCTCTAATTTATAGTCCACCCCACCTAGAAACGTACTGAAAATGAAATATGGGAATATGTAGTTCAGGCTAAATTGTCAGACTGTCACAATGAAAAGCAATCACAAAGCTAACACTTATCTAACTGTACCAACCCTGAAACTGTGTGTCTTCCAGAGAGAGTTCAGTAATTTTGGAAATGCAAAGGTTGTGTTTATAAATGCTATAACATTTTGGAACTCAGCTTTGTAGTGGAACTCTTAGGCATTTAACTCATTATTGCATTATGCAAGAAGATTATTTTCTCAAAGGGTAGAATTACAAAAGTTCCAGCTGGAAGTCATTAACTGGGCTCTACCTCAGATAGAAGTGATGGAAGTGGCAATGACAATGGGAAATTATTTGCCTTTTAGAAGGGCTACTCTATGGAACTGATGACATTGAAGGACTCCGACCCAGTGACAAGTTGCAATGATCAATTCATAGGCATTGTGTAGATTCAGTTTACAATGACTACAGCCATCCTGAGTTACAAATGCAATGTTTATCCCAGCGTAAGCCTAATTTGTTTTCCCTGCATAGTTTTCCAGCACACTACAAAAAGATTAAACTATTAGAGTGGTATGTGAAGCTTCACAGACAGACCTTGGTGCCAGGAGTGTGCCTAAATCTGTCCTATGAGTTTCAGATAAGCCATCTACATTCCAGTTTGAATGAAGCCTTTTTTGTTCTTTTTCTGAACCAATTAATCTGACACCTCCCAGTTTATTCTACAGTTCTCCAATAAATCACTCTGTGCAAGTGGGAATCTGTCAGTTTCTTCAATTTCATGGCACCCTGGCTGGTTCTTCTGCACCAAGGACATATTTTCCAGAAAAGCATCTATGGAATATGGAGGAGACACTTGACAGATGGATACCATACAGGGCTAGACATGCTCTAGTTAGTGGAGAGGGCCTGCAGTCAGTATAACTGCAGTATTAATGTAAGGGGACTGCAAGGGTACTTTTCTGCTACTGACTCACAAACTGAAGTGTCAACTGCATAATCATTTTTACACACCAACTGTCCAAGAAGTATTCTAGAGCAGTAGGTTACTAAAACTCTGTCATTCTAAGCTAGGACTCGATCTAAGGTCTGAAAAGCTGAAGCACAACCAGAATCAGTTGAAAGTAAAATCAGAATCTCAAGGGAGGTCCACAAAGGAAATAGGACACACAACAACAGTGTAGTGTTATGAAACTTAACTCAGAAGTGAAAGGTAACAAAACAGAACCAATTTAATAAATGATAAGTTTGTCCTGGAAAATCTGAAAGCTGCTCCATCTGGTGAATCTCTGCTTTTCCATCAAACTTTGGTTGCAAAGTAACCCTTGGACTGCCTTCCCTCCTAGTTCTCTTGTGGAATTCTAACTACTGCTTGTGTTACCCCAATGTAAGGGAAATTAACAATTTTTAATGGAAATTTCAGAAAGAGAAATAAGGATATAAGGGGATAATATCATAATCCCAATATAAAAGTAGTTTTAACCCTAACTACCATCACTCAGGAAAATAACACCATTTGGCTAATTTGGCAGTTTGAAAGAAACTTTTCTCTGTAACATAAAATCAACATAATACTTTATCTTCTGACAAATGTTACATAATGCTTACTCACATATCTAAAATACAAATGATTAAGATGCAGTTGAGAATGCAATTGAAAAACAAATAACTGCTGCATTACTAGCTGGGAACAAGAAATGCAGAGTCCTTTGCACTTAAAGAGAGACAAAGTATAGAAGATTTTATTAAAACAAGAATTAGTAAAATTGTGCTTAGAATTCAATAAATTCATGCACATGACTTAGAAGCTATCTGTCTGTCTATCTCTCCATCTCTCTATTTATCTGTCTATCTATCTATCTCTATCTAGATTACATTTGTTTTCTTTTTGTGAAGTCATAGCTGTAACTGTCAGCAGAATGGGAAAAGGAGATGCTATTGGTACGAGCAAAAGAGGGAGACAGGAAAATGATGGCGCTGAGGAGGGAAGAGACCAGCAGAGAAGGACCACGATACAGACAGAGTGAGAAGGCAAAACCGGGGAGCCCAGCAGGAGAAATAAGGAAAATAGGCAAATACAACGTGAAAAAGGAGAGTAAGGAGGATGAAAGGGTCTCTCTCTCCTCCTCCTCCTCCTCCTCCTCCTCCTCTTTCTCCTCCCCCCTTCCTTTCCTCCTCTTTCTTCTTTTTCTCCTTTTCTGTACAGGAGATTGAATCCAAGGGTTTCACTCTGAACTAAATCTCCACTCCATTATTTTCATTTTCATTTTTGGTTTTTATTTTTTGTAACACAGAATCATGCTAAATTGTTCAGTTGCCCAGACTAGTTTGAACTTGTGATCCTCTTGCCTTATCTTCCCAGACTATTAAGATTACACTAACTCATGTGCTCCTACAGCCAGTCACAAAGAGGGTTATAACAAGACAGAGAATATTTGCAGAAACTACTGCTATAGAATTGAATTGTTCTCAATGCCTGAAGCAGGAACCAGAGCCTAACTGAAGAAAAAAGACTAAAAGAAAGGAAACATTTTATTTATCTCAGTATCACATAAAATGTCTCTATCATAAGACTTCATATGAGTGAAAAACACTTAGTGACATCCTTGAAAATTTGATTTAATGACAAAGAAGCTGAAAGTTTTTTAAATTAGCATGAATTACAGAGAAAGGAGTGTGCCTTAGAGTTTAAAAGGTGTACTCATTCAATCCCCCTCTTTTCGTTCCCTAGAGTGGTAAAGAAGTTTCATCTCACCCCCATCTCTAGAAAGCCCTCTTCTCTCCTGAGTTCTCCCTCCACTACGTGTTTCTGCTTCTTAAATCTTCAGCCTCTTGTCTATCAAATTCTTTCCTTCCACAGTCAAAACTTATTCTACTACTTTTTATTCTCTATGGTCCACCCCTATTGCCAAGTCTATATCTATACATTAACTATACGTTTTATATGTAGCCAAAGACAATTGCTCCTCACTCAATGAGGGCCAAACAACCTAAAAATGTATACATACCAAAAGCATCTGTAAGTGGCCACATAGTAAATACATGGAATTTTGTAGACCTTGAGGTCCCTGACGTAAGTACTCAGCTCTACCTGAAAGGGGAAAGTCGCTAGAGATAACACATACATGCTTTAGTAGGGCTATGTTCCAAAAAACTTTTATTCATGGTCACTGAAATCTGAATTCTGTATAATTTTGCCGTGTCACAAATTACTTTTCTTCTTTGGATTCTCTTTCAAATTTGTGTTAATTTTTTCTCTCTCTCAGTTTGAGATCCATAAAGAAACAGAGGGAAAGCTGAAGCTGGCTGTGGGCTGGCATTTGTCAGGTCTGATCTATGTTATAACCATTCCTCACTTGGCAGTCTTCTTTCCCTTCTCTAACCTCTCCCTGTTTCTTTCGATTAGAAACAAAAAAACCACAAAGAAACTGACCACGGTAATAAACACTGTTGCACAGCAAAGTAAAATTATCCCATTTTGTCGCTCCACCCCTACCTCGACACTAACCCTCGTTTGAATCCTTCCCATCACTTTCCAATTCTCTTACTTAGTTCAATGTCAAAACTCTTCAACAAGCCCAGCAGTGCTGACTCAGGCTGAGTCATGCTGGATATCTGTTCTGTTCTTTCCTTCCACCACCTCCTTTCTCTGGTCATTCTTAAGCTGCCCTCACATGTTGCACCATATCTTTCCTTGGATAGTAGACACAACCTCCTTAGGGAAATCTTGCAATAGGTGTGACACTAGTGGTTTATTCTTGGTCCCCTGAACTCTTGCCCCAAATAGCAATCTACACTGCCTACCCAATAGCTTGTCTCCCACGTGGCAGGGCTCATCTCCCACAAAACACATTGGAAACTTATTTTTCAGTTTCCCCATTTACTAAAGTAGATTCATGTGATCCAGTTTTAACCAATGACCTTCATTAGGGCACAGCTCTCCAATTTGCAGCTTTTTGAAAGTTGTTCGTAATCCTTTCTTGAAGTTAGATCATAACACGAAACGTGTACAGTGACTTAATTTTTGGACTATGTTTTAAGGATTGGAATAATTCTTGGAGTTACAGGTAGATGCTTTAATCTTTTCCTACTTTGAAATCAGAAAAAAGTCCTTCAGATGTGGTTTCCCATCAAATCCTTCAATCAAGTAATAATGGAACTAAAGGCCGTCCTGACTTCTGCTCAGGGTCGTGGTTTGCAGTCACCCGTGTGCTTCACATGTCCATAGATGGTCCCTGCCTGGGAGTCCGTTAGCACTCAGGGAACTTTTCCCTCTGCAAGTTATGAGCTTTCTCTGGGGTTTCTGGCAATCTGACTTTTAGATACAAATGCATAAACATATTACCTCTTTGCCTGTATTCAGGATAATTTTTAAGGCAACCTACATGCCAGTGTTTCCTCTGGAATATTGTCTGAGCCTCAAATTATAGGAGACAGTTTTTCTTTGGCCTTCTTCACTTGCTTATAGGAGTATCTGCTGTGAGTACTCCCCCAGCAAACCTTCGGTGTGCAGGTCTCCTCCTCTGAGTCTGTTTCCAGAGTGACCAATATATCACAAAGTATAATTCTCACAAGTGAAGCATATGCATAGATTTCTGATTGAAATTTATATTTCTCAAGAGACGAATAAAACAATACAGGGAAACTGCTAACCTTAACTTATTTCTGAATAAATTTATAAAAAAAACCTGATTGATAACCTAGATGGCATGAAAACAGTAGGAAAAAACATATCTTCCACCCAAAACTTGAAACAGTGAATTCTAAAAATAGCAATACTAAAAATGAACACCACATGCACATACACGCTCACACACACATATTTATAATTTTTCTTCCAAATATTTAGAATAATAACAAATAGTCTCAATTAAGAATAAAATGTATCAATGGAAACAAAATCACAAAGAAACCTCACAGAGAGCTCTAATGAACTGAATTTGCTTGTTTGAAATATAGACTAGGGCTGTAGCTCAGTGACATCGCATTTGCCTATCATGCCAGCACCTAAGTTCAGTCCCTAGTACTGCAATCAACTAATCAATCAGTAAGCATAATAAATAATAAAAATTATCTTAAGATTATATATTGCATCAGTACAGGAAGAACACACAATGAAAGTACATAAACTAAATCATAGTTAACTTTAAGATTAAGACATAAAACAATGGTAAAAGAAACTAAAGTTTTTCTCATTTGAAAAACATTTTCCCTACCAACTTTGTAAACAAGTTAGTGATTATTCCAATGGCTCCTTTATTTCTCCTGTAAAATTTTTGCAGTTGCTAAAAACTAGCAAATGATTAATAAAAAGACAGAAGGCAGGTAAGAAGATAGTAAAGCAGGAAGGAAGAAACAGCAAAGCTGTAATTTAAAAAGACAAGGAAAACATTGTCACTCAATTCTGTTTTGTTCACATAGAATAATATCTGGTATTTTAAAAATTATAAGAGAAATAGCTATATATATATATATATATATATATATATATATATATATAGCTTCTGTCTTATTTTCTGTCTTACTTTCTGATCACAGGGACAAAATACCAACATCTACAATTGAAAGGCAAAAAGTTTTATTTTGGTTCATGGGTTTGAGAGGATTCAGTCCATGGTCAGCTGGCTACAGAGTAAGAAGAGAAACATGGAAGTGTCTGGCAAAGGACAGCTGCTCCTATCATGACTGTCAGGGAGCAGAGAGTGAAGGAAGGAGACTTGGGGAGCATTACACCCTTCCAAGTCATGCCCCCAGACCAGTTTCCACTTCAAAACAGAGCATTCAGTTATTAGGGCATCGGTGGATGAACTCACTGCTGAGTGTATTATCCCCATGATCCTGATATTCCACCCAGCCCTGAAAAGATTTACGCTCATCTCTTTATGAAACATGCACTGTATTCAGTGCCAAGAGTCTCCAACGATTTAACAGTTACAGCACTGCTGAACTGCATTCCAAGTCCAAAGTGTCATCTGAGATTTAAGGCAAACTCTTACCTATTACCCCTTGTAAAATATAAATAAATAAATAAATAAATAAATAAATAAATAAATAAAATTAAACACTTCCAACATATAATGGCACAAGACAGACTTTTCTAGTCTAAAACGGCAAGTAGGAGTCTAAAGAGGGATAGAAGCAAAGCAAGACTGAAATTCAGTACAGTTCTATATCCAGGACCCAGGCAATTGTGCGACATGAAAGCTCCAAAAAACGCAGGCAGCCTTATCCCTACAGCTTGCTGTTTGTAGACCCCATGCCTTCTGTCTTGGGCTGGCTCTGCTTCACCCTGCCACTTCCCTCAGCAGATGTTTCATGCTTCTGGCATCTCCAACTTCCTGAATTTTCCACTGCGCTTTTAGCTTCACCCTCACAGCTTCACACCATGTTTTCTCATGGGCGTACTGCCTGACCTCCCAGGCCCTCTGCTCAAATATAGGTGGAAGCCTCCCTGACTCCACAGCTCTTTCTTTCTGCATGTTCTTAATCTAGCACCAAGGTCTGCTGTCAGCTGAAGCAGTAGCCACGCTCCCTGGAGTCATGGCTGTAGGATTCTCTGGGTGTTTGGAGGCTAAGCTCCATGAAACTCTGTCCTCTGATTTACTAATACACTGGTGAATCCCTAGGAAGATGTGCTATTGAGAGGTGGGGTCTGATCAGAAGACCTGGGCTGTTGAGGGTAAGACCTGGAAGTGATTTTCCTTCCCAGCCTCCTCCCCTCTCTCTGCTTTCTAGCTGCCGTAGCATGTGTAAATTTCCTCCACTATGTCCCTCTTGCTGTGGAGCAAGCTGACTAGGGACTGAGTCCGCTAAGGAACCTGACCTAAAATAAACCTCTTCCTGTTTAAGTTGTGGGCATCAGGTACTGTGTGTTAGCAGTTTTTTTTGAAATGATGTCTATATGCTCGGACAAATCTTTGCCTTTACTGACATCTTCTACTTATTTTGATGTGGCCGTAGCATGGATAAGTATCCTCCAATGACCCAAGTGTTAAAGGCTTAGTCACTGGCCTGTGGCACTATTAGGAGATTGTAGAATTTTTAGATATAAGGCCTAGTGAAAGAAAGTTTGGTGTCTATGGCTATGTCCTGAAAGGAAATATTGTCTCTTTGCTTCACAGCCACCAAGAGACAAGCAGCTCCTTCTGCCATGTGTTTCTGCCATGATGTGCCGCCCTACCATGGGCCCCAAAGTGACATCACCAGCGGGAGTGAACATGACGCAGTGACTGAGACCTTTAGAGCTAAAACACATCTTTTCTGCCTATAAATTATCTCGAGTATCACAATAACCACAAGCTGATGGTTAGTTGTCTTTCTACTGTTACTTAAAATTTCTTTTGTTCTCAGTTTACATTGTTAATAACTTGCTTGTATTTGGATCACAAAGCAATATATTTACCTTTTGTATCCTCAAAGCATCCAAAAAGGTACAGAGACATATTAGTGTCTCAATAAGTATTTCTTTATTAAGTGAACAAAATGTAATATTTGTGCCAGCCACATTCAAAGAGTTAAATTCTTTCCTGAAATTTTTATAAGAAACATATTAGAAGTTGGGCTATATCCTATAGACCAGCTCATTCTTTTCAAAAATATTTTAAAAGTAGATCTTAAAATATTAATGCTCAAAATTTTCATAAAGGCCACTGTGAGAAAGAAATATATTCTGTCTTTGAGAAGCACATCTATCTTACCTGAAGGTCAAATGCATACTAAAACTACTGAATAACATATTATCCATGAAGAAAAATGAATTATTCTTATTTCTGTTTTCATTGATACTATGCATGTTTATTTTTTGTTTCATAAGATTACAAACTCCAGTTAATACTTTAAAGTACAAAACAAGGTATTTGATTATTTTCTAATAAAATGTAGCACTTAGAAAATCAACCTAAAAAGAAAAAAAGATAACCTATATTCAAAAGGCAAAGATATTAGCCTTTAATAATCAATCTTGAAATTAAAAATAAAAATATATTAATTTGACAATTGTTCATCATGAGAAGTTTTCAACAGAGACTTAGACATGAAAGTAAAGAACTCAGAAATTAGTCCACTAGAACAAAAATGTGATGTTTGAAACAATATCTTGGTGACCTATAACAGTTAATGCACTTTCTAAGTAAGTACTTTAGATCATTGTTTGTGATAGAGACAGTTCTAATAATGTACAGTTAGAAAGTATAACATTTTAAAGATATGGGTCTTACTTGAAGTCCTAACGTTTAATTGAGCTTCCACTGAATATAGAGAAGCAAGCTTCCCTTTGAAACAGTATTAAGCACTACATGTTAGCATAAGATTCCTAAACAAGGCCAACAGATAAGTGACACCCCCCAAACAACTTACAGCTGAAATATCCATCCCAAAAGAGCAGTTTCTCAGGAACTTATGCTTCTTCATGATGGGATTTATGAGCTCAGGTCAGCACTTTAAAATTATACCAACCAGCAACTGGAATAGACTTGAAGATAATCAAAGGGCAAATACCTCAGTGTAATAATTACTCTGATTTTTAACATGTACTAAATCCAAATAAAGGGTATAAGGTATGCATCATATAAAGAACACTGGTGTTGGTAAAGTAATATGTACAGTCAGTGAAGTCCAAATGTGAGAAACTTACACAGTGAAAATTTACACAATTCTGAGCTTCATAAGACCAAAGACTGAGTCCATTATGTAGCTGAAGCAATATTTCACTCTCAAGTTATTGGATTTTGTTTTGCTCCATGCTAGTAATATATTTTTCCCATTCACTGCTTGCTTTGCTTGCAATGTGTGGTTTCATTTATGAACTCCCTTATCTATTTAAGCACTGGATTTTTAGACAGATTATTGTGTGTTTTTCCTTTTCTTTTTTTCTCATTTATTTTGTTTTTTATGAGTTTGGGTAAAAAATTTATCTCTACTTTTATGAATCTTGTTTTTACTTTATTATTTCTAATGTTTGCATTCTGTACTTCAATAGCTCACTTCTCAGACTTCTTCTAAAAGCACTTCTTATCAGTACAGAATTACTGAAGTCTAGTGATAATGTTTTATTAAATGTTACATGGAGTCTGAAATCTTCCACAGCAGGTAGCCCAGAATCATTACTAGTCTGAATATTTTCTTTTCCAAGATGATAATGATAAACACAAAGTCTCAGTTGGAGGCTTACCACTTATTACTTCATCCACAACCCTCCTGCAGGTATATTTTGGTGTCTTCAAATGCCCACCCAAGGTTGTACAACAGCCTAAAGTGAAAATACATAAATAATTTTTAAAAGGTCTTATTATACAACATAAGCTTTTTGCTTTAGAGAGATGATTATCTTACTAGTGAGAAGTCCAAAATAACCCAAGTATTTGAAAAAATATGCACACCACTAAATGCCCCTTCCCCAAGTATTTTGCAAACTTTCTAAAATATTTTTCTTATTTTGACTAAGAACTAAATGAAATACTTGAAATTGTTATTTAATGAAATGTTTAGATAAGGGCACCAGAAGAGTTTTTAAAAGAACTGTCTCCAGGCATCATAAATTCTGCAAGTCAAGCAGGCTGAGCATTATTCAAGTCCTAACAAGGACTCCTCACCAGGCACAAAAGGCCAAAGGACTTGAACATCACGTTGAGCAAAACAATGGAGAAAACACAAACACATGTGACAGTGAGACATTTGTATTCTTAGCAGCACTTGGTAGCTCTAAGATGCAAAAACATTAAATCCATTTCTCACATCATGCAGCCTTGCCAGGATTGACTCTGTTAAAAGTTTTTGATAGACAGATAGATTTTAAGATAAAAATAAAGTGGTTTAAAAGGATGACAGAGATGTCCAGAGTAAGCCAAGAAGCCCACTTCTTACTAATACGAAACAAGTTTTAGATAACTAATTGGCAAAGGGAAAATTCAATAAATTGAGAATTCAAAAGTAAATGCTTTCCCAACTGAAATTCAATTTTCAGGTGACTTTAAGAAGAAAGATTCAAAAATCAGCTTTTAAAAAGGGGATTGTATATAAAATATTAATCTGTTTTAGAGATGGCTGCTTCATAGTGATAGCTAAGCCATTAGAATCACAAGAGTGATAGAAACGACCAAACCCTTGATGCCAGCTAGAGATGACCTGGATGTGAAGCTGATTGTTCCCACTCAGTGTGGTGGAGAACTGTAGTGCTTGTCCCTAAAGGACTGATGAATTTGAAGAGAGGAATTTGACCAAAAGGGAGGGCTATGTATAACAATGATACAAAGTAAAAGACACAGAAAGAGTGACTCCTCCTTTCATGCAGTGACCAAGAAAGGCCTAATGGCCCAGATTTGCTTTAAATGTGGAAGCACGAGTAACAGATATTTTGATTTTTAAAAATTTTTCATAAAAAGATTACATTCATGGCAGAGATGTTAGAGAATGTAAACAGGCAAAAATAAGAAAACAAACTATGGCTCTCCCATGTATCACTACAAACATTTTGGTGTATATATGCAAAACATGACAGTGTAATTAAAGCATCCTCCCACTGAAATAGAAAAGTTGCGTATTATAAACACAGAAATAAGTTTACAATCTATTAGGAAACTGAATATGGCAAATTATTGAGCTAATTATTTATACATCCATGCATATAAATACATAAAATGAATCATATATGTTATGGACATGCTGATTTCTTTTCAAAATGATTAAAATATTTGACAGGTTTTATGCCTTGGTTCATTAAATATAATAAAAATAAATGGAGTAATACTTGCTTAATTATCACAAAGGTGGTGATCAAATTCAGCCACTAGTTAAAGCATGGTTGTCAAAGGAACTTCTTTCAAATATTTTAACAGTTGCAATTTCATAGAATAAACCTGTATCTGGTTTAGAGCTTATAGGTCAGTGATTCTTTAGAGAAGAAAAACAAAGCAGAATTATGGATTTTAAAGCAAAGACTTTTTTTTCAGTAAACAGAAAGAAATTCAATTTAATGACAGAATAAAGGGGAAAAAGGCAGATGAAAGAGAGAACTAGCTTTATTTCCTAAACTGGAGTATCAGTTTTCTGTCCTGGACATTTGGTTCTGGGATCTCAAGCCTTCAGTTTTAAAAACTTATATAACAGTCCCTCCACCCAATCCTTGGTCCTCAGGCCTTAGAATCAGGACTGAATATACTACCATTTTCACAGCAATTTTTGGTCGTTCAGCCCACAAATGGCATGTCATGAGATTTCTCTGTCTCTGTAACATGTTAGCCAATTCCCATAAATTCAGGTAAAGGAGACCATAAATGTAGCCTTTTAAACCCCAGCTTGATAAAGTCACCATATCCATATTGACACATAGGACAGTTAACCTGTGAAGACATTTGGATGTAGTCCAGGAATATTCAGCTAATTGAAAACAAATAATTAGAAATAAACTACATTTTTGCTTTAAAATTGCCACAAATCTGACCTTCAAGAGACTGTGATTATTTAAGACTTCAAATATGACTACAATATGCAGAGTTGAGAAAACTGAAAACAAATGTATTTTTTATGGTCTCTATTCTCCTTTTTAGAAGGAGCTAAGGGGCAAAACTAGAAAGGAGGCACTTCCCAGACAGGAGTCAGTGGTCGGGGAACAACAGCTGGGAAGCCGTCCCCAGGAAGAAGAGTGAGAGCCTATACTAAAAATAGTAACCAGCCACAAAGCTTGTGGCAGCTCAGGTTTGCTCAAGACCAGAGACTGCCATGTCTCTTTCTTTCTTCTCTGCTCTTAACAGGAATTGTTCATGTGAGGTAATCCTATGCCTGTTCCATCAGCAGAGATCAGGATGATAATTTGCCTTTAGTCTACATGTTTCCAATTTCAAAAGAACCTTATTTAACCCTAATCTAGGGAGAGTCCAGCATTTCTCGCAGATCTGAAATTTAAGCTCAGATTTTACTGTCATTGGGAAATCATTGTTTTGTCACTGCAGTAGACAGCATTACAAATCACTCATATCCCTACCTCTCTACGTGGTGTCCCTCCCTATTAGCAAATTACAAACTTTTACCCTATGAAATTTAGGGATGACTATATGACTTGTTAGATCAAGGAACTTTTAGTGAAAGTAATGTGTGTTATTTACAACTTTAACAGTGAGCTCATGATTCAAAATCTCTTTTTCTCCTGTTATGACATAGCAAGTATCAGAAAGAAGAGCTTCATCAGCTTGGATTTCTCAAGAAAGATTAGATGGACAAGGATTGTTGTTATTTCAAGATGGACAAGAAGCATAAAGGAGTGTGGGAAAAGCTGTCTTAAATCAATCTTACTTTTTGTAACTCCAGGGATTTGAGCTCTGTTGGCCACATGTTGTCTGTTCTGGAGGACGTCTTGGGGAAGCACAGTGTAAACGGAAGCGAAAGAGGACCTTAGTCCCAGAGGAATGCTGCAGGGACAGCATGAGATGCTTTGCTAAGATGTGTCTGAAAGAACAATAAATATGAAGGCCAGACACAAAGAAGATCCCTGGGACAGCTACACAATTCAGTTCTCATTTATCTGAACTTTACCCCTCCGATTTCCCCCTTCTGCTTTTTGTAAAGAAAAGACTTCAATGAATAGCCAGAGAAAGCTACAATCGAGGCTTTAGTCATAGAGACTGTGGTGCCCTGATCCCATAACTTTGTTTCTCTCTCTTTTATTCTTTTTATCCACCATATCTTGTTTTGGGGACTGGTCACTTCATAGAAAACCAACAAAGGGGAAATAAACCTTTGCCTTAGAATGATGAGATCCTCCTGTGGTATGTGTAATCTAGCTTATCCAGACTCATACGTAAATTCTAGTTTGCCAATCATTTTTAGGTACTGAAGACTAGGATATTTTATTTTCATTTAATTTAGTCTCACTACTTTTTCCATTCCATATGTTTATATGAGAAAAAGAAGAGAGAAAGAGGACATAAAATCAAAGATGAAGAGAGAGTAGATAAATTTTACCTCATTGTCCTTGAACCAAGAATATGAAAATTACATATAATGCCTCTAAACTTTTGTACTCTCAAAAAAACTTGTCATTAATTTAACTGATTTAGATATTAACTTGTCCAGTACTATTTATTAAGTAATTTTGTCTCTTTTCCTGCCCCTAATTTGACAGGCAATCATTATCAGATGCTACATTTCTGCTTAATTTGCAGCAATTGCTGAATGCAGGGTTCTATTCCATTTATCTGTCTTCTAACTACGCAATATTTTAGTGATTGTAAATGTATATACATTATTATATCTCATAAATACACAACCCTCATCCCTCCTTATCATTACTCTGGTTTTTCAAAACTATAGTAGCCATTCTCATTTATTTCCTCTTTTAAATTAACTCAAAGATTATTTTTGCCAGGTTCCCTCCAAAATTCATCATGAGAATAATTTCTCACTCAATTTACAAGTTAATGGAGAGAATAGACATCTTTAAATATTAAGATTTCTTGTCAAAAAAGATGGATGGAATTTTACTAGCTCATGTCATTTCTTTTTCCTCAGTAGAATTATCTATTTTTGTGCTTGTAGAGTCTTTAAATGTTTTTTAAATTAGAATAATTTTGTCCTTTGTTATATGACAAATTTAGGTTTATATAAAATTTATTCAGATTTTCTATGTTTTGAAAGTTTTTTAATTGGAGCTTTTGGATTTTAATCAGACAATTATAATTTATAAATAATTATTTTTACTAAGTCATAAACTAAAACATTTTATTTTCCCTCTCTGTTTGCTTGATTTTGATTCCCTGAACAATACTGAATTATAGGAAGTGAACTGTTTTTTCTTGTTCCTTATTTTAATAGTAATGCTTCTTGTATTTTATTTTTCAAAATAATAGAGATTATTTGCTCTGTATTTTTATAGTAAATAACCATCTCATCCTGCTATACTCTGAGTTTATGTAAGAAATGGTTACTCAAAGTCTCACCAGTTAAAATAATTATAAAATTAAAATATTATCAATGAATAAGAAACTGAATTTCATTAAGATACTTTCTAATGTATTTGAATTTCATGAAAAACTTTAATTTTTATAATACATTAACTAACACCTTCCTGGCTTCAGTTTGTCAGTTTTTAAAAGATCATTTAATTTTGTTGTATTGTAATCTTCATGAAGGCTAGGATTCATCACTGTATCTCTAACACAAATATTATACCTGGTGGACATTCAACAATTACTACTAATGAATGAAGTGTTGTATACCTTCATGTGAGGTTATTCATTTTCATGCTTGTTTTCATTGTCATTCAACATAATTTCACTAAAGGAATTTAAGAGGCAGCCCCATATATTGCAGTAAATTGACACAGATGATTCCACTATCCAACGTTTTGTCAAAAAAATGAAAATATGAATAAAACACAATTTTGTCAAAATAAAGCCTCAGTCCACAGTTCACTTTTTAAAATAAAAAAAAGTAAAAGAAAGATAGAACCTCTTTGACACCGAGTGTATGAAAAGGAAGCAAAGATAATGCGGTAAACCTACAGAGTATTAGAGCCTTGTAATGTTTCTGGGTCTAGACAGAGGCCTTGGAGGCGGGGTGCTGCATTTATTTGCACATGAAATAAAGATATGCATCCTCTGGCCAGTGAAAATGGTCTAATAGAGACTAGAAAATAATTATGATTAAAATTAGAAAAATAATTGAAACTATAATGAAAAAACACTACAAAAAATAATAGGTAGATTTATAAAATAGCCATACACACTCTAAAAATGAAAAAACTAGTTGAAAAACTCAGTGCATTTGTTGAGCATCAGAATAAACACATCTAAAGAGAGAAAAAGATAGTATGTGATGTGGTTTGATATAAAATGTCTCTCAAAAACTCATGTGTGCAGAGGTGATACTTTTAGAAAGATAATTAGATCATGAGGCCTCTGACTTCAACTGGATCTTACAAGGTAAGGCCTAATTGGATGAAATGGAGCGTAGGGCATTGCACTGAAGTTTGTGTGTTGGCCTAGAGCCCTCCCTTTCTAGTTCATTCCCTTTTCCCTTCCTGATGGCCATGAGTTGAACAGTGTTCTTCCACCATGCCTTCTGCCACGATAAATCTACTTGGGAACCAGCCAATCATATACTCAACCCTCTGTATCCATGAGCCAAAATAAACCTTTCCTGCATTGTGTATGTCAGGTTTATTGTCCCAACTAAAGAAGAGTGATTAATACATTATGTATATTTCTCATGTTTTATTTCTATATAAACTGTAACTTTAATACTCAATTTATCTGATTGCTTTCATTCATGTAAATAATTGACTAAATATGCTACGTATTTAGAAGACATAAGAGAAGTACTTGGCACTTAAAATGTCATGTATAAATGTTTACTATTCTTATTCAAATGAAATACATAATTTAGTTCTTATAGACACTTAGGAAATAGAAATTGATATTTTCATTTTTACTACTGAATGAAGATTTTGGAAGTTAAGTAGTTTGCCCAAGGTCACACAGCTGGTAAGAAGTAAAGGTAGATTTTTAAAATTTTTTCTAGTAATGAGGATTGAATTGCAAAGTCTTAAACTTCCTAGGTAACACTCTGCCATTGAGGTACATCCCCAGACCAAAAAGCAGGTCCTTACCCTGGCTCTGTCTCCAGTCTATACTCCTCCCAACCACACAACAGTTTCCCAATTCTGAGAAAATAACTTGTTATTGCCAAGTACTTTGTGTTTTCTTATGTTTGTCTGATTATTCATTATCTTTCAGAAAGTTTTCTCTAGTTTTATTACATGAGAATCCAGATATAACTTACTCAACACCTATTTCAGAAAATTTTTGTAGACTTACAAAGCACATAGAGAGTCCACTAAAAAATGTATACAAACTTCAGAAAAAGAAAAATGTATGATGCTTTTTCAACAGATGGTGTTACCCTCACGTTACCCTAGATAATGTCACAGAAAACCCACTACACTGTCAGCCTTTGGAGAAGAAATTGAAAATATATGTGCAGTGATCTCAATGATCAAGGTTACACAAGCAGCAGTTCACTGTACTAATAAAAGTCTGAAAGTTAATGGCCACCACTTTGAGCATCTTTTGTAATTATAGAGGCCAAAAGTAACCTGTATTAATTTTATGATGTTTCAATAAAGTTAGTATTAAAGTATTTGTACAAGTTTTTCTTTTCCCGAAGTGTGTATACATTTTTAGCTGACTCTATATGTTTTCTGATCACAGTATATACATTTTGATATTGACTTTAGGTCAGTTTATATAACTAAAATATCAGTGTGCTTGTGAATGCAATCAAGTGAACAACAATTGGGTACCAAATAGAGTTATATACAGTTGGTCTTTTAAGAAGGCTTTCTATCATGTGTCTGTAGTTGAGAGTACTATAATTGGTTTTTGTTTTGTTTTGTTTTGTTTTGTTTACACTGGGGATCGAACTCACGACCCTGTGCTTACCAGGCAGGCGCTTAAGCCACTGAGTAAATCCCCAGCTATAATTGTTTTTCAAAACCCATTTTGATTCTTCCTGGGAAAATCTTTACAAACCTTTTAGGCAGTTAACCATGGCGTGTAGCTATGATGTAGATAATGGAATGTAAACAGGTGTGATAGATGTCACATTCATGCTGGCCCCTAAAATCCTCATGAGCCTCTCTACTATTTCTTATTTACTAACCATAAAAGGAGAGGAGTCTGACAAATTAGAAGTAGATAGAGCCCTGAATCTCCATGAATGTGCCAAAGGAAGACAATTGGCTCAGAAACTCCTGTTGGGTCATACCCAAGCAAGAAGTGCTTTTATTGTTTGAAATTTCTGAACTATAGGGTTTGGAAGCAGCTTCTTGTGTTATTAACAATAATCAATCTAAGATAGTTTGTGAAATAATCTAAGATAGTTTCACAGGTTTTATGCTAAGGGTATTCTATAACAAGTAGTTTTAAAAATCCAAATGCTTGTTAAATTTTCTTCTTACCTTTAAAATATATAATATATGGAAGTATGAGCTCCTTTTCATGAATTCTACCAGGAACCCACTGAACTACCATGTGGAGTAAGGTTGTGGTAGACAGCACAATAACACTCTCAAAGATATCTACATACTAATTCTTGAAACTTGAATATTTTACCTCTTGTGGCAGAGAGGACTTTCCAGATGTCTTTAAGGACCTTGATGAGAGGGGAAAACAGATTATCAGAGTAGATCCAATCTGGTCAAGAGGGGTCCTCAAGAAGAGATATGACAGAAGAAGCAGAGTCAAACAGATGCAAGGTTGGTTTTGATGGTGGAAGAAAGCATCACAAGCCAAGGAGTAATCCCTAGAATCCAGAAAAGACAATGCGCCATTCCTGGAACCTCAAAGGAGAAGTGGAAGACTGTGGACCCCTTAGTTTATTTGGAAGAAATCTTTGTTAGATATTTATCTATGAACTTTAAAATCATAAATTCCTCTGGCTAAAGTCACTAAGCTTGTGGCAGTCCAACAGCAGTGTAAAAAAAAATTTAAAAAAAACTATACAGGGCTTTGTCATCTCAGGAAATTTTATTATACTAATTGTTTTTGTCTTTTTTTTTTTTTTTTGTACTGGGGATTGAACCCATGACCTTGTGCTTACCAGACAGATGCTTATGTCACTGAGCTAAATCCCTGGCAAAAGGAAGGATCGTGTAAATAATTGCTTCAAATATGGAGTGGCTTCTTTGATAACATTTTTTTTCCCTTTGGGTACCAGGGATTGAACTCAAGGCTTCACATTTGTTAGGCAGGGACTTAGGCCACTGAGCTAAATCCCAGGCCCTTACCTATTTTTTAATATCACTTTTTTTAGTAAAAAAAAAAATCATCTCCTAAAACATAAATTACACATGAGTTGAATCTTATAGATACCTGACATGACTCATATTTCTCTCATTATGTTCCATCAATTTTTTTTTCATCTAAATTCTGATTTTCTAACATGTTAATTTAGCTTTCATGACATTGAAAATGCTGTCCTTGGAAAAATAAAACTTTTAAAAACGTTCAACAATTGTTGCTTTAAGGGTCCACAATCATACTACTATATCAAGGTCTATTGTCAGCCTAGAATTTTCTGAGTCTCATTTAGATCCTCACAAGTTCAAAAAACTTATTCCGATTTCACCGGAGTCCATATGTTCTGAATGCTCAAATGGTTCTCTTTTAGACTGCTAAGATTTTAATATGCCTACTTACTTTTCTCTGCTTGCTCATTTTTGTGAAAGTAGATATAATTAGTGTTTTGGTATCTAAAATACGTTTAAAAATTAGAGGAAAATACTTACGGTGTATCGTTATTCTTTTTCCTTGCCTGGGTAGCAATGTGGCATTTCCTACAGGGACACCAAGCACTTATAAGCAGCAGGAAGTATCAGTAGGAGGATGGAATTTCACCCTTGTTTGAAATCAGCTTATTCTTTTGTCTTTCTTACAGAGTGCAGTCAGGAGGGCGTGACAACCATCTCCACTGGAACATGGCAGAAGATAGGCTGGGTATTGCGCAGTTCTTAACCTCAATGCAAACAGCACACTGTCTTGCATTTTTATTTTAAAAATTAAAAGTGACATTGGAAATCATCAGTATTATGTTCACCTGCAGAGATGGGAATGAGGGCTACCCATGTTTGGGAAACAGAATTTTCAGTAAGGGACCAGCATCATACTGGAGACGCATCTGTCTGCGGGACTTGATTGGTACTGAGATTTCATACTATCACTTCATGCTTCAAAATATCATTTAAAAAGCTATAAATTTGCCTTTGTAGTTAAGAAGTAATAATTGTACTATGCATTTTTGTTTAAAGAGGAAATAACAATATTAGCCGTGGTGTTTTCAAAAATATTTATTTCTTATAATCAAATTATGTTATTTAAAACCTAAGCATTTCTGAATGCAAGAATAATCCCATTTAATGAATACTACTGTGTTAAAGCCTTTCTACAAATATTTTATTACTTCTTATTTGTTTTACAAATTCTATTGAATAATAACTATAACCTATTCTTTATAGAGATGATAATTGAAATTCAGGATTAAGTGTTGTTCAAGACAAGAAAGTGTAAAAAACAGCATAGATTCAGGATTCACAGACTGACAGATACCAAATTCAGTTCTGAAATTAAAGTGTTAAAATGTTTAGTGTTGAGCAAATTCAAGATGACATGTGACATCTATGTTTAAAGGAAATTGTAAATTTAAATGGAATCATTGTAGTGAAAATGGCTTGAGCAGGTCCTGGGTGTTCCATGATTGTCTATCAGAGTGTAATTGAGGTTAGCCATATCATAGAAGAAATGTGATTGATCAAGATCCTTTGCACTTTTTAAAATAAATTGCATTCCTATGATTTTCACAATGTAATTATTTCAGCGTATTGTTCTTTTTCATGCTAAATTCCGCATTTCCTTGATGTGATCAGTTCTCACATATTTAAATCAATAGAATTCAAACAAGATTACATTTCTTTCATCTAAATAATTCCTTAAAAAAAATGGATGTGAAGAGAATAGTTTAGAAATAGCATTGGATACACAGAATCAGCTCTTGGCTTCCAGGAGTATGAGGAAAATTGCATAATAAATCAATTTTTATGGATGCTATTGACTTGCAACATTGGCTGCTTTTAAAAATTAATAGTTAAAGTAATGAACATTCAAAAATTTTAAGGGGACCTTAGGCAGAGAGAGAAACACCATCAGTTTGATTAATTCTTTGATATGAAGTACTGATGACAGATACAATATTTGAAATTAGATGCTCCTGTAGTGCAACCAGAGAAACCCCAGATCAAGAATGCAGCAGTCAACACAACACTGCAGTTTTTCTTTTAATCTGAGCAAAAGATCCCTTTGCATAGACACATCCTATCTAATAAAATGAAAGTTTAATTATTTGTATAAATATTATCATAAATGCATACTAGTGACTCCACAGTCCAAATGTCATCATTTTATATTAATATTGCATTACGGTAAAACTGGTAATAAGGTGTGCACTGAAGAAATTGTCCGTGGGATTTTTAACACAGTGTTCAGCCAGCATAGGAGTTTATTAAAGTTACTGAATTATGTAGCGGAAAAAATGAAGCTACTTAAACTCTCCCCATGGAATGTGAAACAAAAGTGAGACAATGAAATGCTTGCAAGAGATTAGATGCCAAACTTCATTTTATTTTATTTTTTTTTACACCAATGTGAAATCCATGAATATTTCAGCTTTCTGGAAGACATATAAATCCATTCAAACTTGTCTGCAGTAAATTCACACAAGTCTATAAGAACACATGATAACATAAACCAGAAAGATACAAACCAGAAGAGCAATCCCTGCTATGACTACAGAAATAGGAAAGCCAAGTACAGAGTCCTCAGTGTAAATTTTAAGGGGACCTGTAGGCAGAGAGAGAAACAAGGAAGTGCGCAGTTCTCATTTGGGTATTATCAAAAAGTCACTTTCATTCATCTTCTATTATATAAACTTGAATGGCTGACACACTACTTCCTGAACTTACGCTGGAGTTGCTATTTTATAGTGGAGAGCTTTCTCAGAACATCTGAGTGAATGGACATTTTATTAAAGTTAGGTTAGTATGTCATTGACCCAAGTGAGTGTGAACAACAGTGGCTGAGAGCAGGGGCTTTGGAGTTGGCCTAGTTTACTTCTCAGCCCACCATTTGCTGCCTTCAGACTTCCCATGTTAACTTCTCTGAGCTTCATTTCTTAAAGGCGCGATGTAAAAAGTAAATCAGGTGTTTCTTAAGAAGTACTTGGCAGAGGATTTATTAAAATTTACACAATTAATATTAGGCTACTGTCAAACATATTTACTTTTCATTTGACGTAGACCTGTGTGATAAAGCTATTGTAAACCGTTTGAATTAATAAGCTTAATAATTCACTGAAAGTACTTACAGAATTCAGAAAATCTCTTTCACTCATGGTTATGGTTTATTATGGAAAAAAGATACAAATTAAAATCAGCAAAGGAAAAGGCTTATATGAAAGTGTTTGGAAGAAATAAGCCACAGGCTTCCTGCTGTCTTTTCCTGGTAGAGTTATGTGGACAGTGCTTAATTTTTCCAGCAATAATGGAAGACAACACATGAAAATTATTGCCAGTGGTGGAAACTCACCTGTGCCTGGGAGTTCAGACTTCTTACTGGAAACATGACCAGCAATGGCAATTCAATCTCCAGGCTCTAGAAAGGTCAAGCCACACAGAGCCCAGGGAATCAAGAGACTTGCTCATCATTTTATCACCAGGGCTCTCCAGAAAGGCAGTGCCGGTAAGATATATACAAGTAAGGGACATGATTTATTAGAGGAATGGGCTCCTGGGTTTGTGGTGGCTGAGGAATCCCTCGATGAGCCACACGGAAAGGGAGACCCTGGGATGTCAGCAATGAAGTTTTCCCTTTTCTTTCATCTCACTGCTCTTTTTCTCTCTACCCTTATTCTCTGCTATAGTTTAGATCTCATATAACCCCAAAGGACCATTGTTAGAGGTGTAGTTCTTGACCACTGGGAAGTGGTAGAACCTTTAGAGGATGAAGCCTAGTAGGGGCCTTATGTCTTTAAGGGGGTGCCTTGGAAGGGCACAGTGAGATTCCAATCCCACCCCACGCAAAAAGGTCAATCTATGGTAACAAACCTCCAAAATCACGAGCCAAAGTAAACCTTTCTTCTTGTTAAGCAGATTATGTCAGGTATTTTGTCACAACAATGGACTAATACATTCCATTTTCTGGACTAGAAATTGCAAATATACTTATGATAAAGGTCATTACAAAACATTGTTTCAGTGGTGCATTAACATTTCTTCTACATTGTCACTACTTATATATATATATTGAAGATACTATGTCAAATTACAACAGCTTTGAAATTAAGCATTTTAAAGATACTATATCCTATGATAATAGCATAAAAATATTTTAATGACCCTAACATATTTGGTTAGCAGGAAGATGTAAATATTTGAACAAAAATAAGTAGTGATCACTGGGAAACAGCATGGGTTTGCTAATCAAAGTCATATTCAGCCAAATGTATTCATTTTCTTTGCAGGAGGTAGACAATAAGTTGTCAGAGAAATGAGGGCTGGTATATCTGGATTAAGGACATTAAGCAAAGATCAGAAAGAAAAATGCACTGGTTGTTAAATGATAAATTCATATAAAGCAGAAGTGGATCTACAGGTATTTAATGGACTGCACATATAGGTGCTGAGATGTAGATCAAGTTAAAGGTAAAAAGAAGTATCAGTTAGCAAGAGCAGGCATTAAGAGACATTCTCTATGAACCAAGCACCGCCTGTTTTTACATTTGTTCCACCATTTCAGATTTTCTCCTTCATCAGCATTTTCAGTTTTTACTCTGACTCTTTCTCTTCTTCCTCTCTGTTTTCACTGCATCCCGATATTTCCATTAATTTCTTAGGCAAATTTAGAGGCCATTAACTCCAGGTCTGTACTCTACAACATAGTAAGAGACCATTAGCTACACGTGGCTGTTGAATACTTGAAAAGTGGTTGGTTCAAACTGATACAAAAGTAAAATATGTACTAAATATTGAAAGTTCGAGAATGTAAGTATTTCATTAGCAGTTTTTAATGATGACTACATAGATATTGTATGACAAACTAAATAATATACATAAGATAATTTTACCTAATTAATATAGATGCTAAAAATTTAAAATGACATCCAATTCACACTGTTGCTTGCATTATAATTCAGTGAGCTAGATCAACTCTAGGTGAATATTCAGAGGCCCTGTGTTTGTACCATTATCAAGAAAATGCTAAGGAAAGGCAACCTGTCCTAAAAAGCTTTTGTGCCACACTTTTAAAGCCAAAGTTGACACAAGAAGAAGTGATTTAAAATTACTGTATTGTCTAATCAATGGCAGAAGTTTTTAAAGCCCTTTAAATCTCTTGTTGGAGATACATAAGCTGTCATAAGGGTAACCTCTACCCACCCAGTGCCTTTCAGTCAGGCCCTTTAAGGTTGATTTTTTCCATCCCTGAATGAATCCATGCTCATTCAGAAAAAAACAGTCTCACTTCAAAAATTTAAGTCTCATAAATTTCTAACACTACAGTTTAATGTATTGTACAATTTTAATTTTCTTTCCCTGGATGGAGCTTGCAGAGTCAACCAAGAAAGCACAGTTGATATCTTTTCCTCTTCAGTTCCCTCCTCCCCACTGCTGTTTTTGTCCCTTGAAAAGCAGTGGGTTAAGTGAAGAGGGTGCAGTGGGGGTAAATGCCTGCCTGCTGAGCAGACCCATGTCTGCAGAGCCCCCAGCTTCTCTTTCTCTCCAAGCCATTGCTGAATGCCCTGGGTCCCTCAGGGGCAAACCCAACCACAGCTTCTGGAGTGGCCTCACACTGGTCCCAGAGCCCGTGGGCTCCAAACAGAAGTTGCCTGTAGCTTTGTCCCTTGGCCACTGCTTCACTTCTTTCGGCTGTGGGTCTCCATAGAGATGGCTGCAGGATGTCTTCCTCTGATGGGTGCGCAACTGTTCCTGGAGATTCATTCTCTCTCTCTCTCCCTCTTCCATCAACATAAGAAGCCCCAGGTTTTAAAAAGTTACTAATCTCTGTATGACTCCAAATTCCAGGAAACATAAAACAAACCTTCCAGATGAGTTACTTTAAATACTCTTTTGAGTGAGAACAGATACACTCTCCAAGTCTCCTCCAGAAATGACTGCAAAGGGGAAAGACCTTTGCATTCCAGTAGCTCTTTACTAGAGCATTTGTGCTTTCCGTGTTACCTGAGACAGATTACAAAATAATAGCAAGCAGAACACCAAACTTAAGTAGCTCAAAAACTAAATACAAGACTTCATAGCAGTCTGAGGGTGACCTTTCTCCTGGTGTCCGTTTACGAACTCTTTCCAGTTTCAACTACACAGGCCCCTCATCATTTTCTGTATTCAGTCAAAAGAAAAAGAGGACACATCCTATCTCTTGAAAACTCTAACCTGGAAGAAGCTCAGATCTCTTCTGCCCATCTTCTCTTGGTCATACACATTACATAAAAGCCTGAAAGATGTCATTCAGTCATTCAGTGCTCAGCTACAATTCTTTCTATGAAAGGAAGGAACAAAGTTTGTTTGATACTAAGTGATCTCTGCCATAACCTGCAATATAGCTAGTCTTCCCATGAATCTTTGCCTTCATTAATACAATCTCAGAGGGAAACAATGATGGCATGAGGCTAGGAAAAGTAGAAATAATGCCTCACGGCATGCCGAGAAGGACTGTACCTTACTTTAGGGTATAGGGAAACTTTTGCCTATGCGGTTTGTTGCTCGTTTGTTTTACTACTGCCTACACTATTTTTTAAGTCTACTAAGATTGAGCCTAGAACAGCCTTGTAACATTGCATCATTGCATCATTCATTTAATACACACACTGTGCACGTTCTATATACCATCTCTTTTATTCTTTTTAATTTTTTTAACTTTAAAGAGACTAAAGCCAAACAAAACAAAGCAGAACAAAGCAGAGCAGAACAAAACAATGCAAACAACACAGAATTTCAAAACAAAACAACAGGAAATCATGTTTCTTATTTTCTTCAAAATAGTTGTCCATACCTTCACAGACATTGAATTCAAACAAGACAAAATAGTATAGAACTGATCAAAACAAAAGAATGAAAGCAGTACAAGCCTTCAAAACCAGACAATAGGAAAATCAACAATGGCTACCATAATGTCTCTTGTTACCTTTAAAATAGCTGTGCATACCTTCACATATATTGAAATTAAGTAATACAAAACAGACTAAAACCAATCAAAACAAAAAATAAAAGCACTACTGGACTTCACAACAAGATGATAGGAAATCAGCAGTAGCTACCATAATGTCTCATCTTCTTCAAAGAAGCTGTTCATACTACCATCACATGTAATAAAATCAATTCTTATAAACTGTTTAGGAGAACTTCTAGGCATATGTAATCTTATACATGTACATCTATCCTTTCTAAATCAGAGGGAAAAACAAACAAAAGAAATTATGAGAAAAACAAGACACGAAAGAGAAAAACAAATAACAATAACAAAGAGCCTAAAACAATGGCAATATAGGTTTTCAAAACAAGATGGTAGGAACAAAACTAAGGTTGTTATTTTCCACAGTTATCTTGAAAAGAGTTGCTCAGGCTACCAGATACAAACATGCAAAATTGACTTAATCCTATGAATGTTAACTGTTTTGTTCCAACAACTAATAGAATTATTAGCACCATCATCTTAAGTGTGTATATACAAATTTATATCTTTTTTCTTTTCTCCTTTTCCCTGTGTTATTTTTTCCCCTTTGAGCAGTTTCTTACCCTTTCACAATATTTATTGAATATTTTGTATCTTATACTCCTTCAGTTTCTTAACACAATATGGTATTTACACATGTGAGTTTCATTTATTTCTTTATGAGTATGCTCACAAGTTGCATCCATTTACCTATAAAAGCCTTAGTGTGATCCTTCTTTATAGCTGAGTAGTAATCCACTGTATAAAAATACCATATCTTTTTATCCATTCCTCAGTTGATGGGAAATTAGGTTGCTTCCAGATCTGGCTATTACAAATTGGGCTACTATAAACATGGGTGCACATGTGACTGTGGTATGATATTTTCAATTATTCTGAGAATATGCCAAGAAGTGGAATAGCTGGATCAAATGGGACTTCCAATCCCAGCCTTCGGGTAACCTTCAAACTGATTTCTACAGTAGTTGCACCAGTCTACACTCTCACCAACAGTGAAGAAGAGTTTCTTTTCCCCCACAGCCTCTCCAGCATCTGTTACTGGTGGTGTTCTTATCCTGGCCATTTTTTCTGGAGTGAGAAGGAATCTCAGTGTGGTTTTAATTTGGGTTTCTCTAATGACCAATGATGCTGAACATTTTTTTATGTATTTCTTTGCCATTCATATTTCTTCAGCTAAGAAGTATATGTTCATCTCAGATGCCCATTTTTTTTATTAGGTCTTTGAATTTTGGGGGTCTGATTTTTTTAAAATTCTTTATATGTTCTAGATAGAAGTCCTTTTTCTGATGGACAGTTGACTAAAATTTTTTTCTCAATTTGTAGATTTTCTTTTCACTGTTGGAGATTTCTTTTGACATGCAAAAGCTTTTTAATAAGACAAGATCCCATTTATTGATTCTGGGAAGTATTTCCCATACAGTTTGATTTTTGTTTATGAATTCTCTGCCTACCCCTATGTCTTCAAGATTTCTACTTACATTATCTTCCAGAAGATTTAGTGTTTCTGTTTTAATATTTAGATCTTTGATCCATTTTGACTTTAGTTTACTGCATGGTGGTAGGCATAGGTCTAGTTTTAGTTTTTGGTAAATGGAAAGCCAGTTTTTCCAGCATCACTTATTAAAAAGGCTATCTTTCTTCCAGTGAATATGTTTGGTCCCTTTGTCAAATATAAGGTAGCTGAGTGTGTTTGTAGTTGTGGTTGTATCTTCTAATCTATTTCATGGATCTTTACGTCTGTTTTTGTTCCAGTACCATGCTGATTTTATTACAGTAGCTTTGTAGTGTAACTTCAAGTCAGGGATTGTGATGCCTCCTGCCTTGCCTTTGTTGCCCAGGATTGCTTTTGCTATTCTAGATCTTTTCTGGTTCCAGATGAATTTTAGGAATGATTCCTCTAGATCTGTGAGATATGCTAATGGTATTTTGATTGGAATTGAATTAAATCTGTATACAAATTTTGGGAGAATGGTAATTTTCACAATGTTTTTCCTTCCTATCCATGAACAAGGAATATCTTTCCATTTTCTGAGATCGTCTTCAATTTCTTTTTTCAGAGTACTGTAATTTTTACTGAACAGATCTTTTACTTCCTTTGTTAGGTTGATACCTAAGTATTTCATTTGTTTTTGGATGCTGTTATGAAAGATGTGGCTTTTATTTTTCTCTCAGTGAGTTTGTTGTTTGTGTAGAGGAATGTTACTGATTTTTTTTTTGAGTGTTGATTTTGTATCCAGCTACATTACTGAATTTGGTTTTTATATCTAGAAGTCTTTCAATGGGATTCTGGGAATCTTCTATTTAGAATATCATGTTATCTGCAGATAATGATAATTTAACTTCTTTTCCTATCCTTACTCTTTTTATTTCTCTGTAGTCTAATTGCTCTACTATTTCCAGCACTATATTGAATAGGAGTGGTGATAATAGACATCCTTGCCTTGTTCATTATTTTAGAGTAAAAACTTTCAATTTTTGACCACTTAATATGATGCTGGCTGTTGATTTGTCATAGATGGCTTTTATCAGATTGAAGTAAAGACCATCTATTCTGATTTTCTGTAGGGTTCTTATCTTGAATGAGTGTTGGACCTTATCAGAAGTATATGTCTATTGAAATGATAATGTGATCCTTATCTTGGGCAGAATTGATATAGTGTATTACATTTATTCATTTGCACATGTTGAATTATCCCTGCATTCCTGAGATGTATCCCATTTGGTTATGGTGTATAATCTTCTTGATGATTTGCTGCATTCTGTTTGCCAGTATTTTATTGAGAATTTTTGTATCTATGTTCATTAGGGAGATGGGCCCATAGTTCTCTCTCTCTCTCTCTCTCTCTCTTTGGAGGGGTTGGGTCTTTCGCTGATTTTGTTATTAGGGTAATACTTGCTTCCAGAAATGAATTAGGGAAAATTGCTTCCATTTAAATTTCATTGAAAACCTTGAGAAGTGTTTATATTAAGACTTCCTTGACTTTCTTGTAGAATTCATCTGTGAATCCATCAGGACCTGGGCTTATTTTTGTTGGTAAGATTTTAATCACATTGTCAATTTCATTAATTGAAATCGGGTTATTTACCAGTTTTAAATCTTCTTGACCCAGCTTTAGTAATTGATATGTTTCTAGGAATCTGTCCATTTCTTCTGTGTTATCAAAACTATGAGGGCAAAGGTTTTTGAAGTAGGTATTGATGATCATCTGTATTTCCATGGGGTTTGTAGTGATTTCACCCTTTTCATTCCTTATTGCTTGAATTTGAGATTTTTCTTTCCTTTTTTTTAAATAAGGTTGGCTAGGGGCTTATCAATTTCATTTATTCTTTTAAAGAACCAACTCTTTGATTTGTTGATTCTTTGTATTGTTTTCTTAGTCTCTATTGCATTAATTTCTGCTCTGATCTTTATACTTTCCTCCCTTCTTTTGGCTTTGGGCCTGACTTGCTCTTCTTTTTCCAGATTTTTGAGGTGTAGTTTCAGGCAGTTTATTTGTGTTGTTCTGTTTTCCTGATGTGGGAATTCACTACAATAAATTTCTCTCTGAGGGCTGCTTTGATTACCACAGGTTCTGCTAAGTTGTATTTGTATTTTCATTTGCTTGTAACTGTTTAATTTCTTCTTTAATTTCATCTGTGACTCATTGATTGTTCAGGAATGTATTATTTCATTTCCATATGTTTATAGAGATTTTACAGTTTGTTATTAATTTCTAGTTTCATGACACTATGATCAGATAATATGCATGGGATAATTTTGATTCTTTTGCATTTACTTAAGCATGTTCTATGGGCTAATATATGAACTATTTAGAGAATGTCTTATGTGCAGCTGATAAGAATGTATATTCTGATATTGTTGGGTAGAACGCTCTGTACAAAACTACTAACTCCATTTGTTCACAAGTTTGATTCAGTTCTGTTATTTCTTTGCTTATTTTCTGTCTAGTTGATCTGTCTCTTTGTGTCAATGGAGTGTTAAGGTCTCCCATTATAATTGTGTTATTGCTTATTTGAGTTTTCATTTAGATTAATATTTGTTTTATATAGCTGGGTGTGCCCATATTTGGTGCATATATATATTTAAGATTGTTATCTCTTTCTCTTGAAGTTTTCCCCTTAACTGGTATGTAGTGGCCTTATCTCTTTTGATTATTCTTGATTTGAAGTTCACATTGTCTTGAAGTTCACGTTGTCTGCAAACAGAATACCTACCATTGCTTTTTTGTGGGTTCTTGTGGTATGCAGTATTGTTTTCCATCCTTGAATTTCAGTCTATGAATTTCCTTTTAGGTTAGATGGGTTTCTTGCATACAACATATGGTTGGATGTTGTTTCTTTGTTTTTTTTTTTAAATTGTATGTAAAGAAAAAAGAAAAACAGAAAAAGGGTAGAAATAATACATAATTTCAAAAAAACAGTAATAAATCACTAGTTGATAAATTACATATTGTCCTCTTAGAAATAGTTGTTCAAGTTACAAAAATAAAGCATACAAAGTGGGCATTTAAACAGTGAGACTGCAAACAGTTCTGTTCAACTATCCAACAAAAACTTGGATGTTGTTTCTTAATCCATTCTGTCAATCTGTTTCTTTTAATTGCTGAATTGAGGCCATTTACATCAATGGCTATAACTGATATATATATTGGCTTATTTTGGTCATCTTATCTTTTCTTGCTGTTTGGTTCTTTACCTTTTCCCTGTTTAATGTTTTCCTTATTTAGTGATTTTTTTTTCTGTTGGTGTTCTTGAGGTTGTAGTTATTTTTATGTCTATATAGAATATCTTTCAGTATTCTTTGCAGTGTTGGTTTGGTGGTCATGAAGTTCTTCAGCTGTTCTTTTTCGTGAAAGTATCTTATTTATCCATCAGTTTTGAAGGACATTTTTGCAGGGTACACCAATTTGGGTTAGAACTCATTATCCTTTAGGATTTGAAATACTTCACTCCATGTTCTTCTTGACTTGATTGCATCGAGAAGTCTGCTGTGATACTGATGAACTGTTTCTTCTCTCTAACAGCTTTTAATATTCTGTTCTTACATTGAATTTCTGGGATGTTGATTATTATATGTCTGGATGCAGATTTATTTTGGTTATAGCTAATTGGAGTTCTATATGATTCAGTTATCTATATGTCAGTTTCCTTTCCCATGTGTGGAAAATTTTTGGCTATTACTTCTGTAAATAGTCTTTTGATATCATTTGTGTTGTCATCTTCTTTTTTGTTAGACACTTATCAATCTTACATTGTTTTTCTTTGCAACATCTTGCAACTTCTGAATTGTTATGTCCATATTCTTTTTTATTTTTTAAACACCTTTTCTTTCCTGTTCACTAGCTGCAGTCTTGTCTTTGAGGTCTGAAAGTCTGTCTTCACTTTCATTGAGGTGGTTTTGCCAGTTTTTGATGGAATTTTTGATTTCCTGGATATTTTTTTAAATCTGTTTCATGCATTTTGTTTCTTTCTTATCTTGTTCATTCAAGGTTTCCATCTTTTTACAGTGCTCTTCAATTTTTTAAACTATATCTTGTTTAAATATGTTCAGCATTTCTTTTATTACATTCATCATTTCTTCTTTTACATGGGAGGTTATTTCTGATCTGAGTTCCTTTACAGCTTCATGGAGTTGTGTCTTTACTTCAGTTGCTATCATTTCAGATATTTCAGTTGTATGGATTACATTTTCTTCTATGTCCATGTCTCCTAGGCTTGTTTGGGATGGGCTGGAGGTTTGAGGTTTCATTTTGCTCTTTCATTTTGTCATTTTCCTGTATTCCCCTAGGGAAGCTAAATGCAAGGTCTCAGTTGTTTGCTGGGTTCAGGATATCTGTCAGTACTTCAGGGAGTTTTTCCAGTTGAGTGGTCATTAGTCAGGCCTTACCAGATCCCTAGTAGCACTCAAAGGCTTCTCAAATGTGGGTGCCTTCAGCACACCTCACGTGGCACTCTGAAGCTCCCCAGCTGCTTGAGGTTACTGAGCAAGACTCTACCAGGTTCTGAGTGGTATACCAAGGCGGAGCAGCTAGATGGAGTACACTGTGCAGGCCTTCTGCTCATGCCACATGGCGCAACAAAGCTCCATAGCTCAATAAGTATACTTTGCTAATACTTGTCTTTTACATAGGTATTATACTCTGAGAAGTTATTTAACCTATTTTTACTTTATTAAAATAGCCACTATAAAGAGGAGCTAAAATTCAAACTTGCTATTCTGGCACTTATGATAAATTACCTGCAGGTTATAATTGAAAGGATAGAGAAATGATTACTCTATTTATAAAAATTAAAATTTTTGACAAGAAAAAATTGTCCCTTTATAATATTCTATCTTTGTGATGCATCTTAGAATTTTATTAAAAGAGAAACATGCAAAAGGGAACTATTCAATGACCATCTTGCCAGCATCAATGTTGAGTTTGCAGAACAGATCTCATCTATGGCTAGCTGATCTATAGACACCCGCATCCTCTTTAGATGTCTTCTTGAGGTGACAGAAGCATGTTTGGAATAAAAGGAAATATTATTTTGAAAATAACAATTTCTTACTCAAAATAAATATTTATGAAAACAGTTGACTATAATTTCTAATATATTTTTTCTAATTTTTTTATTTAAAGAAAAAAATTGAAACAGAAAGAGGGTAGAAATAATACAAAATTTCAAAAACAAAACAAAACAAAAATAGTAACCAGTAAGAAATCACTAGTTGATAATTACATATCTTCCTCTTAGAAGTAGTTGTTCAAGCTACAAAGTGGACATCCAAACAGTGAGACTGCAACCAGTTTTGTTCATCTATCCAACAAAAACTTAGCAACATGGTTATCAATCTCACACACTCAAACATACATGCAATTATATCCTTTAGAATACTTTATTTTCCTCTCTTTTTTTCCTTTACAATAACTATAATCCCTTCTCATAAACTACTTAGAAGTTCTACACATGTATAAGTCTCTCCATGTATACCTAGCCTTTCTGTATTAGCGGGAGAAACAAATCAAAACAAGTCAATAATACAAATTCCCAGAGAAACATGAAATGAAAAGGATATATAAAACACAATACTAGGTGATCTATGGTACTTACTATGATGTCTCTTGTTGTTTTCAATAAAATTGTCTATATTGTCAAACATAGTATAATTAAACTTAGCATTGCATTACACTATTAATAAAATCTAAACATTGGAGACCTTATAGAACTTCAAAGGCAGTTAATAATCAAACCAGAATGCATATCCTATTGAATCTTGTCATCTTCAGAGTAGTTGCTTCTGCTCTCAGACTTGATACTCTCAAGCATACCAGATTCAAATCAAATCAGTCAAGATAAAACAGCAATATAACCAATCTTCTCTGTCTTATCTCTGCTATGCTATTTTTCTGTCACTGTTGTTTGTTTACTTTTCTCCTTCATTCCACTGTCTGCCCCTTTCATTGAGGCCTTTTGGCCATTGTTCCTGGAACCCTGGTGATTTTCTTCTCTCTCTAGAAAGTCCTTCAATATTCTTTGCCAGGTTGGATTGGTGGTCACAAACTCCCCCAGTTCCTCTTTGTCATGGAAATATCTTGTCTCTCCATTAATTTTGAGAGATGGTTTTGCAGGGTACACATTCTGGGTTGTAGGTTATTTTCTTTCAGGACTTGGAATATTTCACTCCAAGCTCTTCTTGATTTGATGGTTTGTATCGAGAAGTCCACTGTGTGATTTTGGTGAGTTTTCCTTTATAGGTGATCTGTTTCTTTTCTCTGACCACTTTTAATATTCTGTTCTTGTGATGGATTTCTGGGATCCTGATTATTATATGTCTGGGTGTAGATCTGTTTTGGTTGTAGCTGGCTGGAGTTCTGTATGCCTCATTTATCTGAACTTCACTTTTGTTACCTATGTTTGGGAAGTTTTCCTTAATTATTTCTGTGAATAGACTTTTTATTTCATTTGTATTTGTTGCTGCATCTTCATTCACATACTTTATTCTTAGGTTATAAATCCTCTTGTCATCTTCTAGCCTTTGTATCATTGCTTCCTTGTTCCTTGTTATTTTTAAGAGATCATTCCTTTTACAATCATACATTGCAAATCTATCTTTAAGTTTTGAAAGTTTGTCTTTAGTTTCTGTTAAAAGGTTTTTCCAGCTTTCAATGGAGTTTTTAATTTCCTGATATTCTCTTTGGATCTGTTTCATGTATTCTAGATTTTGTTGATATTCCTCATCAAAGCCTTCTCTCCTCTCTGGATTCCTCCATTCTTTCATTTGTGTCTACTTGAGGATTACCCAGGATTTCTTTTATTAATACTCTTATATCTTGCTTCACCTGAGTTAGAATTTCAGATTTAAATTCGTTGATGAAGCCGGGCATGGTGGCTCATGCCTGTAATCCCCGCACTTGGGAGGCAGAGGCAGGAGGATCGTTGTGAGTTTGAGACCAGCCTGGGCTACAAAGTGAGCTCAAGGCAGCCTGAACTGCATAAAGAGACTCTGTCTCAAAAAGACAAAAAAAAAAAAAAAAATCGTTGACGAGGTCACAGAAATGTTTATTTCTGATGAGGGTGTGTCTGATATTACAGGTTTGCTGCCCTCAACCTCCTCTGCATTTACCTCTACTGGACTCACTTCCCCTGGTTTGGCAGTTGGAGGCCTTTTGCTGTTTCTCTGTCTTGTCATGTTTCCAGCCCCCTTCAAGGGGTGGGTGGTGGAGGTCTCCAGCCTTTCATATTGCTTACAGTTTTTCTGCAGCACACTGGCTAGGGAAGTGCTACCCCCCAGTCCGCAGCTGATCTGCGAAGTGCATGCTGTGAGCCAGCCCCCTCCTACTATGTCAACCAGTGGATGCTTAATGCAAGTTTGTGTGTTCCCTGGGGATGCCACTGGCTCAGGACAGTTTTGTCCCAGCTATTGGGTTTCAACCAGGGGCCTGGCCCACCCCAAGCAGATCCCACAAATCTGCTTTGGACCAGGAGCCATCTACCAGTGCCACTTTGGGTTTTGATTCAAACCGGCCCTGCCCAACTCCAAAATGTTGTCTAGCTGGTCCTCCCATTCTGGGGAATCCAGTTCCCATCACTCACCAATGTTTGTACAGCTTGACTCACTGTTCTCACTCCCCGCCACAAGTGTCTCCTCCAGCCAAGAGTCTCGAGCTCACCAACCCCCGCTCACAGCAGGGCCCCGATCTCAGCTCAATAGTGAGTTGCCTGACTCTAAGATGTGCTGGTATAGCAACAGGAGCTTGCTCAGCTCCAGCCCTCCATCCCCGCTTCTCCTTCTTCCTTTTTTTTTCTTTTTTTCCTTTTTCCTCAGTTTCTTCCTGGTTTGTGAGAACTGCTCTCCTTTTGTCTGGCTTTCTCCATGTTGTCAGATTCCAGCATCTGAGTTGGGTTTTTTTCAGAGAGGCTCTCTATCATGCCACCACTCAGTCAGCCATCTTGGATCCAATCATTAATTTCTAATATATTTACAAAAATTTTTAGGGAAAAAAAGACACCCACCCTTTAATGATTCTGATTTTAAATGGGCTATTATTCAGCGTACAATTACAAAGAAGTTGGAAAAATACGTTTTGAACTGAGCTTCAAAGAGCTTCTCTTAGTATAGCCATAATAGATATACAGAAAAACTACTATTTCTGTAAATGATCTAGGCACCAGGGAACCTGTGAGAAATCACCATTGTAGCTCCTGTGTGCTCTAGGCCAGCAGCATAACTGCCCAGGTCCCTGTCAACACCTACAGACTTACAGGAAGGGCATCTGGACCTCTACTACGGTTGCTTTCACCCCACTACCCCCTTACACACACACACAGGTGCCTGTCAACAGAAACTACAGAAACAGTAGGAGCATGGCCACTGCCTCATATCTTTGAAATTCCCTTCTATGTTCTACCCGGGTTCCCTAGTGAAAACTCAATCATGTGCAGAAGCTAAGCTATAAAGAGGTCTTACTTTATATAGCCTTCAGGCTGCATAAAATTATGTTGCAAAGAGTAGGAATGAAACTAGGTGAAAGAATTCTGTGTCTACCACAGGCTGGGAAAGCAGTTATGGAAAGCAGTCAGGTTGTAAGAATAACAGTTGGAGGCTAGGTGTTTAGCTCAGTGGCACAAGAGCCTGCCTGGTAATGCAAAGTCATGTTCGATCCTCAGTACAAAAAATAAATGAGTAAATAATAATAATAAGAGCAATAATTGGTTCCAGTAGCTTTTTGTTTTATTTTTATTTATTTATTTTCATCAAGTGGGAAAAAGAAGTATAAATGAGTGCTAGAAAATTAAGAAGGCACTGGAATTTTGATTGCATGATTTAAATGCACACTCTTCCTTCAGATGAAAGTATTACTCTTATTTAGAAAAGTCTTGATAGAACAAATGAGGAGCTATCCAATAACTTCAGTGATACCTGTTTTCATAAGGACCATTACATGGGTCATGCTGTGAGTCATTGTTTCCCCCATTTCAATCATAATAACTAATTGTGTTCATTTGGGTATAGTTTGTTCAGAATGAATAGTATTTTATCTAGAAAGTCTATTTCCCTTAATCTAACTATGGGTTATGCATTGAGATAACCTTATTAATTCTAATAACATTTAAAGATAAGAAATACTGAGCCTGTTTTATAGCTAAGAAATTAAATCTCAGAAATGTTAGGTAATGTGTCTGGACTCAGAGCCAGGGTCTGAACCTTGTTCTCTTGGCTCCTCTTCATTTTGTCCGTTTATATTAGGAAACTGTTATGGACTTGCTGCTATTGTGTGTTTTTAATAACTGTTCATATATTTTCTCTACATCTGTATTTTGCCAGTCTTTCACATAGGCTGAATGGCATATCAGTGGCGTGGTGCAACATCTCTACTAATTGTGCTGAATAGAAAGGAAGAAAAGCAGATTCTGGGCCATATCATTAAGAAAACAGAAAAGACAGGAATATGGAAAGAGTTGAGTAAAGATTCTCTAATGCTAGTAAAGCTTTCCTCAGAGATACTTTGGGTTCTATTCCAGACCACCACAATAAAATATTTTAATAAGGATGAATCACATAAGTTTTCTGTGTTCCAAGTGCATATAAAAGTTATATTCACACTATGCGGTAGTCTATCAAGAATGCAATATCATCAAATCTTATTGTAAAAATGTGCCTACTTTAAATATTTTATTGCTAAAACAGGCTAATTATCATTTAATGTGTTGGGGGAAATAGTGTTGATAGACTTGCTTGATACAGTTTCCACTGACCTTCAATTTATTTAAAAAATACATCTGTGAAGTATAATAACATAATAAACAATTAAACTACTTACACTTGTGTAACAGATAGAGCTCTGGGATGTAGGAAAACCAAGGCTTATTATGTAACAGACAGGACAGGAGTGAGTGTAGGGTGGGAGAAGAAAACAAAACCCCCATGGGCCTGCCATAGCTGACATCATCAGAAGCTGCCATAGTAGTAGAAAGGAGGAAGAAAACTTGAACTGAGAAGAAAGGACTTCTGTGTAGAATACGGCTGCTATTCATAGTCAAGTAGATGCAAAGTATGGCTCGAATATGTGTCACAGAATTAATGTGTGGAGAATTAATTCCCAATGAGAGAGTCTGGAAATGGGTGGAACTTTTAAGAAGTGATTACATTGTTAAGAGAGATTAATGCCTTTCTCCAAGGAGTGGGTTAATTCTAGTGGAAGCTGATTAGTTACCAAGAGAGTGGGAGGTTATAAAGCACAATTAATGCTCATTGTTAAACTCCTTCTCATGTGCCTCTTTGCCTTTCTGCCTTCCTGTGCTGCTGTGACATAGCAGGAACCTTTTACCAGACATGGCTACCTGGTCTTAGACTTCAGTCTCCTGAATCTTGAGCTACATAACAATAAATTCCCCAGCCTCAAGTGATATTCTGCAATAGTATGAGAAAACAGACTAATGCAAAGCCTAACCCAGCCATGGCAGTAATTTTGACCGGATGAAATTGCCAAATAATTAGAGACAGTAAATCATGGGAAAGATTATTAAATCATGGGTTTGCATTTTTAGAGACAACTAACATTAAACAGTCAAAATTTATAATCACTTTCAAGTTGCACAAAGATCACTGTTTTATAAAGATCTATGCAATTTCTGGGGAAAACAGTTTATGAATCACTGTGCCTAAATCCTAAAAGCACCTAAACCCACCCAACCCCATATGGTTTTGGGGATCACATCCCCAACTCAAGTTTAAATGTTGATTTAAGAAACTGTGACTTTGTTTTTAAGAATTAAAAGGCTATTCATTTTTACAATAAAAAAGACTAATTTAAAGGTATTAACTCTGGGGCAACCTGCTCAGAACCCCCTTCTGTCTCTCTTCAGACAAAAGCTTTCTCTCAATAAATATATTCTAGTCTTCAAAAAAAAAAAGATATTTAATGACACTATAGTTCAAATATTTTTCAGAGAAGTTTAAACTTCCTATTGAATATAATTTTTCATTTATAATGTATAATCATAAGTAATATTTCAAATAAATCATCACCTCTGGTATCTGAATAGTCATACATATTTTAATGACCTAACATTTTGAAAACTCATCACTGATATTACAAACTAATCAATGTAGTCTTCTAATCTTATTAGAAGAAAATAGTGAGTATAAATTGTTTCCTGTCTACACAGGAATTTCAGGTTATGAGCTAAAAACTAAGACATAAACTGAAAAGTTACGAATAGTGAATCTATCTGCAGGGTGTGATTACTGCAGCTCTAAATCTCATCTGTCTGGATGCAAACATCTTCCCAAACTATAATGAGACCTAGTGTAAATCTCTTCAGGGTCATGTTTAACACTCCACCTATGGAAATCATGAGATTATCTGCAACACTGCTCTGTTTCTATCTGTTTTCAGCTGAATTAATTCCGCTCTATTGCACAGTTGAGCATCTTAAGTGATTTCAGAAACAATAAATTTGATGATCTACAAGCTCTGAAAGGCTGACTTCAACTTTCCTGAAACTTAGTAAATAGTGCATATTAATCACAAGTTAAAGATTAATTCAGTGTTTATTGAAATAAAAAATAGCATCTTTGCAAATACTACTGTATATTCTGTTCACTCATGGTTAGGCAAAAATGTTGTGTAAATATAAACACTGAAGAGTTATCCAACTACATAATATTACTCTGCCTTTAGACTGAGTGTAGTGTTAATAAATGGGACTGTGAAAATGTGTTTATGATAATCAGGTAGTGACAGTAAGTAAATGTAAGAGAAGTTATGCTGTCTTCTGGAAAAAATACAAGAAGTTAAGAAATAGAGTATTGAAACAGGAAAGATCTGGCCTTTTAACTCATGAGAAGCATAGTATATTCATTCAGTCATAGAAAGCAGCATGAAGAAAACAAAACATTGTATTAAAAGTGACTAATTTATACAAAGTATGTTATATGCATGCATGAAAATGCCACAGTGCAACTCAATGTTAGGTAAAATTATTATTCATTAATAAAAATATATGTTGGAAAACAATAATGAAAGAAAAAATGATTGAGCAATAATAGAACACAGACCAGGAAAAATAAACACACACACACAAGCATGCATGCGTGCACGCACACACACACAGTGTTCAGCTAAATAATGAAAACACCAAAGTACTCCACTGTTTTTAAGCGATGATTTTAATTCAATACTGTGCAAGTACTTAAATGAGAAAAGCTATGAATGGAACAAACAATATAAGAAATATATTATATTTCTATTTGCTGAGAAATTATTTAAGTGACAAATCATAAAAAACAAAAATAAGTTTCATTGACAGGTGAGTAGAAATTTATTTGTATTGCATATTATCTTGTTGGCCATCTTATCCTTGAAAGATTTCAGATGGACCAAAGTGAAGTCTGAAGTAATTTACAGAGATACAGGTAAAGATCATCAGGCATCACATTCTCATGGTTGTAAGTCAAGTTACAACACGGCTCATTCAAGCAGTATGTGTTACACTGTCGTGTTTTCTTGGAGTCAGGCCTGCTACATTGTACCGGAAAGTTCTCACATTACTGTGTTTTCTTAACAGAGATTAAAAATTAATATTACTACCCTTTGCTGAGCATATGGCGTGAGAATAAACAGATAAAATTCTCTCTAAATAATGTTAAGAGGCTAAATATATATTAATTTTTCTTACAAACTCATAGCTAAAGTCATGTTGGTGAAGAATATCTTTATTGATCAATTTATTATTAACTCTAAATGTGAAGTATTAGATCTTACAGAAAACTATTTTAAAATATTTTGACTAACCTTTGATTATGTATCTGATTTTTCCCCAAACCTCTAATATTTCTAGGATTCTCAGTGTAGAGAGAAAGTGATAGTGATTAATGATCTTGAACTGAAAGGTCAGAGTAATACAGAAGAACTTTAGACTTAGAGCCCACATTTTGTATTCAAATGCTCACACCATCAGTGTTATTTTAAGCAAATTTTATACACAGCAGGTAAGCCAACATAGTCAAGGTATTAAACACTGTCAGAAAGTATAGACAGGAATTTGGATTTTTTGTTCTAAAAATGATGTATTACTATTTAGTTGTGAACAACTTCAAATTGTCTTTTCTATTTTCTCCCCCGTCTACTGAATCTGTGATAAAACTTTAGCTTAAAACATTATGATGAGATTAATAACTCAAAATTCAATGCCATTAAGTGTAATTAACATTTCAGGGAATATTTTACAATTTTGTTGTGCTGTCATCTGGCATATTCTAGAGAATTATGTGAGAGCATAACTCTCAACCAACCAGTGGAAGGTTGAAAATAAAAAAAATTGTCCACTAGCTTATACATTTGTTTACTAAAGATGTTTATTTTAAGTTGAATCAGTTTTTTGTAAGCATGAACTCTGCTATATACTAGTTTTTAGTTAATTTGTTAACATTTGAATTAATATTTAAACGTTACCATCATCATGACAGTTGATACAGAATTATTAATTTCACATAGGAATGTGTAAATATTGTTTACATCCTTTGGCAATTTCTCTGTGTGTATATCCATGTATATTATATTTTGCATATTTTCTCCATTTCTTTTCAATAAAGAACAAGTAGAACATATAGTCAATTTAAAAAAAAATTTTTCTTTCTTAACAAACAACAGTTGAGATTGACTGATAATGTCTCATAAACAAGAAAGAAAAAAGGAGAAAAAAGAAAACTAAATTTCAACCTAGGTCACCATAAGGTTTTTACCAATGTCCTAATTTTCAGTCTCCATTTGTCTCCAACCTCTGTACATCACCATCCTTACTACACACACAGACACACACACACAATTGATTTTAGGAAAACTTCCAAACTGACACACAAAAATAGCTCTGCAGCCACCACTTGGGGCTTTGTGCCCTGCCAAGACAGAAGGAGAGTTGTTTAGACATTCTTTGTTTTACTTTTATTCTAACAGCTGCCTGATGGACATGTAAATTGAAGTCATTCCTGAATAAGACACCTTCCCACATGCCCTTTGCTGTTTCCTCAGCGGAAAATGTCTTTAATTTCTTCTCCAACTGCCGAACTCTTAATTATCTTTTAACATCGACTTCTACATACGTTTTCTTCCATAAGCTTTCTTGATTTTCCTTCACACAAAGACAAAATTGATTACTCCTCCTTTCTGTGTGCTCTCATTGTACTTTCTATTTTTCACCAAACATTTTTACTTATGTATATAGTAATATTTTAAATTATTTCTCCAGCTCTCATGAGTCAGTCATTGAAAGAAGAATAGAACATTACTGGATATAAAGGATACTACATACTATATAATTCAGAAAACAAAGTAAAAACAAAATTTACTTTAATCTGTACCTTTATTTCTATCTCTTTTCCTCCTCTTCCTCCTTGCTTTCCTTCCCTACATCAAAAAAATGCATGCAGATTTGCATATATATATATATATATATATATATATATATATGCACATATTTTTAATTGTCTGGGCATGAACATGGTGTCTAATGAAATCTAAACCCTTTCTTTGTGACTTGCGTTGTGTTCAATAATTATAAAAGAAATATCTCCCCTTTGCAAGATAAAAATCTAATACACTGATGCTAAACACTGGAACAAAAACATGGCTCTAGGAAGTTTCCCTGGTGCCAAGATACCAGGAGCTGGAATTAAAGACTCTCCCCATGCAAATATGATTTACCAAAATATACAAAAAGTCAATGAAAAGGCAAGTTCACCAGATGTGTCTTCTGAGTTGGATGCAAATTTTATATTTATGGGTCACTTCTGTTTCCCTTTATAACACTGGCTTTTATACTAGTATATACCATGTAAGTTTTTTCCTTTTTTTTAAATTAATACATGCTTGCAATATGTAACAATTATGATTTTCTTAAGAAGATGGTAACACGTATGTGAGACATCCAAATTATAATTTCATTCATTTCCCTTCCTCTCCGTGTCTCTTCCTCCATCTTGGTCCTATCTCATCTTCAAAATTTCTAACTCCCTATTTCCTGTTACCTATATCTTATTTTGCTCTTTATTTATATTTAGGTTTCTCATATAAGAGAAGGAGTAGAAATCTGACATAAAAATAGATTTTGGATAATGTGTTGATGTGAAATACACTTTAGCCAGTATAATTATTTGAAATTTGACTGAGTACTATATTGCTTAGTACAATTTTCTGGTAAATATCCTATTATCCCTAAAATATTCTAAGATTTTCCAAACCAAAGACATCACCAAAGTAGAGTTCTAAAAGGCACTCACACAATCATTTCATGGAGTGTGTGTAATCTCCAGTCACAGATAGGAAAACCTGAAATAAGAAGTTAGTGTGGAGGGCCCAAGTTACTAATAGAACCTAAAATTTAACATGACTGTTTAATTAAAAGTTTCTCTTTCTTTTTACTTTCATCATTCATTCAACAAATATATATATTATGTCCAGCCATCTAGCTGTTAAACATTGGGTTAGACTCCAGGTGTGCAGTGATCAATCTCATATGCACTTTCATCTTTGAGACAGTTTATAACATAGAGTGAAATATGGATAATAAACAGGTAAAAGAAAAATAAAAACATTACAAATTGTCCTATGAAGGCAAAAATTGAAGCTAGAGAGTAAGGATGCATATTCTATTTTATTTAGCTTGCATAGGAAAGGTATTATGCAAGATGAGACTCAAAGACTGGAAAAGAGTCGGATGTGACAGCATTAGTAAAGACCTTGAGCAGGTTAAGAAACTGACAGGTTATGTGACCAAAGGAAGTTCCATGTGGCTGGAACACAGTGCAAGGAGAACAGGGCAAAAAGAAATCTGGAGCAGAATACAATAGGTGGCCTTTAAAGCTACAAATATCAGAAACCTCTGGAGTCTCCATTTATAGAATTTGGGCCAATGTTTTTATATACAAATTAATCAACTAGATAGCTAGTTAAAAAGTAGTTTCTGGTCTGTTAGATGGAGTTGAGATTATGCTTTTCTTTTTTTCTTTTTTTTTTTTGTGCCAGGGATTGAACTCACAACCTTGCCTTTGCCAAGCAGGCACTTTTACTGCTGAGCTAAACCCCCAGCCCCTGATTTTGCATTTCTTACACACTCCATGGTGATCCTGCAGGACTCTGGGCCACAAACTGAGTAGCAAGTCTGGGATGCACTGCTTTCCTCTAGTTGCTGAGGCACTAAGCTGCACAGAGCTGTAGGAAGTCTTCTGTTCAAGCTCTGAGTCTTCTAGACTTCTCAGGTGTTGCTCCCCATGCACTTGTGGAATCTTGCAGCCATTCTCCTCCACCACAAATCGGGGAACCTAAGGGCATTTACACCCTTCCGGACAGCCTTTAACCGAAGTGGACGGAGCAATGCATTAAGTTCTCTTGGGTCATCATCAAGGGTATAGTTCTCCACACGGCTTCTGAGAGCATTTCAAGAGGTGAAGCCCCAGTTGCTCATAGTGCTAAGCAGTTCAGTAGGACACCCTTATTTCCCTCGTGCCTCCTTCTCTGTTAATAGCCTTCCAGGATTCCCACCATACTCTTAGGTTACCGCCCAAAATAAATTCCTTACATGAGATGCTTTGCTTTGATTTCTGATTCCTGATAGAAACAAGCTAGAACACCATGGCGTGGGTCACTGGCAGCCGCAGCTCCCGCGTCTATCAGCTGCGTCCACTTGCAGTACCTCGGAGTGAAGACACAGTCCTAGCTGACCTTTCCACGCGCTTCCACTTGTCTAACACCTGACAGAACTCAGCAGCAGCACTTGTAAAATTCAAAAGGGTTTATTTTAAATTCATTCAAATTAATCAAAAGACTTCTACAAACTATTTAAGAAGACTCTAAGACCTGGGAAGCAGCACAGGCTAACCGCCGACAACAGACTCTGGCAGACTTCGTGTTGGGATGCTCGTTCCGCCGACTTCCTGTTTCTGCCATGCCAGGCACTGAGTGCTTTTCCAGTGTCATAGTTTCTTCATTTGTATAATTAGGGTGGTGATACTGCCCCATGCTTCACCACAGTGTTACTCAGAAATTTCATGACTTAACATTTCCAAACCCATAATACACACCATGCATGTAATTATTACTATTTTATAAATGTTCTAGGAATGCAAGAAAAGACTAGTCTTTTCTTGCATTCCTAGAACAAAGGCTTTTCAAAGGCTTGTTTTTACACCAATATTACTGTATAAAAATCAACCGGGTCATTTGCTAAAAACAGGTCCTCATGACCTTCACAGGCTTCACTAAGATAGATTTTGTGGGCCTGGGATTGTGATTCTATACTTTAAGCAAACCCTGTGAATAATCTTGAACATAACCCAATACATACTAGTAGACAAACCTTCTACCTCAATTTTTTCAAGTAACTATTCTGTCAGGGATGTGTACATGTAACAAGAAAACTCATACTGTGAATTAAAATTTTTAAAAACTTGATACAATGCTTGTCTATTGATGTATTCATTTATTTACCAATAAATTTGATATAATTTTATTGAATGTTTAGTAGTTTTATTTAGTGGTTTTACTTTGTCCTTATTATGACTGTAAGTTGATGTGTTTGTCATGAGGGAGTCTGCAGTTTTGTAAACTGTCCCTGAAATCTTGGTATTGTTAGTTCACAGCACAGTTTGTGTGGTTCCATAAGTCAGTCAATTTGCCGCAGTCACTCAGTTGCTAAGTGGTAGGCTGAGAGTAAACACTCGGATCTACTCATTCCAATTACTTTATTGTTTCATTGTATCATGTCTTACACCAGATCACACATTTAAAAGAAAAGTGTTTTTTACATAAATCCTTAATGATAAGCTTTAGTGCTTTATAAATCCTACTTTATGCGGTAATGGGAGTGGTTAGCTTTAAAAAGTACTTCCTCAACGTGGGATAGAACATACAACAGGCAAGCCTAGTTTGGATATGCAAACACAGTTGCATTTTTTAATGGCAATAATGACTTGTAATCAAATTACAGCTTGTTAGACAAATAAATGATTTCCTTATTAGCAGCAAGTTTAAACATGGACTAATTCATTAATTTGCAAATTGTTTTGTTGTTGTTGTTTCATTTTGCTTCAACAAGCCCACAGTGTTTTCATGGAAGTGCAGGGAAGAGGGAGAGTTGGGGACCACGCATTTCATTGGCAAATCAGACCCAAGCCTGAATAGTGCATTCCTTCTGCACTGAAGCAGGGCTAGCAGTGGGGGTGAGGCCGCCACCTCATGCAAGAGAAGAAAAACTACACTGACCTCTGCCACTGGAGAAGCATCTTCATGGGAAGCAAGTTCTGAGAATTTGTTAATTTTTAAATTTTTTCCTTAATCTTCGTAGTCAGAATTCTCACTCTTAGAAGTACCATGATTGTCCTTTACACGTTTGCATATCTCTGTTAGCTCTTCATTATGTCACCCTTTAATGTATGTTATGAAAAGCTAAAACATCAGAGCAATAAATTCATTTTATGCATAAAAATCAACATTAATATCATAAAGCACCTGAAAATTAATATATGAGATAAAGATGGAGAATAGCATTCAACTTAGAAATTTTCTAACTATTTTCAAGTGAAAAACTGATCGTAAGTGAAAGAAATGTGTTTTGGTCACTACTATTTTAGAACTTGCTTTGCATGTAACTTTCCAGTGGGAAAATACAAAAGCATTTTAACTATTTTACCAGAACATAGCAATGTCAGTAGATGAGAATGTTGATAAGATGATCAGTTCTGCCATCTGGTTAGGTATGTTCATGTCCTCTTATCAAATGCAGAAATGATTTCATTTCTGGCATTTTGAACATTTTGTGGGCAGTGACAGGAAAAGAAGAAGCCATTTATCTTCTGGAGGAAAGAAAGAAAAAAACAAAGTCTTAGAACTGGAGTGAGTACAAGGCTCACTAAAATTTAATGACTGGAAAAGCAAGCAGACTGAATCCAATCTTTTCATTAAATTGCTTAAATTCAATTACTCTAATTGGGTTCCAAGTGCCCTAAATATATTTGAATAGTGACTGCCAGTTTCTCGAAATCCTCTTAGCTCCTAGTGGCCAAGGTATTTCCAAGCCCTGCCTCTTTCTGGGAGATTTATCCAAGCTGAGCATCTGCCCAGCCTGAGAGTGGGAAATGCAGCTGGGCTCTGTTTCCATCAACCAGCTTCAGCCTCCTTCATGGGAAAAGGCAGTACTGGAAACCATGGTAGCAGAGACGTGTCTATATGGAAAGCACTAGTAAAGTGGCACTTAGGATGGATGATCATCTGTATCAGGGCTATGAAGGATTTGCATCCATTGTTTATGACTTTATTCTCCTTATTACAAAGAGAAACATTTTCCTACTTTTCACATTTATCCCTCTCTCACCAAAATGGTAGTAAAAAACCTGTTTATGGAGTGAAACACTCTTATCTTTTCTCTGAACAGGGTTATTTTCTAGCTGTTAAAAAATAGCTCTTGTATTTTTATGTAAAATAAGGCCACTGATCTGTCCCTATAAATTTGATTCACATGAGCATTTTTATGGGTCTATATGTTCATAGTCAAGGAGCAAAATCTATTTGGAGGGAGGCACTGACATTTTGATTATGGGAAGTAGAAAATGACAATAATTTCTCAGAAGCTGGGTAAATTATAAAAGACATAGAAAATGTGACCTGGATGACACTGTAACCTCCCTAAAATACAGGTAGTTGGCAGCACTCTGATCTGATACCCCCTTCACTACTAAATAAAAGTACAAAGACTGAATAAATCAAATGCCCACCACTGAGAATGGGTAAGCACATGGAACCGTTTTTCCTCCATCAATTTCTTGTTCTGTATGGACACAAATTACCTGACCTCAAGAGGATCAAGAAACCGATAATCCCCTCAAACTCCCTAACATTTTCAAATTCAGCAAAGTGCTTTGTGATAACAGCTCTCTCCCTCTCTCTCTCTCTCTCTCTCTCTCTATGGCCTCCAGCACTAAATACTCATAAATACTCATTCTGACTAGGTAGAGATTTGCTCTATTACTGTGCTCTGACTCTTTAAAATTGTAGGATATGTGGATTCTACATTTTAAACATAGCAACTGAAGGTGTCTCCAAGTCATCGTGGAGGCTTCTTCAAGGAAAATCTACAGCTCTTCTGCATAAACAACAATAAAAAAGATGTAGAGGGGTTTTTTCTTTAAAATATGAGATTAAATGACTAAATGACTATGTGTTAAGGTTGTTTCCAGACAATAACAGAACAATGCCAACCTCTAAAATACTGCCTTCTAAAACACCTCACTGCCCATCCTTCCAAGTGTCTTCAGGATGCATTATTATCAGTAATCCTCACTTTGTCAAGTAGATACAAACAGGCAGCAACCAATATGTTATTATGGCTCAGACAGACTTTAAAGTTATACAAGACTCAGTTCAAATTCTAGTATAGTGCTATGATATACTATGTGACTGAGAGGAAGCATAGGCACCAAAGCCCTAAAAGATTACTTAATTAAGTAATTGGTGCCAATGAAAGGTAAGTGACATACTGCAAGTGATGTATAGCATATCAAGAAATGTAGGAAGCCCCAACTAAATATTAGGCATGGTTTTTAAGATTGTTAACTGGTTGATTCATGTAAATCATATTCTTTTCATTTTGTATATTATATGTACTAAAAGCAGAACATTTACTAAATTTAGGACTAGCCAGTTAATTCTAAGGTGTAGTCTTGGGATGGAAGGAGTGGCATTTCTGAATAAGGATAGCTGTGCCGTAAATGGGGTAAAAGTTCTTCTGGGGTTTCTAAGGTTCATTCAAGTATGGCCAAAGAAGTTACACAGCACAGAGTGTATAACCAAAGACTCGCTGCACTTCGATGTCCTAGAAACAAGGGCTGCAGTAGGAGAGCACAGCACACCGCGCAGTCGCGTGGAAGGAGCTCCAGAGAATTCAACTCAGTCGAGCAAATGGGGGTTGGGGAGGAAAAGAGACTGAGAGACAGGGACAGGGACAGGGACAGAGCAGAAGGAAGGGGAATAAACATCTGAGCAGGCGCCTTAACAGTCACAGTGAAATACAAAGGCCAAAGGCACCAGGGCTTTACTGGTACCTCTGAATCTCATTAGTCACAGTCAAAGAAGGGCAGGAAGAGGGGACTTCGTCCAGATCAGCCTTATCCTCCTGGGATAACTGGTCAGGTGGGAGGGCATTCAAAGCCTGTTTAAACAGATGTTGAAACCTGAGAAAATAAAAAGCTTACTTTATGTCTTACTGCATGCTTAGCTATAGGAACCACTAGAAACATTAAAAGGATGATAAAAAGATGAAAGATAATGGACATCAAATATTTTATGTTTCTTCGTACAAATAAATTACATAGTGGAATATACAGCGACACGGGGATGTGGCCACCGCAATTTCCTGTGGAACAAAAATCAAGCAGCACGCTCTTTTTCCTCTCTCTACCTGCATGCCATGTTAAATGGTGTGATACCATAACGAATTTTTCTGGTCTCTGCACAGGTTTCCTGGCACAAAGCTCAAAAACCTTTGAAATATTCTGATAGAAGAGCCTTTGTTATGATAATGAGGTTAGTCATGTAGGGCCTCCAGATAGCTTCAGGATGGGAGCTCGTCGGTGGAGAGAGGGATTATATAATCAAAAGACTGGAATAATTTAGCAACCAGACTTCTAAGGAGGATGCACAGGCAGGAGACTGAGTTCAGTTAGGTAGCTGGTGGTGTAATCGTCAGGCCTGTGAGTGAAACCCTCAGACAAACCCTGAACCAGGAAACTCAGTGAACATAGCAGTGTGGCCAGGAGAACAGAGCAGTGTGGCCAGGAGAGTGACCATTCTTTTTCCCATGGGGAGAAGGCACAGAAAAGTTGTGTTTCTTCCCAGATCACACCCTAGATGAACCCTTTGCAACAAAACTGAAATCATAAATATAACTCTTTCCTGAGTTCTATTAGTCTTTCTAGTAAATTACAATGCCTGAGGGGTCATTAGAATACTAAGTTTGCACTATTAGGTGGGAAGTGTGAGTGGTCTGTGGCTGCTAAGGTGAGGGAAGCCTTGTGGAGGACTTGGTCTCTACCCTGTGGGGTTTGCACTAACTCTGGATAGTACTATTAGAACTGGATTGCAGTATACTCAGTAAGCATTTGAACACTTGGGGATAAAGCAGGGTAAATGGTGATATTTAATAAGATTAAATTCATAAAAAATTCTTAAGGGAAATGAGTCAAATGAAGAAATCTATGGAAACAGCCAATCAATTGCAAGAATAAAAATAAAATTCTTAAAAATGGGGATTTATGTAGCATTTTTCTTTCCTAAAATCATAAATCTAAAAAATAGGTATTATATGGCATAATTTGTAAGCTTGGAAATTGGCAACATTTTCAAACTATAATAAAAACATATGACTTTTCTATCCATAGAAAGAAAAAAATAAACTACTCTGAAAGTGGAGAGAAGCAATAAACTATGAGATAAATATGCCTCTAAATATATTATGGCTGGAGCTTTTCTTAATTGATGAAATAGATAAGGCATAAACTTGACACTTACTATAAGCCTCATTTGTACCACATAGGATTAGTAAAATAAGAATGCATTTGTTGCTGTAGGATAGTTACACACATACATTATTTGCTATTGCAAGTAATAACATTTTTATAATATTAGTGCAAGTGCTACTGGTTTTCAGTTTTTAGTGTCAATGAAGTACAAACAATATGTAATATTGATAGAACATTAGCATCACTTAGGGTTTATCTCTAGACATCATCCGAAGGTCTCATTGTTCAGGCATGGGGGTTGCGGACGGTAACCAGCTCACAGAGGTGGGTGGATCTATGGGTGAATTTACAGCTAACCGAACTGTTAGAAAGTGAGGCTCCATTGAAAGAGGCATGTCATGGTGCTGCACCGTAGGAGGTGTGACACCCTCCTCCTTATCCCTTGTCCCCTGCTGCCATGAGGTGAGCAGCTCTCCTCTGCTATGCCTTTGCATTGTGCTATTTCTGCACTGGAGCCAGATCACCATAGACTGAGTCTCCTGAAACTATGGACTGAATTAAACATGTCTTTGTTTAAATTGTAGGTGTCAATTTTTTTCCAAGCAAAAGGAAAGTGACTGATAAAATTACTAAGATATCTTATAAGAAAGACTAATTCACAATTGAACTCTCGGTTTAATTTGCCTGAAGTGAAGCTCAGAATTATTTTTCTAGCATCCCTAGGTAATTAACATGCAGCCAAGATTCAGAACTACTGCAATGTCATAAAAGATGTGCCGATAGGTATAGAAAAATATAAAATTTACAAAACTTGATAAGGCAAAAAAAGCAATGGCAGAGTAGACAGAGGCACATATAGAAAGTAAAAGTTAGTGATGAACAGAATGGAAAGTTTAGGGGTATACTCAATTTAACATGTTCTCACGTGTTAGTAATGTGATTTTAATTTAGATAAATAGTACAATCACCAGAGGTATTTAAATAACAAAACAATAACAATAGGTGTGATGGTTTATTTAATGTATCAGTTAGTGAAGCAGTAGGGTACATAGATATGGTGATGAGATGTGGGTGTTTCTCTACGGGGATTCTGAATCAAAGTGACAGCTCTGTGCATAAACTGAGGAAGGCTGATTGCCCTCCCTAATGGGGATGATCTGTTGAAGGCTTGAATGAGAGAACTCTACTGTTTTGAGCTTATCTTTTCCTGCCTTTGAACTAGAATTGAAACATTAGTTCCTCCTCGGTTTTACACTTGTAGGGATAGTTAGAGAGAGGTGTAGGCAGGGAATCAGGGCATGATGTGGGTGGCTGACAGTTGTGTATTTTCCACAAGCTTATTGTACTTGTGAAATTATTACATGCATTCACTGTATGTCCTGTTGTAGTCAGGGTTTGTAAGGAAAACAATTTAATGCAGGACACATAATTTATAGTGTTATTTTATAACAGCCACCCAAGAGTCAAACATAAAAGAAAGAGTACAGATCTATCCACACATTAAGACCCAAAGAATCCAACTAAGGGTCTGGATTCCATGGCAATGTCCTGCATGAATCCAGCTGAAGATCTGGAGCCCATGAGGATGCCTCTTATGAATCTGACTGGAGGCCTAGAGCCCACGACAATGTCTCATGCAAGTCTGTTTCACTGATCTGCACTGGGAAGGCCCCAAGGTCAGCTGTGAAAGCTAGAAAGTCTGTGCCAGTAGGATAAAGGATCTGTGCCAGGAGGCTGAGGGTTCTGCACTGGAGCCAGGAAGCCACTCCCAAAGTAAGGACCAGGGATATCCCAAAAATTGCCACAGCCACCTTCAGAGGTCCCGAGCTTCTCCAAGGATGAGAAGAGCCAAGTTCATACCAAGAAGCAGCATAACAAAGCTTTTCCTGGATATTGAACAGTACATCATCATCTTCCCTTCTGGAGCCAAGAAGTGATGCTCAAGGTAAGGCCCAGGGCTCCCTCAAAGTGAACCACAGCCATTCTCAGCAACAACAAGGTCCCAAGCTTCTCTGACAATGAGAACAGCCAAGTTCATATCAGGAACTTGGCTCAACAAGCTCCTCCAGGAGCAGCAATGATGACAGGAGAACCAGCAACACTACTTCTTCCTCTCCAGTTCTATTTTTTTGTGCTAACAACAATCCTCAGGTGGGCCATCCACATCCAGAACTATGCTGATTCAGTTCATCTGGTTGTTACAGGTTGATCGTCAGTCATCAATCCACCAAATATCCCTAGTCCCATGACCTTTTCCTCAACCCAGAAACAAAGGCTAAGACTCTGACTGGTTTTGATTAACATCAATCAGTGCTGTGGATTGTTTAAATGACCCTGCAAAGCCTCATACGGTCATGGGAGGTGGGCCTGTATCTAGTGTTTGTGATTGGTTCTTGTCTAGTGCTGGAATTGGTGGTGTGAGTGCTGCACCCACCCACCGGTGGGTAGTCAGCATACAGTATAAGAGAGGAAAGGAGGTATGCTTCCCCCTTTTGCCCTTTTCACTTTGCCACTTTTGGAAGCTGCTACAGCTACCACATCACCCTGCCTTGGAACCAGCTGATTATGGATTGAAACCTCCACAAACTGTAAGCTAAATAAACCTTTCCTTCCTTCATTTTGGGTGTCAGGTATTTTGTCTCAGCAATGAGAGAAAAATAACCAAGACAATAAGTGAAACAGTTATTTTTGGAACCCAATCCCTGTAAGTATAATTACACTGCTTCCCTGACCCTCAGAAAACTCAGTTGAGTTCCCCGTACCCTATAGCATTTTCTGCATTCTGCTATGTTTTCCCTGCATGCATGACATCATAAATAAACCTTTGCTTAGCATCACTTACACTTCTGATGCCCTCATTCTCTGCAGAACCTGACTTCTCGATTTTTCACTAGAGGCATCAACCTCATGAAACTGAAGGTCATGGTCCTGTGAGACTCCTAGCTCTCTACACTCCCAGTGGACACTATATGCTTACTTGACATTTGGGCTGAAGTTACACAATTAATTCTCCTGGGTCCCCAGTGACAGATCTTGTAACTTCTCTGATTCCATAAACTTGTGAGTTAATCCCTTATTGTTGATCAGTATCCATCTGTCTATTGTCTTCTCTGTCTCTGGAGAACACTGACAACCACAATAGGCTAATTAGGAAACTGTGAGACACTAGTGAAGAGCTAGGAGGTAGACTGTTAGAAACTATTAATCAAGAAATACAAAAGAGCACTTCAGAACTATTTTTGTATTCAACAGAAAAGCTAAATAATGATAACATGAGAAGGGCTGAGATGGAAATAAATTTTTGGCTTTCATTCCACACCTCAATAGAATGTAACTATTTTTAAATTAGGCACATGTGTTATGCCTAAAATTATTTTATTAAAACAGCATTTGCTAAACCCACTATCTAACTTTCAAACTAAAGGTCATTTGGAAATTCTGTAATACAAAAAGTAGAAAAAGCTGTAAAGTAATGCACAGTATTATAGCAACCTTTTCATCTGAAAGCAAAGGCTAGAGTTGAGTTTAATCACCATACCCTTCTTTTCCTTGATTTTTCACACTATTATGATGCATGCCTAGTCAGCTAAACTGAGCCAAGAGCATGTAGCATAATTTTTTGTACTTTTTTTTCCCAACTCATTTTAGACAAAAACTATTTAAATACTAGATAGGTAATATGTCATTAAAGTCATCATATTTTCATGAAAGTAATTTTAAGGGAACCAATGTTCCTTTAAATGTCTATTCATTGATACACACTTTATATAACTGTAGCTGAAAATATTAACACTTTGTTATGTAGTAGGATATGCAACATTGCTCATGCTTCTTTTTTTTAGTTACTATAGGCCAAAAACACTGTTTGTCCCATCCTGAAAGGAAATGTAGTGCTTTATGGTGTCACTTTTAACAGGTGCCACTGAGTACTGAATGCATAGAAATTCTCTATTGATAGGGGGCAAAGTCCTTTCAAAACTGACAATTTCTAAGGATACCCTGAGTAGCTCTCTGGTTAGAATTAACAAATTGCCACCTGATTTTTTAAGTACTAGTTTTCCTTCTCATTGTTTTCATTATTAATAATAGCAATGTATAGTTACATAATAAATTATTCACAAGGAACTTTCAAATATCTCACAAATAGCTAATAAAACTCATATTTTAGTCCTATTTTAAAATGTTAAAACTAGTTCTCTGTAGACCAGTTTTGTAAAATTCCAGTTTTTAAATCGAATTCCATGCTAGTTTTCTGTCTATTTTCTTTGCTGACACTTGTTTCCCAGCTTGTTGATTTGACAAGAACAATGTATTTTGCAACACTGGTGTACAGAACAGTGAGCAATTTAACTAAAGGAAGACAAGACCACATTATCTGTCCTCACTTAGAATTTACAGTGCAAAATAGAGCTATTTCCTCACAGGTGTTCCATTTCAGAGTGACTTAGAAAAACAAAGTGATAATATGACATCATATTTGTGCAGAAATAGTCAAATGTCTTAGATTAAATGTAAGGTGATTTGCCTTGCATCAATTATAAATGAATTTCAGTTGACGCACATTGGATGTTCAGTGATGACAACTGACAAAACATTTGGTTAAACATGTGTTCTATGGAGGACTAATTATGAATTATCGGGCTGCTTCACAGATCTCCACATACCAAAGTTGAAGCATCCAGTATTAAGTATCAAGTACCAATGCTAGAAATGAAAAATGTGCTGTCAGAGATGAAGAATTCCTTCAATGGGCTTATCAACAGACTGAACACAGAAAAGGAAAAAATTGGTAAACTTTAAAATACATCAATAAAAATTACACAAACTAAAACAAATGAAAAATGACTAAGAAGGAAGCATTTAAAAGCTGTTGAAAATATATGATTATCTAATACATAAAGCAACTGAAGTCACAAAAAAGAGAAATCAGGGCAGAATAACGTCTCAATTAATGAAAGACAAAGACTCAAAAATCTAAGAAGTTTAGAGGAAAGCATATCTTTACACACTTTCATCAGAGTTCTTGTTATAGGCTATATTTTATCATCCACAACAGAATGTGTTGAAGTCCTAACTTCAAGAGACTCATGATGCAACTCTATGGTGGATGTAAGTTCTTTACAGAGATTATTAAATTACATGAAGTCATAAGAATGGTCATTAAGGCAATATGCTCAGTACCCTAATGAGAAGGGGGTATTTGAACATTCTAACAGAGGGAAGATGTTGTGAAGACACAGGGGAGAACAGCCATCTACAAACCAGGTTCACAGGCCTGAAACAGATTCTTCCAGGAAGGCTGGCAGAAGAAACCATAGCTGCTGGCACTTTGATCTTATAATTTTAGCCTCCAGAACTGTAAAAATCTCAACTTTTGTGGTTCAGGTCTCTGAGCTTGTTGCACTTCAATGTGGCATCTACCATCCATTGTCCAGCTGTCTTAATTCCCTTCTCACTGGGAGAAGTAGCCCAGTGAGTGAGATATTAACAGGTCAGGACACTAAAGAAACATAGAGAATTAGGGATCAGTGACCAACCTAGGACTGGAGGGCCATTAGGAACGAAAGGAACAAGATATGGTCCCAGTTAAGGATATGCAATTAGAGCATGGCATGCTCACCTAGAGTGGTGTACAAAAGAAAGATGTAAGCAGAATTAGAGGTTATCATAGAGGAAAGGGCAGAGATGGAGAAGGCTCCTTTGGAAATCAGCAGAAGACTGGGCACTTGACATTATACCCCCTCCTACTGGAGGAATCTCTCCATGACATAAGGGTAGAACACCTCTGGTGAGGCACATTCATAGGTTAGAGAATTGCCTACAAAAGGAACAGAAAACATGCTCAGAGATTTGTATAGAACCCCAACCTCCTTTACTCATTCGTGGAAGAGAGAACAAATTGTAGGAGAGGAACCAGTTTAAGCACCAGTATATTGATCCAGTTTCTTGGACTCAACCACAGAAGACAGCTCAAAGTCCCACAAGGGCCACCAGTAAACATCTCTTCACAGAAGAAAGAGCACACTAGTGAAATCTGACTTCATTATAAGTAATATTGAGAGGAAAGAATGTATTTAACTAGGAGAGTAGGCACAGGAAGAAAAATAAGAAATTAAGCAATGAAATGATAATGGCAGAACTCAGTAAATATCTTTCTGTAATAACTCTAAGTGTGAATGGCCTTAATTCTACAATCAAAAGACAGAGATCAGCACATTGGATCCAAAAGTAGAACTCAGTGGTATATGTCTAGAATAGACATTCTTTATTCATAAAACACTCATGGAATGAAAGAAAAGTATGGACAACTATATTCCAGAAAAGAAAGAAAGAAAAAAAAAAAAAACAGGAACCTAAGAGAAAGCAAGAGTAGCTATCCTATTTTCAGATAATGTGACCTTCAATCCAAGACTGATCAGAAGAGACAAAGAAGACCACTGCTGTATTCAGGAAATGTTTTAAATGCAAAGCACTTAACCCTTCCTATTGTCCTTTTATATTAATAGAACAGCTCAATCACTGCATTTTACATTAAAAATTTTGTTTCCTTAATGTTTGACCATAATGTTATGTTTTAATAGATGCTTGACTGTGATAATTATATTGCTCTTTATGTGGGTTTCTTTGTGGGCAAAATACATCAGACTTCCATCAAACAAACAAACAAACAAACAAACTATATATATATATATATATATAGACAGACAAATGCGTTTGCATATATATATATATATATATATATATATATATATATATTTTCTAAAAGAGGGAAAAGTAGTTAAAAGTTTATATCTGGCTAAACTGTTTATAAATTAAAGTTACCCCAGACATGATGAAACTGTGAATGGAATCTGAAATTATGTTGATGAAAAGCAATATGATACTACTCTTTTAATCTAACTGCATTTTTAAAAGTTAATGAAGAATTCAGCAACAGTTTATGTTGTCACATTTTTCAAATGATTCTCAAAACACTTATTTCCAAATTATCAGACATGGTATCTTGAGGAATTTAAAGCTAAACAAAGAAAACATTGGCAAATGTTTGTTCATTTTTTGTCACTCTCATCCCATAATACTGTAATACTTTTAAAATACTATAACTTTAATTATATCAATGCTTTTCAGTTAAAAAATATAGGTTCACATGAACCATGTTTGAGAACTAATTTAAAAATAGGTTAAAGTATCCCTAAGTGTGTCTGTCTTGGTCACTTGTGTGTCACTTGCCAATGCAAGGAGTGTTATCGTTTCGGTGACCCATCGCCCCCATCTCGCCCAGGTTCCCCTCCTGTGACCTGCAGTACTTGATAGCCAACCTCCTGTATTTCCCAGATTGGCCTCGGCCAAATACACACAGTCCAAGTTCAAGGAGACAATAAGAATTCCTAAGCCCTGAGGCTGGATGTGGGAAACCTCTCCCAGCTCTGAGTATTGTGCTTGAAAGACAAGGATCACTAACGTTGATTACAGTGCATCCCATAATGAGCAGGTGTGGCCAGGACCCTGACAAGGGACTGCACTGTGCCTATTGACAGCACACTGAGGCCACAGTGGTAGGAACCCCACTATGCACTGCCCCAGGGCCGCAAGAAGGGGCCAAGCTGACTCCTGAGGAGGAAGCGATTTAAAAGAAAAAATGATCAAAGAAAATCCAAAAGCAGTATGATGAAAGGAAAAAGAATGCCAAAGTCAGCGGGCTTCCGGAGGAGTGGTTCCAGCAAGGCCTACTTCTTACCTGCATTGCATCAAGACCAGGCCAGTGTGGCCCGGAAGACGGCTTCGTCCTGGAGGGCAAGGAGCTGGAGTTCTCTGTGAGGAAAACCAAGGCCCGGAAAGGAAAGAAACCTTCCCTCTGGCCTTAGTGCAACTAATAAAGGTGTTTACTGTTCTAAAATAAATAAATAAACAAAAATAGGTGATCCTGGTTCCAGATTGACCGCATGAGAAAGAAAACTGACAGTTTCTAAATATTAATCAATTTCAAACATTTTTATTGAAAATTGTTCTTTCAAAATTCAATTCAATAAATATTTATGGGAAACCTATCCTATTCCAGGAATTATTCTAGAGATTTGAGATACATCCATGGTCCTGGGAAGCTTATACTGTAGCATGAAAAGAGAGAAAATTATTTTTAAGATAATTAAACTAAACCTTACACACAAGACCAGGTAATACTGCCATGGTAAGTGAAGTTAGAGTAGAGAAAGTGAAGTTAGAGAGTGTGAAGCAAATTGGTTACACCTTTAATAAGGTCATGGAGTACTGTATCAAGAAGGGACAGGCAGTAGCCCTGGCCATGTCTGATGAAGATTGATCCAGGCAGAGTACAATATTGTGCAAATGCCCTGAGGCAGCATGTGTGGGTTAACCATTATGGGTGACCAGAGTGAATAGAAAGAAAGGTGGCAAAGAGGAGATGATGTGAAGGGGAGGGAGGGGTGGAGAGAACAGGAGGATTATATTGCACTTTTTAGGATACTATTAGGTCTACAGTATTTTTTTTTCAGTGAAATAAGAGTTAATAATTCTTCCCTTTAATATAAAAGAATACTAGGACTGAGCAGAGAACAGGCTCTGTGTTACTGTTTCCTAGAAACCTATCTAGTCATCTTCATAAGGAGGCCTCTTTAAGGATGCCTGGCCACCTCTGAACTCTCAGTGTCATTTGATTGACTGAAAATGCACTGAGGTTCTCTTACAGCTTTACTTTATATATTGTATTAAGTATTAATCTTAAATCTATACATCTCTATAATGTCTCTCAACAGTGTTATGTGTTGGCTTTTGAAAGGCAGTTGGACCAAGGAGGATGGCCCTGCCCACCGGAGTTAGTCATTAAGAAGTTCATACCTGGATGTGCATTGGGAGCTGGGGCTGGCAGTGTCACTGGGGGCTGGCCTTTGGAGTGCAACTCTCCCTCCCTAGCTCTGCCCTGGTCTTCTGTTCTGTTTTCCTCCTACATATCCTTTAGCCGTGTTGTGTTTTCCGTGGAACCACTGACAATAGGGTGAAACCCTGAAAACCTTGAATCAAATTAAGCCTCTCCTCAAGTTAGGTATTGTGTCCCAGCAATGAAAAAGCCAACGTGTACACATTATAGCTCCTGAAGAGGTTATGGTTGTTGTTTACCTTAATATAGTTACAGCTTATGCAAAGAGTTGGATGAATTTAGTTTCTTCTGTGTTTAAGCGAATATTTTATGCTGTTTCTATTTACTGAACCTTTGTAAAATGAAAATTCTTTGCTAGCCACAGTCCCTTTAATTACATTACTTAAATAGTTTTTAAATCTCACACTCCATACTTGTCCTGGTTCTTCTTTCGAATACAATACTTGCTTTATAAATGACCATGTTTTAGTTAAGATATAATGTAATATTCTGACTCTGTATCCATTTTATCTTTCATATGAAGTTCTGTATGTTTGACTGCACCATTTTTCTCAATCATGTGTTCTTTTGCCAAGCTTAATATTTTTTATTTTAATGAGAAATTGGTCAAAATCAAGTTACCAGCATGATTTGTTATTCTACTATGTTTGCATCACACGGGAGAATTCACTTATATGTCACTTCTATGTCTTCATCATTGTTTTTCTTATACAACGTCCTGTATTTGCAGAGTTATTCGTAGCCCATTGGGAAAGGTTAGAACTATAATTAGACCTTTTCTCCAGACAGTTGAGCAATGGAATGCATGAAGGTTAGGAATGGCTCCCCATTAATTGCTCCCTTGTGGTGTTACAGTGAAGCCGTTAACTTATGTACTGGGGCCGTTACCCATAGCATCCTTGCACTGACATTTGAAGCAGTGATTAGAATGTCATTGCTTTCCGATACTTCATACTTCATTGTTATTCAGGGGACACAATGAAAAACTTCCCCTCATACTGCAGGGATCACAAATTCTGACACCAAGAAAATACCATCTCTGTTTCTTTATCATCAGATTATGCTTTTTCACAGTGAGTTTGTTCTGAAGGCGTCAGGCACACTGGACTCTGTTCAGCACAGTGTCACTATCCTGTCTTTCAAACTAACGGAAACAAAGCAGAATCATTCTTTATGTGCAAAGTAGTGCACCCCAAGGGCAAAACATCTATCAGTATGAAAAATAGTCAAGAAACAACCAAGAAATTGTGTTTTGTGGAAGCTCATGGATTTGATTACATGTTTGAGCCAGCACACTGCCATGTTAGTTTTCTCAAATCTTTGAGCTTAATAGTTTCTTGTTCAGATGTCTTTGTTATCATTTAGATGGCCTGGATTCAGCTATTCAGGTTTTGCTGTCAGTGTGCCTGTAACTCAACTAAGACTGAGATTTACTAGGCTAGAGAGCGCAATTATCCTTCTGTCTCAAAAATAAATTACAACTGCAAAGCCCTGCACTTTCTTCATCCTACAAATTCTTCACATAAATAGTATCAGGTTATCATGTCTTGATGAAGAGTGCAAGTAGCATCCTCTCTTTTTCTTCTTCTATATCTTTTAACATATGTGTAAGTGCATGTGAATATATTTATACATATATATGATTTAACTTATTTCATTTAACAAACACATATTAGAAATTTCATAGCAAAAAGTGCACTTATATTATTTCAGTTCTTATTGGCAAGCCCATTTCAGACATTATCATTAAAAAAAAAGAAAAGAGTGATTTTTTTATATTTGCTACATCTTAAAGCAGATATCTGATATGTTAGTTTCATGAAAAAATGACTTTCCTGCTACCAGATATGGCTGAAGCATAGTTTCAAAATTAAAATACTCATGATGAAACTGCAGTGTGGGGTCAAGGAAGTTAAGAGGATTATTAAACAGCTGGAACATGGTACCAGAGGCTAAAGGTCCTGATAGGTGAGATTAAAGAGAAGCTGGAGTAGTGTATAGTTAGGTGTCTGAAAAGTTAAATTCTAGTTTGTAAGAAACTCACAGACTTCACTGGCTATAGGATCAGATAAAAAGAGCGAAGAGTTTTATGATTGATACACTGATGTTTCTGGGTTAGTCCCTAAAGATGTAATACTTATTTCTACTGAAAGTAGAAGAGTCACAGCTCCAAATTTTTCAGGTTTCTTTTCACAGATTTGGATATAGAGAGGTTTTGATTACCACAAGTTTAAGTTTAGGATTGCATGTGTTATACTATGTTAAAATATTTTTAATAATAATTATTCCTCATAGACAACTTTCTACCTCAACACATTTTCCTAGTCATGATTTCCAGACTCAAATATATACAAATGTAATTTTCTTTATTTTATATAACTGGATTTGACTTGCTGTTGAATTGCATTTTAAATTATAATTCCTGATAGTTAGAGAAACAAACTTTGAAAAAATCTTGTAATATTGCAACTTCATTCTTTTCTATAAGTATTTGAATTCAGTTTTTCTCTTCTCTCTCCATGGGGGCTGGTGAGGTCAACCTGTTCCCTACTGCGTATCCTCTGCTGTTGCAGGTTTAACTGGAGGACAGATTTCTTTTCATAGGCTACTCATTACCTCTCTCCTAGGCCACATTTTTATGCTGTACTTTCAAGTTAAGGAGCAGCTGGGGGGAAATCACCTCCATTTCTGGAATTTGAGTCTTATTCTCCACTCCAGGATTTCAAATGAAAGACGAAAAAGTAGGGAGAAGTCCTACACACCCATCACAGATCACAGTCCTCCTGCTTTCTTTCTTTCCCTACTGCCTACTTCACACCCTCTTCCCATTCCAGAGAGGGATTTTCTTTAGCCTTTTCATGGTATAGATGAAGTAACAAATATTTGCACTGGCTATATGTACCTCTGTTGGTTATCTGTCTCTTGTATTTGATATTTAAAAGGCAGTGTCTAGAATTCATCTTTTGAGAGTAAAGCTTTGGATAGCACAACTATTCCAACTGAAATCATTTTTAATGCTTGTTTTTCAGTTCAACCTTGATAGGTGAGATTAAAGAGAAGCTGGAGTAGTGTATAGTTAGGTGTTGGCTCTGGTTCTGTTCACTGCTTTATTTCTTGACAAGGACTCATTTCTTTGTCTTTCTTTTCTACATGCCTCACAAGTTCTGACTGAATTCTGTATAAAAGGACACCACTGACTGAGGGAAACCAAATTTATATTCAGAATGTGTGTGTTTTTCTTCCATCAGATTGTTAAGTGTATACATGTGTGTGTGTGGGGAGAGGATTTGAATCAAAGTAGTAAGTAGTGATGACAGGTTTGGGTTTTATTTTTGCTCTGGTTACATTTAGTGCACCTTTGATGTTAACATTTTTTTCACCTGTGGACAGTAGCTACCTTGGTGTTAGACTCAGAGAGTTTAGTTTGTTTTTGTCTTTCCAGTATTCTTTTGCATTCTAAATTTGCTAGACTCACTATCCTCTGCATATCCTCTATTTAGCACCTCAGAGGAAAATGTTTTCCACTGAAGAGGATCCTCAGCACAAGTTCCTTCCTTGCTCTTCTGCCAGCTGCAGTAGGATGATGCTCTATCTGTGCAAGGCTGCAGGCTTGAGTGGGTCTTCTCCACCTTCACGGGCAGAAAATGTTTATGTTATTTCTTTAAAAGCAATAATGTTTTCAAGGAAGAGCGTCTTGAAGAGTTTCTTACCTTTTCCTCAGTAGCTCTTTCTGCTTCATATGAGAGAAAATTCTACAACAGTACAGTTTCATACCTGTCCTTCAGTCACAGATTGCCACTTGGTATTGCTACTACTTACACCACCTCCGCATTCTACCTGCTCTCGATTTTGTCTAATGAGCATCCAATAAGGCCATGGAAGAGGGTGAGGGAGATGTACAAACACTCAGATCTGGGGCCACCAGAGACCAGGATGAAGGCTATTTTGGTGGCAGATCTGGGGGTTGAAGTGGAATCTCAGAAATTTCTTATTGAATATCAAATAAAATTTGAAATCCTTACCATGATCTATGTAGCAGTCTATGCCATTCACATGTCATGTGTCAGATGCCCCTCTGACCACTACCATGTCATGTTTTCCTTCTGTGTTGGCATTACCTTCGGTCCTTTCTTATCTTAGCCTCTGTGTGCTTTTGCTTTTTCTCTGAAACACTAGGTCCAACTGCCTAACCAATTCCCTCCCACAGATGGGTGTCAGAGAAGAACAGGAAGATGATTGCCATAAATTATAATATCTCATTTCAACTTTTACATCTCTGCCTATGCCCAGGAGTAGCTTTCTCACCATCTTTTTTCTGTAGCTACATTATTCTCCATATCAGCATATTATTTCTTCATGATACTTACCAAAATACATTTGTGTTTCATTTCTCCTGTTTGCTTTTTTACTTATGTATACTCTTCTTTTTCCCACTAAACTATAATCTTTTTTCCACTAAACTATAATCCCTGAGGACAGAAAGCAGATATATCTTATTGGTAAGAGTCTACTCTGAACCCAAAACAATGCTCAGAAACCCATATATTCAGAAAATCTTTTATACAAAAGTATGTTATGTGATGATCATGCATTATCATAGATTATGTAATATTTTATATTGACTACTTGCAAGCAAATCATTGAGCTATTATACATTATGTACAGATATTTAATAATCACCTTAAATATTTAGATTAATTTAGCAATACATGCATAAATGGAGAGGAGATGAATAGATTAAGCTTCAGTCATACACTAAAATAGAATCTATAAAATTAGTCCCACAGAATCTAAGTTGAGCAGCACTGAAGTGACCTTCAATGAGTTTCTACCATTTCTTAAAAATAGAAAATATTTATGTAAAGAAATCAGCAGGTGAATGTAATTTTCTGAGAAAAATATCATTAGATATAAATAAAACCAGTTTGCAATCTCCTAGTTCACAACAATCTGTTCTTTGGGAATTGTTCAACTTCATTTTGCAGAACCATGGGGCTCAGTTATTTTGAGTAAGTTTATATACTTTTTAGTGGTTATTTAAACAGAATTGCCTGAGTCTTTTTAGTCTAGTGCTCACTAAATGTTATATAGTGCTAGAAAGACATACATAGTAAAATTGCAGGGACTCACCGAATTATTAACATTTTATTTTGCTGTGAGCAAGACAGTAGCATCAGGTATATTTATATAAGGTAGAATGATGTCTTAGAATACATAAAGCATTCATGTGCCTGAAGTATGCTCTGGGATATACTGAAAACTTGGTTTTGTTTGAGTCAATATATCACAAGATAGAAAACTAAAGTAGTGTTACTGACACATCTAAACAAGATTCTTCATTAACAAATGACCAGGTGCCCTAAATATGCTATGTTTGCAATGTATTCTTTGACATTTTTAAAATCTGTTTTAAAAGTCCACATTCAAAACATCTTAAAACTTCACTTTTTCAGGAACACAATGCACACTTTTGTGAAAATCATTCCCAATGGACTTCTTTCTTTATGGAAAACTCTTTGCCCATTCTTTTTTTTAAAATTCAGTTGGGATTTTTGATTGTGGCATTGTGATACTGGTATGTTTTCTTAAAAGTAGACCACATTGTTATTATTAGTTTATTATGAAAAGTGCCTCTCATCTGCTTTTGTTGCAAAATTTCTAATCATTTTAATAGTTGTATCCCAGGGAGATACTTTAAAAAAATTTTTTTGATGAATAATTTGAATGGGAATGATTTTCACAGTACCATAATTTCTCAGAAATTTTAAAATAGAATTATGATAGTAATTTCATAATGATTATGTCTTCTCACTCGCCATCGTATTTTCAACTTGTAGCATTCGTTAGCACTTCTAAGCAAATTTTAGAAATTTTCAGTGATCACTAAGTATTCATTATTTAACTTGAAAGCTGAATGGTTCTGCAGTCCTGAGAGTTATAACAGTTGCCATTGTTGGAACTTAAATATAACAATGTTGATGTCACTCCTTGGCTGTGCATTCTTTCCCACCAAACCCTTTCAGAGACACAGTAATAGAACTTTCTGTTTCTATATTATTGCTTCTCTATTTCAGGCAATTGCACACAAATCAAGACAGACAAGTGAAGGCTTCTGTGATCTCAGTGGTAACCTATGTTTAGAACTATGATGATGTCTATTGTGCTGACGATTCGTGAGTCATCCACAAATAGAGCAACTCTGCAGTGTCACACAGTGAGCCCATCAGTTATAGCTTGTCAGGATCTATAGAAAGCAAGTTACAAATGGGGAAGATAAAAACTAAGAAATGACAAAAGGAAGTTCAGATAGGGAGGGTTTCAGCAAGGCAGGGAGGAAAAGATGGCATAAAAGTAACATTTAGAAAGCATCTAAGTCTGGGGGATGTGATAGGCAATTTTTTATATATCAAGATAGAAATATAGAATGTAGAATATGTACATAAATACAGAGATAAATCAAAATAGAGACAAGTCATAATGATAAAAACCAACCTTCCTCCATAATGATGTAAACATCCCATTTTACAGGTTGCAATCTGAGAAGAGAAAGGACTTTGAAAATTTAAAGTTGCTCTAGAGAAAGAATTTTTAATTATATCATCACTGCTCAAAAGCAATCAATGTCTTCCATTTTAGCCTGTGTTGTTTTAATGATGACAATAACTGTACCAAATATAAAAGTTCAGATCTTTAGGAAAAGCACCGCAAGCAGGCCTGAAGCTGGGAGCCCTGTCTCAGCACAAGTGAAAAGAAGCAAACGTTTTGGTAGAATCCTGATTGCTGCGATGCAGCCCTACCTTTAAACATTTTGAAAATCTGTAAGATTACACAGCGATTCTCAGTTCTTTTCCATGTTTCATTTATTCTAAGCTTCGTTTGTCTCTTTCCTTATGTCCCTTCCCAAACTATTCTCTGTTTTATCTTTTACAGATGTAACTTCTTCACTTGTTTAAAACTCTATCCACTTTTCTCTACATAAAGGAAGGAGCAGGCAGCTTTACTACCAAGTGAGGTGGAAATTTTATGTCAAACAGGCAGGTGGGGAAGGCCCCTGGAGCCGGAAGATGAACGCTGCCCCTCGGTGCACGGCGCCTGGCTTCAGGACGGCGCCGAGGAAGCGCTGCTTTGCTGCAGGGGCGTCGCTGCGGAGCATTCTTACGTGTTCCAGTCACACCTCAGTCTTCCAGCGAGTCTCTCTCCAGAGTGGAGAGAAACGTTTAGACTATGACAAGCAGAAAACCGACTTTGAAGTATTTCTCACTTACGTTCCCTCTGTGTCCTTGTTTGTCTATTTTGAAGTGGAAATAAAAGGGGATGGACAAAAGTGTGACTGTCATAAGATTGCTTAGAGAAAAACCATATTTCACTGCAGATGCTGCAGCTAGGCACAGCAGAAAACGTGTGCCTTTGCGTTCTCAGTCTCAGGGCCATTTTTCACCCTCCCCAGATGTCTTCTGTGACCTGACACAGACTTGATTCTGTCTCAGTTTCCCTTTTGGATGGGGAGTGGGGATGCATTGAATTCCTAAAAATGCTTGTTACATACTCAGCAGATATGCCAGAATAATTAGTTTAAAAACACTGTATTTCTACATCATAACATGATATTTAAGATAATATCTTAGATTTTCATGACATGGAGTTTTTAAACTTAAAACTAGTAACTTAGAAATAGGTATGACAGACCCAGATGGCAAGTGATTTTTAAAAAGAAATGACTTTTAGCTCACATCTGCAAAACATGAAAATCATTTGTCTTGGTCAAATGTGGTTGTCACTTTTTATTTGCCACACAGATCTGAAATAAAGTTCTTTGCATGCAATTATAAAATTTCAACACCATGTGCTTTAATACATTTTCATCAAAATCTCCTTTCAAGCTTCCTATCACAACCTCACTGCACACGAAGTTAGCAGTATGTATGATTTTATGAAAGCATTGTCTATGAAGTATATAAATTTAGAAGAAATCTATGAATTAAAATAATAATGGAATGGTGTTTAATGGAACTTTAAGAGAAAATATATTTTAGACTATCATGTAATAATTTAAGCTACTTAACCTATATGTTATTGCAGTAATTTAGATATAAAATATGTATGATATTCTATAGCTTCTGTGATAATGGGTTACAAACTTAATGGCTTAAAAATTACAAATTTTTTACATTACAGTTCTACAGGTTAATCCATAGTTTCCATTGGACTAAGAATAAGGTGTTTGGTGGGGGTTCCATCCTTTATAGAAGACCTAGGAGAGATTCCATTTCATTGCCTTCCCAACTTCTAGAAATTGCCTGCTTCATTAGGCTCATAAACCTTTCATGTCCAAAGTCAGCAACAGTGGTACAGTGTCCCTCAGCTCACCATGGCATCAGGTCTCTCTTCTGCCTTTTCTACTTTTAAGAAACTTTGTGATTAGATCAGACTCACTGAGATAATGCAGGGTAATTATAATCTCTCAAGATCAGAGGTGTCCAATTTTAATTGTATCTGCAACCTTAATGCTCTTTTTTCATGTAAATTAATATTCATGGAGATTAGGGGCTGGGTATTAGCTTAGCTGCATAAGTGCTTGCCTTGCAAGCACGTGGTCAGGAGTTCGATCCCTGGTACCGATAAAAAAATTCATGGAGATTAGAATGTGGACATGTTTTGGGTGCAGTTGTTCTGCCTACCACACAGTATGTAGTTATTTACAGTAGAGTTATTTACAGTAGAATATTATCACCCTAGATCTAATATACCCTTTATATATCACCTGTCATATATATGATTATATATTCTATGCATTATGTATAATCTATGAATTTAAATTATGAAACACTACATTTGTATTTCATACCATCAAAACAATGATTTTTAATGCTTTGTTTTAGAATAATATTATAAAAGAAGAGAAAAAGAACTAATTAGAAGCAGTAAATTTTCAGTTCCAAGGGCTAGATGACCCCTTACTAAAGTCACTTCCAGGAACTAAACCGAGTATTAGGCAATTTGGAGCATATCAGAATTTTATCATGCAATTGAAACAAGAACTCTTAGATAATTTCACCAAAACAAACTATAGCTAAAAGCAGGAATTCACCTCCCAACTTTTGTGGGGAACTAGAACCAAAATATACATTTTATGAGGTCAGAGAGTCCCATGAGGCACTTGGCTTCCAGAATATGATGGAGCTGAATTCACTGTTATACACTGAGCACTAAAGGAAATAATAATATTGACCAAACACCTATCCTTACTTTTCATAGGAGTTTAGTAATCCATTTCTATTTGTATAAATCTGTGTGACTAATTTTGTCCTCTCCACAGCCCTCAAAATAGAGAGCTTTGTCCTTATTATAAAGATAAGGAAACCAACATTCAATGAGTCTTTAAGTTGAAATAAACATGCTGGCTTTTCTATCTCAAAAGTTACATTGTTTCCTTTTACATCACAGTGACTCACAAAATCCCAAATTCTGGACATGTTAAAAATAAGAAACTAGAGAAGTTGTAAGTTTAAATTGCTTTTACTATAGTTTTTAAATACAGTTAACCTCAAATAATATTGTTCTCACATTCACATAATTTGAAATTTCCAGAGTAATCTCAAGAGTTAATTGCATTGTATCTTATTTTAAGCCTTGAATGAGGGATGCATGTACAAAACATAATGGTCTTTCAAATCCTAGTTGAGAATATGTTACATGGCAAGGGAGAGTTGAAGCTGCTGATGGAATTAAATTTGCTAATCAGAAAATTTCCCATTTTATGTGGTTGTGTCCAATGTAAACACAGTGGCTTGAAAGAGGAAAAGGAAGCAGAAGAGACAGAGATAAAGACTAGATGGGCTAATGCTGGCTCTGAAGATAAAAGGGATTATTAAGCCATAGAAAGTGGGTCACCTCCAGAAGTTGAAACAGCCAAGGAAACATCCTAACCTACAGCCTTCTTCCAGCAAGAAGGCACCCCTTTGGGGATTGGACTTCTGTCCAGTAAGATCTGGAGGTCTGCTTCAGATTTTTAACCCTCAAAACTGAAACAAATTAGTATTTGTGTTGTTTTAAGTCATGAGGATATTGTAGTAACTTGTAACAGCACAAATAGAAGACTAACGAAGTAGTTTTAGTATTTTTTTTTAACTTAACTAACTCAGGAACCAAAAATACCAACAACAATGACAAACTTAACCACAGTCACTATGGGGAAAGGGGTTTCATGGGCTTGTTCACAATTCCCATGAACTGCATTCTGTTTGTACAGGAAACACGGCATGCAGTTGTTACTTAGTGGAGAGAAGAAAATAGAAGTAGAACAGCTTGAGTGAGATTGTTTAGGAGTTCAAAGAGCATTACAACATCTCCCTTTAATAACATATTTGGTCTTTCCTTATTTAAATAAAAATCTAATACATTGGAAGTGTTATCTTATTTTCATTGTGCATAAACAAAGAGGAATGGATGAATACTGGAAAGGTATTAAAATAATATTTAAAGGTGATTGTTCCCATTACTGTATGTTGCCTATCCTTTATATACTCAGGAATGCTAGATTTCTAGCCTTTGTTTTCTATTTTATTGGAAATAACTTTGTCTGGCTGTCAACTATCCAATCTTGGATCATATCATCCAGTAAACTGAAAAGCAAAGGTTCAAATCAAGATTTTTTTCCCTATGCTTCTTTATAAAATCATGTTTTATTTCCTTTGGAATATTGTAAATTATTTATTTTTCAATTATCTTACAGAGGAACTATTTTAGGAAAAAAACACACACATTCTCCTTCTAAAAAGAAAACCTGGTAATGCCTACATGTAAACACCGGAAGGTCAGAGTGCCATGGACTATCTTAATGTTAATATTATCATTAGTAGAATTAATGCATCAGTATCTAAGCGCAGTTTAGCCATTTAGGTAGGGGTCCACTTTGTGCTAAATCACTGGTGAAAATAATTGAAGATGGAGAAGGGTGGGCAGTTATAAAACAAAGGAAGAGTTAATAAAAATGAGGGGAAATAACCTCCCAGCGGAGATGTATCTGGCAGTGCTAACAAATACCTCCACAGCCTTGATTTCCCTTGTGGTGATCTCTGAGCTCTGGGCCTGGGCAGCCAAACCAAAATGGATGGCAATAATTAGATTCCGATGAGTGAGGGGCTCGCACGAGGGCCGATGTTTCTGGAGAAGTTAATGAAAGAAGCAGAAATTGCCAGATTTCACAAAAGATGTGGAAAATGGATGCAGAGCCTCCAAGAAGTTTTTAAATGACTGGCTTCTTCCCACTCATCCAAGATATAGAGGAGGGAAAAAGCTAGCACACAGAAAATTGATCACAACCGGAGAATTTTAATATGTGCACACTTCCAGTACTAAGATTCAGGGTCACCCAGAGCTATTATTCAAAGTCAGTATCAGACCATTTAATTTTCTGCTTCAGTTCCTTTTGGCTTCTCCCTCTCCAGCCCTAGCTTAATGGCCATACACCATCTTCACTGTTTTGCTGTCCCTATGCCTCTTTTAAGGACCATTCATGCTCTAAACGGATTTTATGACTGACGTCTCCAGGTACTGTGTCTATTCTCCTTAATGAAAGCCTAGTTGTAGTGAGTGCTAATAGCTCAACAAGCATTTTACAGCCCTTATAAAGAAAATGTGTAGAGTGAATATAGATGTATTTAACACTCAGCTTGGTAAATAGAAAATAGGATATGGGTAGTGCAGTTAGAGCTGTGAATGATTTGTGGTGACTTTCATGTCAGCTTTTTTCCTCCCTCTGTCTTCTCCCTTACTGGAAGCCCCAGAATCCATTTTAAGCTAATTCTAAAAGCTAAGTCTGAAACAAATTGTACACTGACAGGTGAAAAATGTAAGTGGAAAAATGCTGCCAGAGGCTGTAGTATGCCAATGTGTTAATTCACTTGGACCAAAAACAGTGTAAAATACCCGAGAATGTACCCATTTGCCTTTCACTGCTTGCACACTTCTATTTTTGCTTTTGCTGAAAATCATATCCCAATTCATTACTTATTATAACTGCTTTCCATGTATCACTATTTCTTTTCACTTAACTCACATTTATTCTCAGTTTGAGAATAGTTTTTAAAATTACTTATTTTGCCTTTCTGGTGATCAATTTCTGTTCTAGCATTTGTATCTAAGGATCACATGGGTTGGTCTGTAGGTGAACAGACACACGTAGACGCAGGAACAGAACTAATAACACAGCCAGCTGTTCTGCTGTTCTGCTGTTCGCTTAGCAGCTGTCTCAGTTACTGCATCCTGGTGGGAAAACTAATAAACATTACAAGTTTAAAAAAATACAAAAGAAAATAAAGGTCAAGAAGAGCATGTTTTACAGCTACTGTTTTATTAGGAAAGTGAATAGAGAACGGTTGAATATCCAAATAATCATCCATTTATGTAGTAAGATCTGCTAGGGATCCATTTCAAGGACAATGGGACACTTTGGGAACAGGTTAAATGGGCACATTTGAATTAGAAAATCTGGAAGGGATTTTCATTCCTCTGAGTAGTTCATACCTTTTAGGCAGTAAATAAGTGATTCATTTCAACACACAAATCACAAAAGAATGACTTTGAAGTAAGCTGCTAATCCCATGACATATCTATCACTTTGTTTCAAATAAATCACAGCTAGGGACAATTATTCAAGTACATGTGTCAATTAATAAAAGATGAATAAAGAGTGTAAGCCCCATAGTCAAGATTACATTAAAATAATAACATCAATAGTATTAAATTAAGACAGTTTAAGTTACTTGGATTTCTTTTTTCCAGTGACAAATATAGGATCAGTTCTTAACATTATACTATTTCCATAGCAACAGTAGAATATTGAAATGCACACTTGAGTCAAAGCAATTAATTACTTAACATCTTGATTATGTAAGCAATAGATACCATTTGTTGAGCACGTAATATAAAAAAGCCACATGAGATTTGGGTCCCCAATCTTCTATTTTACAAAGTAGTTGTGACTTGTAGATTTTAAAAGGTTGAAACTCTGTCACAGGAATAGCACATGGCAAAGCAAGGAATCCAACCTAATCCTCTTTGACACATTCCATTCCTTCTCCTATGAGGCAGCCTAGTACGATTTGTTATGTTTAGAATTATGTCTCCCCAAGGAAGACATATACCATCCATACCTCATAATGTGACCTTCTTTGAAGACAGGATTTTTATGGAGGAAATCAAACTAAGATGACATCATTAGCATGGGCTATAATTCAACATTATACGTGTTCACATAGTGTGGGAAAAACAAGAAAAATATTATGTAAAAAGGCAGATTGAGGTGATGTTCTATGAGACAAGGAAGTTTAAACACTGCCAGAAAACCCATGAAAGTAGAAAGGGCTAGAACACATTCTTCCTCACTTCTCTAAGAAGTAATCACCAAACCTGCTGGGAGGATGGGTCCTTGTTTGGGCCCTTCACTGTTACATTGGAAAAATTTTTGGTACCTGGAATTGAACTCACAACCTCATGCTTGCCAGGCAGGAGCTATGCTGCTGAGCTATATTCCCGGATTTTGTTTTGTTTTGTTTTGCTTTGCTTTGTTTTATTTTGTTTTGTTTTTTGACTCAGTAGACTTAGTATTTGCTCCCTCTATGGGAGTGGAATTCGAGGGCAAGACAGCCCACCCTCTCCAAAGGGTTCTCTGAGTGTGTGTGAGGCCCCCACCCTGAGCACATAGCTCAGGCGAGGAGTAGAGACGGTCAGCAGGAATGAATCCACATCCAGCTTCTGCTCCCAACAGGACTCAACCTGACAATGCCTCACGGGTCCTTTCCTTCTGTACTGGCAGTTTCTTTATTACTTTGCTCTCAAAATTCCAGCAACCAGAGATAATAAATTTCTGTTTTTTAAACCACCTGTTTATGGTACTTCATTTTGGCAGCCCTAAATATGAATAAGATGTATAAAGAATGGATACATGTAAAATACAAATGTATAATATAAAAGTTAAGGCAATAAGTTTTTGTGTTAGTTTTCATTTATAAAACATTTTACAACATTTTCCATTTTTAAAATAAATTTATGAGATAATTTAAAAGTTAATTTGTTAATAAGGATTCTGAAGAAAGTGAAAATTTTCCAAATCAAAAGCTATTATGAGATAGGAAATCCTAAATGTAAGAGCAGAAATTAAGGAAATTGAAACTAAACATAATTTTAAAAAATACAAAGAATCAAGAAGTAAAGATCTGATTCCTTGAAAGAATAAACAAAACAGGAAAGATCTTAGACAATCTTACAAAAACAAATCAAGGCAATTAGAGATGAAAAAAGTGAAATCAGAACAGACACTGTCAAAATCCAGAAAAGTACTAGTAATTACTTGGTGTAATGGTTGACACATTGTGTCAATTTGAGAAGTTTAGAAGCTTAACTAAGTAATTCAACAGTTCTACATTGTGGGGTAGAGAGGACATGTCCTTTTTTTCTCCCTGTATAGCTCTTTTACAGAGAAAAAGGACATGTCTTTTTGCTTTGAAGTCCTACCATGCTTTTGTTCTTCTATTACCATTGGTTCTATCATGTTGTGTCTTAATGGATTTTAATATGTGTAATAATATAAACAATTTTTATGGAAAATGAGATATTATAGTAGCCATTGTTCATTTTCTGGTATTTGGTTCAGAATGCCTTGTAATACTTTCATTCTCTTGAATGCTTTTATTCTATTTTGTTATGTTTGATATTATTGTGTGTGAAGCTATGCTCAACTATTTCAAAGAAAGAGATATTATGGTAGCTACTGTTGATATCCAATTGTCTTGTTGTGAAGTGCTGTGTTGCTTTTATTATTCTGTTCTGATCTGCTTAGATCTGTCCTCTTTTGTTTTATTCTCTGTAAAATAAAATTAAAAAAAAAAAGGACATGTCCTAAGGAACAGGATGTTGTTATGTTGGATTCATTGTGTCAACTTACGAAGTTTAGAAGTAAACTAAGTGATTCAACAGGGGGCCAGGCTCCTCACTTTTTAAACATCTTTAACCTGTACAAGAGGGGCATACCGAGGATGTAAGTACAAAGGACCCACCCTAGGAGGAGGTAACCTGCATACACTATGAGGGAGGAAAAACAGGCTTGCTCCCCCCACTTTTGTACTCTTTTTGCTTTGCTGTCTTCTGCCACCTTGAAGAGGTGCCTCTGTGCCATGCCACTCTGCCTTGCAGCCAGCTGATTACGGACTGAAACCTCCACAAACCGTTAAGCTAAATAAACCTTTTCTTCCTTAATTTTTTGTGTCAGATATTTTGTTTCAGCAATGAAAAAAATGTAACAAAGACATTTTGAAAATACGGACTCTAATAAATTAGAATATACAGAAAAATAGATTGCATAGACAGGCATGCATTATCAAACCTGAAACAAAAAGATGAAAACCCTGAACAGCTCAATAACAGGTAATGAAATTGGAGTAGTAAAAAAACCTACCAAGAAAAGACCAGAACCAATGGATTTCCTACTGGATCTGTAACAACTTCAAGAAAGATATATAATATCAGTGTTTCTCAAATTTTTTGATGATATTGAAATGGAATAAGTGTTCTCAAAATTATTCCTGACATCTAGCATTAACATGATTCCCAAACCAGACAAGGACCCAACTAAAGTTAAAAATTATAGGCGAATCTCCTTAATGAACATAGACACAAAAGCTTCAAAGATTCAGGAAAATAGAATACAACAATTAGAATGTAACAAATGCAACAAATAGAATGTGTGTGTGTGTGTATGTGTGTGTGTGTAGAGAGAGATAGATAGATAGATATAGATGACTAGGCTTCATTCCAAGGATACAAGGATAGTTCACCATATACAAATCAATACATGTAACACATCACATAAACAGAACTAAGTACAAAATCATATCATCATCTCAAAAGATGCAGAAAGATCCTTGACAAAATTAAGCATCCATTCATGATAACAATGCTAAAGAAACTAGGTAAAGAAGGAGCATATCTCATTCTGATAAAAACCATTTAATGATAAACCAACTGCAAACATTGTATTAAATGGGGAGAAGCTGAAAACTTGCCTTCTAAAATCAAAAACAAGACAAGATTGTTCACTGTCACCACTTCCATTCAATATAGTACTTGAAATATTAGCCAGAGCAATCAGAAAGTTTTTTAAAAAGCATGTGAACAGGAAAAGAAAAAATTAAATTATGATTGCTTTCAGGTGATGCAATCCTTTACATAGAAGACCTAAACAAATTCAACCAAAAGATTCCTAGAATTAATAACAAAATCCAGCAATGTAGCAGGATACAAAATTAACTCACAAAAATCAATACCATTCCTGTACACCAGGAATAAAGTCACTGAGCAAGAATTTAGGAAAACAATACCATTCACAATAGCATCAAAAAAATTTAAATACCTAGGAATTAGCCTTACTAAGGAAATGAAAGTCTTCTATAATGAAAATTGTAGTACTTTGGAAAAAGAGATCAGAGGGTACCATAAAATGGAGAGATACTCCATATTCCTTGATAAGCAGAACCAATATTGTTAAAATGGTCATACTTCCAAAACTTATATATAGACAATGCAATCCCAATCAAAATAGCAATAGCATTCTTCACAGAACTAGAGAAAGCAATCTTAAAATTCATAGTGGATTACAAGAAACACAGCACAGCAAAATAATCTCAGACAAGAGAAGAACAAGAGAAACCACAATCCCAAATTTCAGGTTATATTAAAACGCTACACTGTTAAAAGCATGGTTTTGGCACAAAAACACACAGGAGAATCAAGGGAACTGAAGGAAGGGAGCAGAAAAAGCTCCAGGCACATTTGTCTGTGTGATCTGTGACAACGCAGGAGGAAAGATATCTGTTACTGTACACTAAACTAAAATTGAAGTGAACTAAAGATCTAAATATTAAAGCAGAACACTTTACTTGTTGGCAATAAAATATGTTAAACTCTTGAAGACATGAATGTAGGCAAAGGGTTTCTGAATAGGACACCAATTTCATAAGAAAAAGTATCAGAAATCAATCAATGGGATTACATCAAATTTAAAAACATCTCTGTAGCAAAGAAAACAACCAACAAAGTGAAGACACAACCAATAGAAGGGGAAAAGTTTTTTAGCTAAACCTCAGACAGAGGAATAATATCTAGAATATATAAAGGACACCTAAAATTATATTCCTCAAAAGACCCAATAGAAAATGGACAACTGAAATGAATAGAAACATCTCAGAAAAAACACAAATGACCAATAAATATATAAAAACATGTTAAACATCACTGGTCATCAGAGAAATACAATTAAAACAGCAATGAGATTCTATCTTACTTCAGAAAGCATGACTATTATGAAGGAGCCAGATAGTAGCAAATGCTGGTGGGGCTGCAGGAAAAGGAAACTTTCTACCTTGCTGGTATAAACATAAACTAGTACAATCACAGTGGAAATAAATGTGGAGAGAACTAAAAAACTACGAGTAGAAATTTCACACAACTCTTTCCCTTCTAGGTGTCTCCCCAAAAGAATTAAAGTCATCATATTGTAGTGATACATGCATACCCATGTTCATAACAGCAACTCATTAGCTAAATTTTGGAAGCAGCCTATATGTCCAACAACAGATGAATGGGTAAAGAAAATGTGGTATTTATACACGACAGCGTACTACTCTGCTATAAAGGAAGGTAAATGTGAGTCATTTGTAGGTAAATGGATGCCCCTTGAACCATAATGCTAATTGAAATAAACCAGACAACTTTAAATATCAAATGGCTTCTCTTATATGAGAAACCTAAAACATAAATAAATTAAAGAGCAAAATAAAATATGATATTAGGAAACAGAGAGATACATCTTTTGTAAATGGGAAGAGGACAAATGAGTGGAGGGAGAGAGGAACGGGAAGAGAAAGTGGACAAAGATATTTAAAATGTGCTATGTATATGTACCAGCCCCTCATGATGAATGGAAACCAGAAACATATGCTAATAAAATTTTTAAACATTAAAACAATAAATTAAGAAAAGGATAAACAGAGAAGCATAAGAAAAGAATTGAACATGATCAATAGTAATTGAAAATGATCAGTAGTTACAGTAACTCTAATTACTCTGGTAAATAAAATGACCCCTAAAATAATGCATGACAGCACAATAAAAGTTAATTTCTTTATCAGGCAATGACACTGTGTAGAAAGATAGGTTAACGGAGCAGCTCTCCTGCATGGGGTCACTTAGGATCCCAGGTTAAAGGCCTTCTGTCTTCAATGTCCGTGCCAAATCAAAACATAGAATGAAAGAATATTCATAGAAGGTGTGTTGGGGTTAAAGTGGGAGGCCTGTTCACTTACACTCTAGTCATCAGGCTACACTTCTCTGCAAAGGAATTAAGGAAATAACATAGATTTTGGTAGCAGACAATTATTTCTGAAACAGATAAGCAGGTTCTCATGGATGTCAGAAATCTGATTTTATTTCCTTTGTCTGAACTTATTTCCCTTTCTCCATTTTTTAGTTACTTTTCTCTCACTGCTGAGACAAAATACACCCAAAATAAAGGAAAGAAAGGTTTAATTAGCCTATACTTTTTGGAGGTTTCAGTCCATACTCAGTTGGCTCCAAGGCAGGGTGGCATGGCTAAGGGGCAGCTGTTCATGGTGGCTGCAATCAATGACAGTAAAAGTATAAAAAGGCAAAAAGAGAAAAGCATGTCTCTTTCCTGCCCTTATACGGTATGCCAGCTACCTGCCCCTGGGCGGGTGCAGCACTCAAACCACCAATCCCAGCACCAGACAATGACTCAACCACAAATGTTAGATGCAGCCACATCTATGACTGCATGAGGCTTTGGGAAGAAACACAAACACAAACCATAACACCCTTCTCTTAGAAATCAAATCTTCCCTCATTCCTTAATCTTCCACATTTTCCTCCCAGGCCTTACTTTTTGAAGACAACAACTTTTTTTTCCAATTCTAAAACCTCTCACCATGACATCAGCTCCTCACACAGCCTCTGTACTCACAAAGCCAGGCTTCTCTTTGTTCCTGGGATGATCTTCCCTCTACTCTAAGGTAAATGGTCCAGTTATCCTTTCATGTAAACATAAACCATAACTTCTTGGTTTCTCAATTAAATGACTCTAATTATTTATACTTTATACTCCAGGATCAATCTTTCTTCTCTATATAATCATTTTTATTATCAAACACAAAATAACTGTCACTAAAAATTTCCATTTATGACTCCCATACAGAAATTTGTTTAAAAGAGTTGTTTAGGAGAAGGAAAAGATGGCAGATTGATAGACAACACTATACAGAGCCTCCCCTGAGAGAAACAAGGCATGCCATGTTTGCGCTGGAGAAGTCTGGACAGAGGGAGATGGATCCTCTTGACTTAAGAAGAAACTAAAGGCAAAAGAGCTGGTCAAACATGCAGTCCTGGGGTACACTGCAGAAGCTGAGACTAGTGGCCACAGCACTCTCTAGTCGCCTGAATTGACGCCACTGCTATGACTGGCCAGAGCAGCCCGAGCTCCCAGCCACGGCCTGCTGCGACTGGCTGGAGCAGCCCAAACTCGCTGGAGCACCCAAAACTGCGCTGCTGCGACTAAGCAGTCATGCTGAAGACAGAGGTTGGCGAGCCCAATGGAGAACAGAGCCAGCAAGGGACCTCCATTAAACCTCAGAGAGTGCTGGGAATAAGACCCCCCCCCATGGGAAGGGCACAACCAAATGGGTGACATGTTGGAATCGGGCAGGAGGAGCCTGAACTAGGAACGACAGTGACTTCAGTTGCCTGCTCCCTTCCCAACGCAGATTGGTGGGATCTGCTTGGGCTGGGTCACGCCTGGCTAGGACCCAATAAGCTGTCCCAAACTGATTCCTGACGCATAACACACGTTAACCCAGTGAAGGCACCTAAAGGTTGACTGGACCGGTGGGGAGGGGCTAGTATATGCAGTCCCTACCTACACCTTTTTTGACCAAAAGCAAACAGGAGAGGGCAGAAATTCCTTGCCAGCATGCTTCAGAACAACCATAATCAACAAGGAAAGGGGTTAGGACCTCCACTATATACCTGTATGGAAGAAATCAAAAACATGACAAGAGAAAGAAACAAGAAAAAGCCCTCGACCCAAAACCCTGGGAACACTGATCCAGCAGAGGGAAAAACAAAAGAGACTGAGGGCAGTAAACGTGCAATATCAGACACAGCTTCAATGGACATTAAAAGATATCTTTGGGACCTTGTAGACAAGCCCAAAACTGAAATATTAAATCAGGTAAAGCAAGATATAAGTAGATTAAGCATCTCTCAAGAAGACACAGATGGAAGAAGGGAAGAACACAAAAAAGGAACACAAAAACATTCGATAAAGAATATAAAGAAAATATAGAATACATGAAGCAGATTCAAAGAGATTACCAAGAAATTAAAAACTCAATTGAAAGCTGCAAAACTGCTTAAAAGAAACTCAGGATAGACTATCAAAACTTGAAGACAAGTTTGCAATGTGTGATCATGAAAGGAAAGATCTCTTAAAAATAACAAGGAAACAGGCAGTAAAATACAAAGGCTAGAAGACGACAAGAGAATCTACAATTTAAGAATAAGAAATGTGACTGAAGATGCAGGAATAAAAACAGGCAAATTACAAAGGCTATTCACAGAAATAATCAAGGAAAACTTCCCAAGCATGGGAAAAGAAAATGACATTCGGTTGTGTGGCATACAGAACTCCAGCCACCTACAACCAAAATAGACTACACCCAGACATATAATAATCAAGATACCAGAAATTCACTATAAAAACAATATTAAAAGCTGTCAGAGAAAAGAAACAGACCACATCAAAGAAAACCCATAAAGATCATGGCAGGCTTCTTGACACAGACCATCAGACCAAGAAGAGCTTAGAGTGAAGTATTCCAAGCCCTGAAAGAAAATAACCTCCAGCTAGATTGATGTACCCTACAAAACTGTCACTAGAAATTAATGTAGAAACAAGATGTTTCCATGACAAAGAGATACTGGGGTATTTGTGACTACCAATCCAACCCTACAGAGAATACTGAAGGACATTCTAGGGAGAGAGAGAGAAAAAAAAATACCAAGATTTCAGGAACAGTGGCAGAAAGGTCTCAATGAATGGGGCAGGCAGTAGAATGAAGGATAAAATTAGACAAACAATGGCAGAAAAATAGCATAGCAGAAATGAGGCAGAGAAGGTTGGCTATAATCTCTAACATAGATGGCCTTGATACACTAAAAAAAAAAATACAGGCAGAGTAGATCAGGAGGTAGGGTCCATTGAGATGCTCTGTATAGGAAATATAATCAACCTGAGAGAAGGTTTATGGACCAAAAATCAAATATGAGAAAACAATGCTCTATGTGACAGGGAGCCAGAGAGAAATAGAAGCAACTCGACCACCACCTGCAGATAGGTTGGAAAGACAGGATACTTATGTGCAATTGAGAACTACTCAGCTATAACGAAGGAAAACCTTGAGACTTTGTAGGTAAAGGAATGCAACTTGAGATCAAGTTCAGGAGTGAGAATGTTCGGAACCACTTAGGTAAAAAGCAGGTTGCCCCCCCCCATTTAAAACCTGAGGGAGTTGGTAGGACCTAAAATGTGCAGCACCCTGTGGGAATGAAAGGGAAGGAATAGTCTAAAAAAAGAAGGCAGAGGATATTGTTAATAGTGTACCAGGATTTAAAACCCACATCGCTCACACCACTCTGCTTAGATGGATTATATTCTGTTCCAGTTTGTCTACTTGTACTAGATTTGAGGGCACAGACAGTTATCCCAAAAATAGCAGGATATACTAGGGTAATCATCCTTTAATTTCCTATTAACTTAATCTGAAGCTCTGTATAACTTAACACTGTCTTACCATGCCTGATCTTAATGGAATCTGGTTTGTTAGATTGCTGCTTTGTATTGACAGATTTTATTCAAAGCTGTTATGATTGATAGTATCACGTCTGAGAGTATAGGCAACTACAATGAAGATGACAAGATTCACTAGAATATCCACTATGGTTTGAGTATTACCTGCCTTGGAAGTTTTACACTGTCTACAATGTTTTGTTTTCACTAATATTGTTATGTACTGCTATATTCAATTATACTGCTATATTCAATTATGCCTGATGATATAGACAATTCTATTGAAGATAACTAGAGACAACACAGTAACCATTGTAGATCACCTTGAACTGTGGTTTTATATGACTTTTTGGTTTCATATTTTTATGGGAATTTGTTTTGTTTAGTCTTGCTATGTTTTGTTTTTCCCTCTAATACAGAAAGGACTGAAATACATATAAAGACTCATGCATGCATAGCTGTATACAGTCTCACTGTTTGAATGTCTACTTTGTATGCTTTAATTTTGTAACTTGAGCAACAATTTCTAACAGGACAATATGTAATTTGTCAACTAGCGATTTCTTACTGTTTATCATTTTTAATAAATTCTGTATTATTTCTACCCTTTTCTTGTTTTTTTTCTCTTTAAATAAAAAAGAGTTGTTTATATTCCTTCTCTGTTGTCCTATTTCTTCTACTCACATTTAAACCCCAATAATTTTATCACTTTACAGAAAATTCTCACCCAAGTAAAAAATTAATCTCTATTCTTATAACTATAGTCAAACCTCAGTCTTTAGCTTATTTAGCAGTGTTTGATACACTTGATTATCATATCACTCTTGAAACAATATTTTTCACTGCCAGAATGTCACCCTGAAATGTCTTATGTCTACATGTCCCCCAAAGCCTCATGCAGTGATAGGTGGGGATTTTTCAGAGGTGGCACAATAGTGTGTGACTGAGATTGATTCCTGGTGTAGTGCTAGGAACAAAGGCACTAGGATCAAGGCTGTGAGTGCTACCCAATCTGGGTAGCCTGGATCACACATAAGGGGTAGAAGGAGCTGTGGTTGTTTCTGTCAGTACTTTGCCCTCCATGAACTTTTTCTCCTCTGCTACCCTTTCCTACAATGCCCCTCTGCCTTGCAGCCTGCAACTGTGGACTAAAACTTCTACAGATTGTGAACTAAATAAACCTTTCCCTTTTAAGTTTGGGTGTCAGGTATTTAGTCTCAGCAATGAGAACTGTAAGTAAGACACACCCTCCTATTGGTGCCCACCACACATTGGAAAGCCATGTTTAAATTCTTATCCTTTTATGTCTCTTTTTACCTATTGCTTACTCCCTCAATCATATGCTCTAGTTTATGACTTTAAATCAAGTTATATGCTAGAACTTCCCAAATTCATATTTCTCAGTCAGAATTCCCTTCTGGACCCCAAATCCGTAAATTTAATTGCATGCTTGACATTTTCAACTGGAAATCTAATTGGAATCTCATGCTTAACATGTTCAAAAATGAACTCCTGATATATCACCATCCTCTAAACAAGCAAATAAGGACTTTCTCTTCCACAACTTTCTCTGTCTCAGTAAATGAGAAGTTCATCATTCCAACTGCTGGAGCCCAAAGCACTAATTTTCCTTTTTGTTATTCTTGGCAGATGTTCTTGGTTCTACCTTAAAATATACACTCTTATCCCTGCTCCTGCCTCCAGCATCATCTTTGTCTCACCTGTACTATTTAAATAGCTTTTTAATGGCTTCCTTAATTTTAACATTGTCCCTCGGAAATCTATTCTGAGTAAAGTCAGAATAATCTATTTAAAATGTAAATCAGATCATCACACTTCTCTGCCTCAAAGTCCCATACTGTCTTCAACTCTCTCAGGAAGAGTCGGCACCATATAAACCAAGAAGCCCTTCCACAGGCCACAATGAAAGAACGGCCCACCCAGCTCCCTCCCTGACTTCCTCTCTCACTCTTACACTCACTTTGCCCTGGATGTGTAGCCTTATTTTCAATCCCTGAACAGGAACACTAAGCATGCTCTGCCTCAAGACATTTGCTCTTGCTGATTCCTCAGCTTGAAATTCTTTTCCCCAGATAAATGCGTGCTTTGTACTTTAATTGCTTTCAGGTTTCTACTCAAATGCCACCCGATCACTGAGACTGCTTTCTGACCTCTCTGTACAAACACCAATCCCTAACTACACCAGCTCTTCTCACACTCTTTATCTTATTTTCTATTTCCCCAAAGCACTTTTTTACCACCTGATATACCATATATTTTTATATATATTCTCTCAAAAATAAGGGGCAATGTTTCTTCTTTAATTTCTAGTTTCCATAGGAACCATGTGACAAAATGACAATGCATACATTCTTCAAAAAACCTTGATGGAAACTCTATGATGAAATTCACAATTTACACCTTTTCATTTTAGACCATATTTCTGAAGATAGGGATACTGGGAAGAAGAGAAAGAAACTTCCATAGTAACAAATATTAAGCAGAAAATTTACTAGAAGGAACAATTAACACCTCAATATTAAGACACGAAACAGAAAAATCAGCCAATAAAGTTGAGTTGACTATATAAACAAATATCTGCTTTTTATAATGAACTATATCAGGGAAATAAAATAATTCTAAATGGAATTTAATTTTCTAACACTTGGGATCTTCTGGTACAAATTACATTCAGTAAAAAGCTTAATTTGCTCAAAGAAAGATTAAAGTGTTGATTATTAATATTATAATTTACTTGACATTTTCCTTCTCAGAGTTAAAGAGAGAAATCACTTCAGTTAAAATAATTTTGCTTATAAAATATTTTAACACAGCAACATACCTATTATACAGTATTAAAATTGTAATGATTATCATGGAAAGAAAATTATTCATATTAACAAAATATTACCCCGAAATACAAAGAGAATTTCTTCTTAGATAAACAGGAAATTACATTAAATGCAATGTCTAATATAAAGCCTAAAAATTTGGAACTTTTTAGTAACAGTGTTTGTCAGACTCCTAATGGTGATTCCTAATAAAATCAGAATAAACAATGACAAAAATCAAAATTTATAATTGAAGCTAATTTCAAATATCAGAGCTGATTCTATGTGGAAAAAATAAATCTATATCTTTACTTAGTCAAGCAATTAACAATTATTAAAATTCCCTTTATATTCTTCTGTGTACTGTATTGTCTCCTGTTATTCAGTCCACTGTGAAATTTAGTTATTCCTACCAATTATCCTTAAGCTAAAACAAAACATAGTTTGTGTGTTCTTACCACAAAAATAGATTATTATTGTACAAAATTTAGAACATACATATCAACATCATTTTATCTCTCTAGACAAAAAACTGGAAGTTCAAGAATTCATTGAATAATTTTCCACTTTATTTTTCTAGGCATGTGTGGTAATATTTCACTGTTTGATCACAATACTGTTATAGTTAAACCTTACCCCTCCATTCACCCAACACTTTCTTTTGTCATCCATATACAGATACACAAGTAAAACCAGCAAGAAAGACAGATAAGTAATAGGGTAATTAACTAACTTAATTTTTTTTTTTTGTATTTTCAAGAGAAACAAAACACAGCAAAGATACTAAAGACCTTTGTGGTGAGAAGCTGATTTGGAGAGTGATTCAATTGTCAAATAACACATTAATTTATTTCACAGATTTTTACTCAATGTATTCTATTTGTAGAGCACTGTACAATGTTACACATTCAAAGCAATAAAAGATCTCCAGGTAAGCAGGTGTGTTGGCTCACTTCTGTAATCCCATAACTCCAGGAGGCCGGGGTAAGAGAGTCACAGACTCAAGCACATCCTGGGCAACTTTGTGACAGTGAGATTCTGTGTCACATCTCTCTCTCTCTCTCTCTCTGTCTCTCTCTGTCTCATCTCTTTCTTTACCTATACCTATATCTCTACCTAGGCCTATATCTATTATCTATATTTTTTTTAAAGTGTGGAGGTGTAGTTCAGTATGAAAGTCCTGGGTTCAATTCCTTTCAGTATAAGAACAAAATGCTTCCAGGGGACTCTAATAGAAGCACTGGAAAAACTAATAAGGAGATTGCTGTCGACTAGTTTTATGACACCTTTGCAGATAGTTAAAAATGTCTATACCCAGGTTTGAAGAAGTGGAAAAGAATTAAGAGACAAGCTTGGAAGAGTCCTGATTTGATAGAATTAAGTCTAATGTGTCAAATAAGTGGCAAAACAGAGTGTCTTTTCTGATATGGTCCATAAGGTATGATTAAAGGCTGTGAAATAATTGTAAGTCCATTAAAAGTCTATTCTGAGTTTCATTGGAGAGATCAAACTAAAGTGCAATGAAATTTAAAAAGAGAAAGAGAAGTTAAAATAAAACCATTATCAAAATTGGGTTGTGCATGGAAGAAGAAGCTAGGATTTCAAAAGACAGAAATGGGATAACACACTTCCTAAAATGTGACACTCTGAGTAAAGATCCCAAAGCATTTAAAAATGAGTGTAGTAAACAAACAGTAGGTGCACAGTCCTTTCCATGAGCAAATACATTTGTAGAATTGTCAGAGAGGATGCATGGAAAGACACACACGGACTTACATGCCAGATGGGCTTAAGTCTGGTTTGGATTGACTGTCACGAACAGTAGAGATTTATTAAATAGAAATCACAGGTTTTCTTTGAAAATGAAGTTTTTAACTTATATAACCAAACTGAATATTTTTATTTTCCCTGTGGAGATGATGTCTTATTCAGTCTCCTCGTTTCTGGCACATCAACAATGAATGTAAAGCAGGAGTTTATTTTGGCTCATGGTTACGGTCCACAGTCATGGGCTCCTGGGGAGAAGTGGCAAGGTACCCAGGAAGCAGAGACAGCAGAGAGAGAGAGACACTCTCTTCCAGGCCATGCCTCCAGTGACCCACCTCCTGCAGACTCACCTTTAACAGCAAGTCAGCTGTAGCAGCCCCATGGTGAGACCAATTTCCCAACACAGGCAGCTTTCAGGACCATTTCAGATCAGCTCTAGTAGACAACTAATGAGTTTCCTTGCAAATCAGGAACTGAAGCAAATGTTATACAAGAAAATACCTGACTTCCAAGTATTTGACAATTTAGTTAGAAAAACAATATAAACAAAACCGATTAAAGAACAAGAATGAAAAATATAAGGCATTTTTACACAAACACAAATTACAGTTAACTGACAAGGACAGCAAGTGTGTCTAAATATTATTTTTACAACAGATTCTTTGGGGGGAGTCATTTTGAGAGAGTTTCAGTTTGTGACCCAGGCTGGCCTCAAACTCATAAGCAATCTCCTGCCTTAGCCTGCTGAGGGCTGGATTACCAGCCTGCACAAATGCATGTTGTAAGAAATCTTTTACAAAGCCTTAAAATGGTGATTAGTCCTCCTCATGCTTCATACATATAATACTTTCAACAATCTCCACATTACAAGACTTATAAAACTAATTTAATAACTTTTTATTTACTATATTTTAATTTATTTTCCTAATTAAAGGTATCAACAAAATAACTTTTACTTACACATTATTATTCATTTGGAGTTTCATTTCAGTTATCTAGCTTAATTCTCATGGTAATACATCAGATACAATATACCCATTTTTATTTTAAACAATTGAGGTTCAGTCATTAATTGCACTGTTGCTGATGAAACAGCTGGAAAGTGCCAGAACCCCAAATCAAGCTGATTCCCAACCCATTCTCTTTCTGCTACACCAGTCTTTTCTGTGATGGCAAACAGGAATTTGATTTAAATTTGACTGATGCAATATCAACTAATATGAGAAACTTTAACAACTTGGCTCTGAGTCTCCTCTTTCATAGTAAATTATATGTACATGTGTATGATGCTAATGACATTTTCCAACCCATAGAAACTGTGAGTTTAATGGTATTATACAACCACATGAGAAATAATTTAATTCATGATATATTAAAAACATAGTAAAGCCCACATTTGTTCTTCATATGTTATCATTTTCACTTTTGAAGTTTAGCTATCTACCAAAGGACTTATTTTGAATTCTGAAAAGTAATTTTACCATAGTTCCTCACTTGTGAGTTTCACATATTTTTAAGTTGCTTAGTTTAAAGCTATGTGTAGCTTTACATTTTACAGCTTTACATTTTAAAACAAACCAATCTGCCTTCAATTTTTATCATTTGGTTACTTATCAATGCTATTTTATAATGTTATTATTTAAGTTCTTACATCTGTTTTATTCTAAACAGTGTCTTTGAGTTTTTCTTCTACTTACCAACTTCCTTCTCTTTAGAAAAATAAAAATTCAGAACTTAATAAAGGCAAAAATCCTTTTAGCAGGATATACTTTCAGACATAGTGACTATGGTGGGTAGGAATAGAGAACTGAGATTATTACTGCTTCTTATACATTTAAGAATCATTAAATAAAGATATCATTCTTTAATATGAAAGATAAAATAAACTAGATTTTCTCTGAGTTTCATTAATACCTTTAGAACTCAGTTAGCTTGCATTCTGAATTTCAGATAATTATAACAATGTCCTACACTTCCAAAAGTGAAGGTAAAAACAATAAACATCCATTAAATTTGCTACTTTTTCAAACTTTCTCTTTTTACTAAGATTAATTGCATTGTAAAACAAACAAACAAACAAACAAACAGACAAAAAGTTCGCAAGGCCAAATAAGCTGCAAGCATCATTTTGAGTCTCTCTCAGTGTCTTCATCCTAGAAATCCTACTTTCCTTTGCTTCCTGAGATATGGTAGTATTTTCATGTTAAGGTTACAGGAAGAATGAGAAATAGTTATCTGTAAAATGCCCCTGCTATACCAGACTGGGTTAATCATGAAGGGCATTTATTTTGCTGCTTAATTTTATATGACTCCTTGACTGGCCTGTTGAGATTAGTAGGAGGCCCAGGCTTTCCCAATGCTTCTACCCCATGTAAGGACAAGTGCAGGCATACAATCTGCTTCCATTACCTAGCGGTCCCCAGAGGAGATTATTCATCCATGAATTTGGCCCTGGATTACTCATCATCAGAGGAGGTTAGTTTGTGGTGCTAAATTAGCAATAGGTACATTTCTCTCATGGCTGCTGCTACCTGCCAGCATGGCGTGGCACCGTGATCCAGCAAGGCTGAACACCTGCAACAGCTGCTCTGGGCTAAAACGTGAGTGTCAGAGGAGAACAAGCCTTTCATCAAAATGTAATTCAACCAAAGGGACTGCTAAGACCAAGATGCTGTATTCCACACTGTAAGGAGTGAAAGCAGAAAACATGAATTCCATCTCAAACCATACCAAGCCAGTAATAACCAGATATTTAGTAAAATAAAAGCCACTCACTTCATTTGCTTCCACTGAGGAATCTTTTTAAGTTTAGAAAACATTCTGCAGTTGCTCATTGGTGTATATTGTAAAAAATTAGGGTTTCCAGGGGTACTCTGAGTTGGAAACTGGTTCCGTTACATTTAATAAGTGACTTTGGACAAATAGCTTAACACTTTTGAATTTCACTTTCTAAAAACATATAAAAGTATAAAGTTTGCATAATACATAAATACTTTTAGATGTTAAATATAATTCCTGACACATAATAAGCCTTGCATAGATAGCAGCTCTTGTGCTATTGTAAGTAGTGGTTTTCTCCTCAGAAAAGTGAGTATAATATCTTTCATGAGATATTTTATGAGAATTTAAAATTATATTATAAAATATCTAGAATGCTGTTGATGACTAATACATTACACACACTCACACTTTGGGAAGGAAGAGGGAAGACTGAAAGAATGATTTAGGGAACTTGAATGCCCCATCTGATGCCCTGTGAATTCATTCTTCTGTAATACAGAATGCTGTTGTCAGTAGAAGTATGGTGGCATTAAATATAGAAATGAAAGAAATAAAAGAAATTGAAATAAAAGAAAACAAATTGAAGTAAAAGAAATTGAAATAAAAATAGAAATAAAAGAAGTTAATTAATTATATAGTTCAATACAGATGAAGAGTAAGAATTGGGTTTAACCTAAAATACTAAGTTAACATAATCAATAAAAAAATTTTAGGCAATATTTTATATTTTTGAAAAACAACTACTGTGTATTTTGTACACAGAGCACACCTCAACTCAGTCTTCCTACATTTCAAGTCCTCAAAGTGCAAGTAGCTACCATAGTAAGAGCACAGACATTGTCACTGGACAGTCATCTAAACATTCGATTTAACCATCAAGCCTGTCCTCAGACTGGAGGAATCTGGGATCCCAGGTTAAACATCTGAAGTAATACAGCAACCTTCCTGTTAAACCAGCACTACCCTGTCCCTATTCTATCAAGTTGCTTTTCCTAAGGGTGCCAATCAGACACCCAGGAACACAGGGTTTACAGAGCAGAAGGCAATGAAGCTGAACCATAATCCCACTGCTGAGTCCATTCATAGCCTTCTGTGCTGCTGCACGAACCCTTATAATGCCAGAGCACTTACCAAATCGTGTTCCCTGATATTCATATTCTGTGTGGGAGCCCACTTCTAGGATATTTTCTTAAAGATGGTTGTTATAACATCCTGATATGGAAATGAATACAGTCTTAAAGGAAAAAAGTATCAACCATATAGCCAAAGAACAGAAGCTAAAGAGGAACTATAGCAAAATTGTAAAGTTGATGATAGGAGTATGATTAGAGAAGAATCTAAAGATTAAATTCAATCAAATCTCCTATAAACTGAAGAGCCGAAGTTTTACTTGGGACATAGATGAACTGGAATGAATGGTTAAGTTTTAAAAGTCATAGAATTAGAGAAATAAAATTAGCCTGGGCACATTGGGAAGATTCTAAAAAGTTAGTTTTCATGTATGCCCAAGTAGGTCGGCAACGGCTCCACACCAAGGTCTTCCACTCATGCAGGCACGAATACGAATGGCATCTCTGAGAGTTTTGCAACACAAAACTACTATATTTGTAACCACAGCCTTCTAAGAAGTCAGATGTTGAGAACTTAATTTCTCAACAGACAAAGTATAAATAATTTAATTGAGGGGAGCGGGATATTGCAGGATAAAAAGAGGTGAGGGAATGTTTCAAAAGCATTTGTCAGTGATAAGTGGACAATGATAGATTTGGACAGTGGCTTCTCTGGGGTGACATGATGTATAGATCTATACTGTGGGAAAAGGAGAAAGAAAATGCAGAGCATAAATTGTTTTATAACAACAGAAAACTAGAGCATGGAAATCCTGACTAAATTAAAGTTCCTTAACAATATTGTGGGAGACACTGGATTTCTCAACATATGCAAAATATGGCTTTGAGTGCATTCTAATAAAATATTAAATACTAAACTTTCTTGAGCAAATAGAGTCTCAGGCAGGTGATAGCTTTGCACTATGAAGACTGGATGACCAGCCATACATCAGCTGACCATTAGCCATGGAGACTTAGTAAATATTTGTAGCATAAACAGTTTTGGTATGAATCAGACAATTAATTACTAATGTTAGCTACTTATCAAACTCACCTAGAAAACATGTATGAAAAATAAGTAGATTGACTTAAATTATAAATATTCTGATAATACAATGACATACTTTTATACTTTTAAAAAGAGTACCAAGTATATCTGATTCAGTGCATACATTTGGGAATGTCTGGGCCCAAGTCCAATTTAAGAATCTTTCATTCCTGAGGCAATGCATCATTAACTAGAAATCAGTTCATACACAAGAGCACCAAGATGTTTCGGCATAACTAATAATGTTTCCAAGACAGTCTGAGATATCAGTTGGCACCATCCCTTCTCAGAACTCACTAAAATGCCTTTGCTACATTTACTGGTATGTCAATGTGTTGAACATGGGATTTTTTTTTTTTTTTTTTTTACAGCTGGCTCCCAAAGTAGGAATCAGAGGAGATACAAAATCAGCTTCCTAAACAGAGTAGAACATATGTATGGTAGGCTAATAAAATACTTCCTTTGACAGTTTTCATTGATTAATAAAGTGATAATCCATTTAAAACACATTTATACACTATAAAGTAAAAGCATTGAGAGTTTCATATCCTCTTGACTTACATTTTACTTTTCCCTGTGTCAAGAACAGTAGAAGCTAGGCAAAACAAGAGACAAAGTTCTTAAATATTTCTATATTTTTTCTTCGTAAAATAAGAGGTGGGAAATGCATTTTTATTTATGTCTATTTATCCCTTGGAGCTTAAACTAATTATAAAGGGTTTGAGCAAAGAGTCATAAATACAAATGTGCTGGATCAACAAGTGATTTTAATTTATTTGCTATAAATTGTTGAGAGGGACCTATGCTAACTCTATTCTCATTAAATCATCTACAGTGTCCTTTCCTGGAGTGAGAGTTGCTGATTGCATGGACAAGATTCAGACTGAAAGGCTAAACTGAGCAGAAAATAGAATGTCAGTTTTTTATTGGCACTATTGGGATATTCTCCCATTGGATCCATTTTAACAAAAAATCCTTCAATTTATAGAAATCATAGCATAGTATTGGGAGAAATTAATGCATTTCCAACATTTTTCCACCTGAAGAAAGATACAATTGATTATTACTTCTCTGAACATTTATTAATACCTAAACTTTTTGTGTCATATTCAGAGCTTAGAACAAAGAAATTGCTTAATACTATGAAATGTGTCAAAAACAATAACTTCTTATAAGCTTCCCAGGCCTACTACTCTCTGCTAACATGGATTCACAAAATAAACATTCCTTATTTCCTATTATATTAAAGATACTATGTTACTTACTCATAAGAACAAGAATGAATATGATACAGCTCTCGTCAGGCTGGAGAACCAAAAAGGCAGTTAAACTCCAAAACACAATGCATAAAAAACTCCAGGACTAGAGTACTCTGTCTCCACGTAGTCTTCCAAATATGATTTACTATCTCGCTCCTCTTGCTGTGATGTCATCTACAGCACAGACCCACACGCACTTGTTGCATCAGTTAGGGATGGGAGCCTGCTCTAAGAGAACTATGAAGTTTAGAGAAATATGAAGATTAGAGCTTCCAAAGGAAACTCAAGTGCTGCTTAATGGGAGATTGCAGGTAGTCATAATTCACCACTGGTAAAAGGTCATGCACTGAAATCTATACCAAATGGTGCCCTGAACTCACAACCCCAGGGTCTATTTAACCTGTATCTAATTGCTCACTGTCATATCTGTTCACCCTTATAGAAAAACAAGTATAGTTATAAACAAAGATCAGGAAATTACATTTAGTCCGTAACGCTTGGCTTTGCTTTTTCCTAAGCATGTGGTACTGGTCATCAACTTACCCTTTGTAAGTATTAGTCTCTCACAGCTACAGTGGAAACAGGAACTATTCAAAAAACCGAGGGACAAATGACACAATGACTCTGAAATATCTGCTCATCTCTGGAACTCATGTTAGCTGGCTTTCTGTTTCTATGTGTTCTTAACATGATCATGCCAAATTATCCCTGCCAAAATCTCAATCAGTGTTTTAAAGGTAGCTCTAACCCAGGATTTTCAACCTGCATCCTTGCCTTTGTGTCCATGATTATAACCTTTGCTGCAGAGATTTTCTGATTCCCATTGTAATCATGGCTAATCAGAGAAGTCTGTGCTCTTGTGAAATTACCATGTAGAAAGGGGATATAAAATAGTTAGAAGCAAAAGGAAGGAGTTAGTAAGCCCATCTGTTGTTTATAAGGAAGACTTCGTGGAGGAAAGGGCCTTAACACTTGGCTTTCCCGTGAGTTGGGAGAACTGTGCCTCCAGAACATAGGTTGTGATATTAGTGAAGGTGTCAAAGCATAAACACAAGATACATGTCAGGAGAAGTAGGTAGAACCATCTGTTTTATTCAGAAATGGTCTTTTGAAAACAGAGCTCCTTACTCTTTACTAGAGATCTTAGAGTCAGGTATGTTTTAAGATTCTGAGTTTTCAGATTTCAGAAAGTGAAATCAGTTCACATGCTGTATATTAAAACACACCCAGAGGGCTCTAAGCAGCAACTAGTAATCAAACACAGGGGTGTTTCTGCAGCGAGCATGCAAATATTCACACAAAGCCACATACATAAAAAAGCACCATGTCAGTTCAGATCAGGCTTTGCCACCAAAGGAGATATGGGAAAATGTTCAGTGTTCAAAATTTTGAGCTTTCTAAACTGTGGATAAAATATCTTGTGTCTAGCAAAAAAAAAAAAACAGTCTTGAAAAGTGATTTGGGAGATATCATTAGTAGTCTGAATATCTGGCTTAGGAGTCAGCTTTCATTCATATATTGATGGAACATCTTTACTAATAATGTTGCCTGCACAATTTTTAGTTACTCTAATATCTTCTTTTGATAATAGCATTGTTATTTCCACTGTACCATTACATGAGTTTTTACTCTTACTTTTTATGGTAATGTGTTAACTCATCAGTCATGTTTCTCTTCTTATTCTCTTGTGCACTGGAACTGTCCAAAACTGTATAATTCTTTGTTCCATTATTTTTAATTTTGCATAGTGAAATTGTTTCCTTGTGGTTTACAGTTTATATGTGTGTGCAATATGTAAAGTTTGGCATAACTACTACCACGGGAGCCTACAAAATAACTCTATCATCCCCCCCAAAATGCTTCCATGTTATTGCTGTGGATGTTGTTGTTTGTTTGGTTGAGTTTTTAGAGGAGTGACTGGCGGTTGAAAATGATCTCACTATGTAAGACAAGCTGGCCTCAGTCTCACTATGTAGCCCAGTCTGGCCTCTAATGCATGATCCTTCTGCCTCAGCCTCCAAAGTGCTGGAATTACAGACAAACAAAACCATGTTTGGCTAGGGCTGTACTGTAAACAATGCATCCCTGAAAATCATGTGATGCAACCACATTACAGACACTTTGCTTCCTTCTATAATATAAGAAAATGCTGACTGATTCTGACTAGAATCGCTGTTGTTGGTGAGATGCATCTCCTCACTGCTCTTTTATTTTTAGTGAGACTATTTCCTAGAATTTGCTGTCCACTAGACCATCTGTTTCTGAAAGGTTAACTTCAACTGAATTTTTTCACCCAATATCTTTTTCAAAATATAAATGCAATTCTATTCAGGTAGAACTTTTTCTATAATCCCTCCAGTTTTTTGGTTTGTCTACACATAACTTCTCCCAGCACTTGCATATGTATATATGGTATACTCTCAGACATGGTCTCTACATCAGAGTAGTTGGTTTAAATTTAACCCATGCTATCAAAACAAGTAACAAACTCTTTTACAAAATTCAGGTTTAACCATGCAAGTAGGATAAATGCTACCTGTACTGCAGCTACAAAACTGAGCATGATTGCTCGATGCAGGCATTAGAGGAAAAGTTTACACCCCAAATATGTAGCTACTAGCTGCCATGCCTTAGCTGCCCTGGCTTCCTCATCATCTAGAAGTCAAAGCAAGGTCCTCACTTGTGTGTTGCTAAAGTTTCCATGTAGTCTCAGATGTTTCAGTTCTCAAATTGCTCTTGGCCAGTCAAGTTCTTCTTTGGGGCTCTCTTCTCTCCTAACACAGTGTACAACCTAGGAAATTGTTTAAAAAGAAACTTCAGAAATGAGAATGCCCAGTTGAGCTTTATAAAATTTTGGGAAATGACTCATACTATACAGTCAAAAACTACTGGTCAAAAAAAATAGTGTGAGAATTTAGAAAGATTAAACATTTTTCTCTTATTTATAAATATGCTCAGGTTTGAGAAGAATTTCCAGTTTTTTGTTTTGTTTTGTTTTTGGCTTACTGTTGTTAAAAAGAATCTCTCACAGAAGAACACATTCAGTAAATTTTTGAGTTGACATGAGAGGGTATATGAAGGAGTCTTTCAAACAAGGACACCTTAAACTTAGGAAGAGTGTGAACAAGCTTATGTATTGCTAAATTGACAAGGATTAGTTTTCCCTGAAGCAGGACAAAATGACACTTGAATACTATACTTTCTACCCAGTAGACTTCTTATTATGGATTTCATAATAACAAAGGAACATATATTTTACAACCTATGAAAATATTTGGTTTTACCTCTACAAGGTAACTGGAAGTAGAGTTTACAGGTGGAGGGGACTACCACAAATGAACACTGGATCAGAAATACCACCATTAATCCAATAATTGCTTTTTATCAACTGCTTGCTGAAATGACTGCTAGGAAAAATGAGCCACAGTAATGCAGCAGAGTTAACAATGTGATTTCTAACAGGGGGAAGAACATAAATCTTGTAACAGTTTACAGATGTCTTTATTGAGTCTCTAATCCAAAAGTTCCAACAAAATGAGGCCACCTTGGAGCTGTCTGGTGGCAGTCTCTGCACAGTGACAGTTCCCCACAAGTAGCAAATCCTTATTAATCCCTTTGAAATTCATTGTAATGGCATTAATCATGTCAAACTCATTGGGTATTAATATAAATTTTGTATGCAACTGCATGGGAATTCAGAACAAAACTCCTCAAACGTCTTGTATCCACTCTCCTGAACAGCAAAAATCTGGTTGCAACTTAAGTACCTGATAATCAGGAGTAAATACTAACTCATTCCAATAGTACTGATAGAGCCAAATGCAATCTATTTACAACAACGTAGTGCTGTGGGTGAACAAGAAATAACTAGAAATTTACTATGTTTCAACCAGAGCTAGTGGATCTAAGCAAAAGAAATAATTTGACACTAAATCAAATGCTTTGTTATTCTGTCCTCCATTCTATGCATCACCAAGAATAACATTTCCAGCAATGAGGTCCACTCACTCAGCCAGAATTCTTTCAGAGAAAATCTCAGGATGTGTTACTCCTTCATGGATATCACTAACCTTGAGTCCTAGTCCTGCTGGTGATGAGCATGGCTTCCTTTCAGACCACTATGGACCGGTTCCCAGTGGCTGCCTCACAGCTGGAAGCATTGTATTTTTTTCCTTCGGGGCATTCTGAGAGTCCTGGGTATGGTGGAATTGCTCCAGGCTACTTGGGTGCAAGTATTTAAGAAATGTAGAAGAATAAAAGAGACACATTTGGAGAAAGGAAGTAACTTTCACCTATGCACATCCAAGACAGCAGTACCTTTGGAAGAACCATAATCTGATATTCTTTTCAAATCACTTGATTTCAGAAACTACAATTGTCCTAAGGTGTCCAGTCATATTTTCACACTTATTATGAGTAGCAATGATATCATCCCAGCCAACCTCTGTAGAAAAATATTCAAGTGCCCACTATGCTAAATTAAGGACATTAATTTGACAACAGTCAACTCTGCTAAAGAAAATTCTATGAATTCCTTTATTTGAGTTAATAAATTTTGACTGGAGTGAAATATCCATTCCACACTGAGCATCTTGACCAGTGCATTGCTCACATTTACAGATTTATACTATCTTCGTGCAGAAATAGAGAAGTGTTATGTAAGAGCTCTGACAGGAAGGTGGATACCGGAAGTGTGAGTCATAGAAGACAGGCCAAAAGTACTCTATTAGGTTGATCAAGTGTACTGAAATCTCTGGGTGGACACTGTTGCACTGCACCCACAATATTATTCTTGAATTGCTGGGAAGAAAGCAATTTATTCTGTCACTTTCTGGGGACTTAGAGCTAATTGGCCTTTCATAGTTATGTGATTCTGCAAATGAGCATAAAAGTGAAAGCTGACAAAAATTCACACAGGAAGTCTGAATCTGCCTGTTTTCATAAGGATCTCATAATGGTTTGTAGAAAGGGACAAAATCTTGATTAGAATAGCAAATTTCTTCATGCAAAGGGAAATGCTCTAAATTACCCATCACTGTAACAAACAAAAAGATTGCTCTTCATTCAGGCTCCTGGATGAAAGGAAATGAATGCTCTTTTCTGAAGTCTGCCCCTGCCAGCCCTCACAGGCCATTCGCTGCTGTGGGTAGTCAGTGTTCACCAGTGGACCTCTCTTGGAGCATGTGACCTTGCCTGAACTGCTATGTCCTTCTCACCCTACCTCCCCCAATCCACTAGAAAAGGTACATATAATACATCACATCTTAGAGACTATGAAGCAGTCTACAAATGCAGCACCAAGAGAAAAGAAGGAAAAATAACTGAAACTGCCATATAACCTTAATAGAAAAGATGTTGAGAAAGATTAAATTCAACATAATAAAAAAAAAATCTTCCAAGCCTGTGAAGAATGTTAAGGTGTTTTCACAGTGTCTGGTACAGTCACAGAGTGAACACCATGAAGGGAAACTGGAGAAAAGCAAGCTGGAAAGATATGCAGTACCAGTTTTTCATGCACAAAACATACAGGGTCAATTTGCTGAGGCAAACAGACTGGGTCATTAATGAAATTGAATCCGACCTAGGCCAGAAGCAAGTCTGTGTTTGACTCTCCGTTTGAAGAAAGTCTCTCCTTTCTTCCCCTTTCATTTTCTTTCTCTGCTCTTTCTCCTACCTCTTCTCCCTCCCTCTTCCTCCTTTTTTCCTTCACTCTCTCCTTTTCTTTTTCACTCCTGTTCTTCCCTGGTAACTAACCACCTTCTCTTTAACATGCATGTGACAAAAATTTACCTGAAAAGCCACAAGTCAAGCACACCAGTCTGGAATTCGTACTGTGTGGCTGCACATTTTATAGAACTTTACTGCACTGAGCAAAAACTTACATTTCAGAAAAGCAGTTCTCCTGACTGCCAGTCCTTTTGCCATATTGAGGCACTAAAGCTCCCTTTTTCCCCCAGAGCTGAAGCTTTCAAAGTTATTTTCCACTCTGATGATTACAGACAGCTGAACAGACAAAGAAAAAGAGGATTTTAAAATCGGCAGTCACTACTAATATGTACTTTGCTCTTTTTGACCAGGAAAAAGAAGCCCAAGTGTCATTTCACCATTGCTTAATCATCAATGTCAAAAAAATTCCACTTCTGGAAATGCAGACATACAAATGCATTTATACTGAAGAGATAAGCAAAAATGAAAAAAAAAAGTGACAAATCTTGCCTGCAAACAATGCCTTGTGTATTATAGGAAAATGGAAATTTATAACAAGAGAATGATCCAGCTTATAAAATTTTGAATCTGTAGTAAAACTTAAAGATAAAAATATGAAATATGCTTATAATAAGTTCCTAGGAGAGAATGTACGCTGTAGAAACTGCTCAGTGGTTATGAGCTCGGCACCTTCCCTTTCATACCTGCCAGCCTCTTCTGTTTTCTAAGATACCTACTTCTCCGCTGGCTTCCATTAGTGTTTTTTAAGCTGTTAGTCTGCCATTTCTTTCTCTTTCCTTTTTTCTCTTTATTTCAGGCTTGTACTATTTAAATGTCTAAAGGTACCCCAAACAAAATAAAAATGTATGCTATGCTATCTTATTTCAGAGTAGTATGGAGGACTGTTGATGATGTAGGGCAAGGTAGAAGGACACTGATACTGATTTCAGGGACAAAAAGAACATAATATGTGTTACTCTGACTTCCAGTTTAGGGAGCTACTTTCACTAATATCCAACTTTTCTCAAAAGGATTTGTATTACGTGTTATGTACATGCTACGTGTTGTTAAAAACCTAATGTTAAGTGTGGTTTTAAATTATTAGTAGTTATTATTTATTGAAAGCCTACTTTGTACTAGACTCTATGCTATGTACTTTATAAAAAACAACCTCTGTATTCTCTAAGTGTTTTTCAGCAACTCTGTATCTATCACCTTTTTACCTGGGGCTTGTGGAGGTTGTGTGTTGATTGAGGCCACCCCTCCAGGGAGTGACAGCTAGCATTAAATCTGAAAGTTCTTTGGGCCCTAAATCACTATTGCTGTCATCTTGCCCCAGGCAACTTCCTATAGACTAAGTGTTCTATAAAATAGGATAGTTGATAATTTTTCACTATAGGATAATCCATGGAAGACTTTGCTGACTGAGTTTAGGTGTCATACAAATTATTCAACAAAGAAGTAATAGGCAGTACCAAATTTCTGGAAACAATCACAAAAAATTTATTAAATACCTCAAGTAGTTCCAGCATTGGCTTCAGTGATACAGGGAAATACAAGAAGAGATACTTGTCAAAAGTGAGCTTAAATTCTAAACGGTGAAACTAGCCATATGGATACGACAAGATGGTTATAAACCATAGTAGTGCCTACATAGTCATGTCAGAGAGTAAGGAGATTCATACATTCATAAACTAACACATCTGTAAGCACCCCCAATATTTTTCTAATATTCAGTGTTTGATGTCATTCTAAACTGCATAACACAGGCCTGACTTCACAAAGATAGGTTATTACACATAATTTTTCCTTTCTTTGATAACTTACTTGGATCATCACATTGCATTTTAATCACTGTTTCATGAAGTAGAAGTGTGTGGTCTCTAGGGAAACCATCTGCCTGGATACTAAGTGGCTCCAGCCTTAGGGCTGCTAAGCTCAGCCTGTCCTACCCACGGGAGTAGCATGCTGCACTCTTCCTCTCTGACAAATGCTGTCTGTTGCTGCCCTCATCACAGCAATGCAAACAAACCCTAATACTCTTCCTTGGCAGGGCATTCAAAGTCTTTCATGATTGTGTCTCTTACTGTTTTACTCAGTTTTATCACCTACTTTTGTATTTATCCTCCCCCCTCAGTACTGCCATTCTCGGCAATTCTCTTCTAGAAGTTAAGTAGCCTCAATAGTTTGAAAACAAAATAGGCTTGCATTAGTAAGTCATCCAGCTCTGGAACAAAGTACCTGTCATAGGCAATATAAAGGAGGAAAGATTTATTCCAGCTCAAGGTTTCAGAAGTTTCAGTCCCTGGTCAGCTGGCTGTAAACCAGAAACTTAATGGCATAGGGGTGTGGCAGAGGAGAACTGCACGTCTTATGGTGCTCAAAAGCAGAGCAAGCAAGGAAAAACCAAAGAGAAAGAAAAGGGCTGAGGATTTTCACTCTTCACCCATGGCCTTTCAAAGGCATTCTTCCAGTAATCTACCTTCTCCAACTAAGTCCCAGCCTCCAACAGCCCATTCTGTAATGAACTCATCAGTGCATTAGTACATGATGGGGTTAGTGCTCTCATAACCCAACTGCTTTCTGAAAACCTCCCTTATGAATGCATGGGACTTCAGGGAGACTTTTTAGATCTAAATCATAACTGAGATTGCATATATTTCCAGTTATACATTACATGCTTTTTTCTTTTTCTTGTCTACTTAAAATTATGCAACAACAACAACAAATGTCCTTGTCATTGCTTGAGTCTAAAGCAGAAGTACTAATATGCAAGGTGAGTCTAGATAACAGTTCTTTTTAGACTAAGGATAGAAATCTTATTTGTTGTATGCATCCTAGGCCCTGGGTGTATATAAGCCATCACCCAGGATATCACATCATTAGAAGATAAGTTCCTTCTTTATTAAGTCTGTTATGCCTACTAAAACATTAACTCTTTACAAGTCTTGCCACTTTGTATACTCAGTACTTAGTCACAGTCTGGTATATAGTACATGTTTAATAAATGTCTCCACACTTAGTAAGTGCTGTCCTGAGTTTTACTTGACAATGCAGCTGTACTCTAGAATCAAGTAATCAACTGCTGTGAGAATCACCTTACACTTCTGGATGCAGAACACACAATTTATAATTAAATGTGTGATACTAAAACAAATATATGGCAACAGGTTTTCAGTATAAGTAGAAATCTTAGGAAACAGAGAAGGCTTCAGGGGACAAGTGAGACTGGACACGGGTTGCATCAGTTGATGTATGCAGATATCTGGAACACGGCTGGTGGCAAATGGGTTGTTTATGGATTGGTGTAAATAACTTTACCTCTGTAAAGACGTAGTGTGTTGTTGGTCTGTTAAAGTATGGATGACAATGTTTATGCCTTTTTCACTTCAGCTGAATCTCTTGGACTCAGGGACTGGAGTAGAGATACCAAACTTATCCAGAAACAAGATGAAGGAGAGGTATAAATAAAATAAACGGTAGAAGAAAACAATGTTGAGATCATATGAAACAGCTGGAATTTTCCACTCTGGTGTTCTGCAAGGAAAAGAGAAAGGCTCTGATTTTGTTTTATAAGCAGCTATTGGTGGCAAGATTGGGATGCTGGAATATCATTCCTCGTGACCATATTACTCCTAAAAAGTGGTCTCCACATCATGCTGGACGTAGGTTCCCAAGTTTGGCCTTGCTGTATTCCCAGGTGCTCTACTTCTAGTCAGTGTGTGCTTTTCAGTAAACTGCATTATTGTTTTAGAAGTTAAAAACTTCCACTTACTTCCCTCAGTAAATACTCTTTTGAACCTAGACTTCACAATATAACAAAATAAACTAGCACCCATTTTAAATTGATTTGAAAAATACAAGTGAGATAAATATACATGTTTTGTTTTTTAAGCTAATCTTGACTCTAGCCTTCTTCTTCCAAATGATTTTATTTTATAATATAAAGTATTTGAAAAGTTTTTCATGACACACAAACCTCGAACAAATTTTATGAATTGCAAAGTAGTTCATTCAAAAAGACAGTCAAAGAATTCACTGCAATAGGTTATAAATGAATTCCCATCAATAAAAGCACGAACATAGAAACCACCCATGTATAACATAAATCAAAGGCTGAAGACCTCGGAATTGCATGTTACAGTACTCAGAGTAATTTGTTTTACACATGTATGTCAACATGTAACACAAAATCAAACCACAAACTGCATCTCTAAGTGACCCATTTCATAAAGCCACCTTATTTAGGACTCAAATGCCTCTTCGTTTAATCCTCCCATAGATGATGTTTTGCTTTTATTCATCAACAGAACCTTACCTAACATTTTGTTCACTTCACCCATTTTAGTGACACATCAGTTCTGTGTTACCACCTGCAGTAGGTAGCTTTTATTTTGAACAAACTGCAAAATGCTCTTATTGACAGCATCTCACCTCTTAATTCCTTTTCTAAATTTCCTTTGCATTGCTTTTCTGAAGCAACGAGTCTCCATGCCTTCTTGATCAAGACAGACAACCTAATGACTTAGTGGGCTTTAATTGCTACACTTCTGGCATTCAAACTTAATTTGCATTGTCATATGGAACTATTTGGTATTCAGTATAAAATACTGTTTTTCTCTCCGCCCCCTTCCCTTATCATGAAAACTAACTGCTGGGAAATTATTGTCCAAGTCTTAAAATGATTTCCCAATGATTACTTGTTAGTGCAATACAATTTCCTTCTCAGCCCTCATCTATCTTCAGTTCTCTTCTAGGGACCAAAGGATCCCCTGCATTTGCAGCACACCCCACACACCACAGGCATCAACGCCCCGATCCACTCCTCTGCAAGGAAGCAGTTAGGGAATCTCAGCCAGTAAATGGGAGATGAAGAGAAAGATACAAAAAGCAAAAGTATAGAAGGAAGATAATGAATTTAAAGTGAAAAAAATGATTCTTCACAGATTTATAAGGCTTTAATTGCTGATATCAATTAATCACAGATATTAAGTTTAGCATCCTTTGCATGCCTACTCTACGCAAAGGCACTCTACGCAAAGACCTGACACTGGGGACAGGAGAGAGGAAAAAGAATCTGTGCCTCCAAGATGCCCAGTGTGCTCAGAGATATAGATATATGGGTAACAAGCTGTTATTTAAGGCTGTCCATATGAAATGGGTTAAAATGAGTCCTAGTGGAATATGGACTATGTAGTGATTCATTCTGACTCCAGGGGAAAATGAAGGGAAAAGTCAGCATTGGTCTCATTTCAATAGGCTGAAGAGTTGAAGATGGAAGAGAGAAAAGTAGCTAGATTACCAAAAGAGAGAAGGAAATGAAGCACATATGTACAGAGAAACAAATGGATAAAAAAGGAGCAGAATGGCAAAAAATGAGACTAAATTTAATTTCCAGTGAATTAGCCTGGGAGAAACTTATAACTCAGGAGGTTATAAATCTAAGGACTTTCTTTTAAGTGCCAAAGGCATAAACTAATCTATTTAATTAGAACAAATATGCTTGTATTGCATTCTAAGTAATTTCCCAGGGGTAAACGTGCTTCTTTTACAGTTGAAGTTTTGTTTAAAGCCTGTCCCTCCCACCCATTCTGCTTGCACTACTGCAGGGCCCAAACCTTGCAGTCGGTGCTCACTGTCATGCAATTATTGTCAACTGGCAACCAATTATGACCCTTCCAAAGGCTTTGCTGCCGTTTCAGTACTGAAATAAGCAATAAACACATTAACCTATATATCTTATCATTCCAGCAGATACATTGTAATAACAAAGACAAAATCATCACAATAGCAAACAATTAAATAAAATACTACAATATACCTTAGTATTTTAAAAGAAATGACATTATTAAAATAAAACAGACTACTGCTTGTCAATTCACCATCTTCTTTCAGTAAGTTTGCGGAGCCTAAGAATATTCTCACCTTGCAAAAGGCAAGATACTCCATGTTTCTTAAATCTGCATCAAAAGCAAGGTTGATGCTGGTAGCCTGAAACTGAAATGGAATAAGGTCCTTTTTACATGCCACTTAATGAGGGCTGCCAATAGGAATTTAAATACCAAAATTTTCCTCCTGAACAAAAAAATTCAAACATATTAATCAAACCAACAAAATAATTTATTTAAATAAGATTAAAAAGTGCTCAATGTGCTTTTATAAATCTTCAATGTAAAGGTTAAAGCAATACAAGCTCAGTTTTAATCTAACCCTGCCTAAGTTGACACTTTAAGCTCTTTCTACATTTACACAGAGAGAACAGTCTCAGTAATAAATACCAAATTGAGAATAATAAATTCTAAATTACAATATTTATGTAAGAATGAAACAAAAGCAAGCCCAAGATGTTACAGATGAAGAAGTAAAGGAATTAGGGATACTGCTAAAACTGTGCTAGCATGAACATTTTATACATGACAAGAATGTTTTAAGACCTTTGTAGTGGTACTAAGCAAAGCTAATAAAAAGTTTCAATACCAGCTTCACTCACATTTTTCCTTCCTTCACTCATGTTGTTCTTTCCTGAAAACAGAAATGGAGAACTGGGGACACAATGTAAAGTTATCTAAAATCTATCTTTAGGCCCAAGAAACTTCATTACCTGGAGACACTGTCTACATAGTGAGGACCAGAGGGCTATTAAATACTTAGAGCAGCAATTCATTTCATATAGGTTTTCTCACATCCAGATGACTTGAATTTGAACTTGTGTTCTGGTGGTTAAAGGCAACATATCTTATTATAAATGAAAGATGGAGTTTAAATTTCAAGTAAAGCTTTCTTAATATCTGTTTTTGCACTGAATACTAAATGTAACTCAGAATAGTTTTATGAACACCTAAGAATTATGGTTTCAGAAACATGTGCATGTAATTGTTCAGTTTTATGAGCTATTCGAATGCATGTACCATAATTCTTTACATACTTTGCATACATATGTACAACTGAAATGACTATATTTAAACCTCAATGACTATATTTCTAAATCTTAATGAAAGTTTTATTTTTATTCCCTTTTATTCTTATGCATTGCTTCATACAAACCAAAAGACATTCTGAGAATTAACAACTAGATCTGCTAAAGTGATCTTACTCTAGGAATTATACAAACATCAGTTATTTTTGTATCAAATCAACTCCGGCTTGAAATAGTTTTCCCACTTACTAAAAGGCATGCTCACATAAAAGGATTGATATCCCACAGATGTGCCGCGGCTCGTATTTTCCTGGAAAATTCAGAATAGGATCTGTCAGGTATATCTGCTGGCATAACAAATATGTCACCCAGATTTGCATTGAGAATTAAAACATTCTGCAGCCTGACAAAAAGCTATGTGCTGTTAGCAACCATGACAGGAAGAAGGCATCACAATATCTAGATGCTGTAAAGTAAACGTTTCTCATCAGACAGTTTGAAAAAAGCACTATAATCTCCTCATGGAGCTTCCCTGAGTGGCAGGTCAGACTCCCGAGAGAGCAGTGGCTGCTTCCCACACCCTGCCACCCAGGGAAGCCCAGGTTGCCTGTGGCAAAACCAACACTGTCTTTCATTCCTACATTTATACCCCACTAATACTGGAACCAGGAATTCGGAGAAATGCATGTGTATAAAGTGAGAGATGTTGATATTAAAATCCCAAACCTAATATTTTTATGTCAAACGTGAAACAATAATATTTATAAAATACCATGATCTCCAATTAAAAGAATTGCTTCACTGTTTCAGTTAGTAGTAAAACTAAGAATTTGTTGATTTTTGTAATTTATTTATTGAAATATGCCTTAGATAATTTCTGCATTAGTATGTTTCTCAGTTTCAAAAGGATACCTGTTAGGTAATTCTAATTATACTTTGAACACATCAAAATGGATCTGTATATGTTTTAATCATAAATACATGAAAACTGAAAAGAAATATCTCCATAGAATAGAAGAATTTCTGTGATTAACTCTTTTATTTAAAATATCAGATGTTTCACTTGTTTGGAGGGACATTAATAGAAAACAAGCTGTTTCATAAAGACAGTCTTTTACAAATGTTTTCTATTACTTAGCTGTGTGTAAAATTTGGCTGCTCATTAGCTTCACAAGTCATTGTAAGGATTTTCTGGAAGAAAGATGTGGCAGAAACCAAATAAAGTGCTTATCACAAATGGATAGAATTTATCTTCTACAAATAAAAAGCAGATTGCCCAGAAAATGTTCTAAGAACTTTACATCTTAAGACACAAGATCTATTAATGCTATATATTAAAAGGTTCTTTTTTGAGCAAGCATAATTGACATGCTAAATTCAACTCTGATGCATGAAATAATATGCCCATTTTTACTCCAAACATGATGAAGAGTCATGAACCACATTCATCATAAAGAAATATTAATAAATTTTTTGTTTCTATAAGACAAAAATGATACAAATTTTAAAGCAGTATAGGCTATCATACTGGAGCTGGAGTTTAGGACTGCTTTCTGGACACTTTATAATATGGATTATAATATGGACTACTATTTTCAATCATTCCTTAGTAAAGTTTACGGATATGTTAAACATACTTCATCCTTAAAAATCACAAGCTAGACCTTTTTACATTCTATACCCACAAGGAAACACTAAACTCTATGCAGAAACTTACCTTCACAATTTTAATACTTGCCCCAAACCCAGAGTTTAGAACCTTATTATCCCATTTCCAGATGAGTAAAATGTGTCCAAAGAAATTAAGTTACTCAATGTCACATGGTTAATAATAGTAAGATCAGGATTTAAACACAGCTCTGACAAACATCAAGTTCTGATGCTGAAGCTTACTAATGTTACACTAATCTTATACATTATCATTCTATCCAAATATGAGTAACTTGAAAAGTAGCCTTACAAATTTACACCCTTCAATCTCCTGTGAAGATTCCTTATTTAATACACAAAAGCTAAAATTGCTCTCACAGATACTAGAGTCTGAAAATGCTCACAGGCACACTGGACCCAGGGCTGTCCCTTGCAGGGGGCAGTGAGAAGGGTCAAATACATTTGGGTCCCTTATCACCAGAGAAAATTGTCTTTTAATTAGCCTACCAGTAGAGGGTGCTTTCTCGCAGTCACTATTTGTAGATGCCAATGATGGCAGATCTTTCAGAAACAAGTGCCCAAACTGCAACCAAAACCCGCCTTATTTATTGCAAAGTGGACAACACTGCAATTAAACCTGAATACTGAGGGTTTAGTTTAGAAAAAATACATTGTACATTAACATCTTTTGTCTTAAAAAAAAAAACTAATAGCACACGTGCTATTTATTGGTTTACCATCATTAGTATAGGCCATGGCAGCAAACATCATCAAAGCATTTAAATTATTTTCTCTAAAGGGATTTATGAATATATAAAAATCTTACCTTCTCCCAATTTCCATTTTTTTTTTCAAATGGAACAAACAAGGGAAAAGAGAAAGTTTTAGATGAGTGTTTGTAAAACTGGGTTACAGTTCAATTTAACTCAATACTCATTTATAGAGGGGAGCTGCCAGTTTGAAGTGGTGAGTCTTTGAAGTAGAAGTTCTCAGGATAAGTGTAGAAAATGACAGATGGCAGCAAGGTGGGCAGTGAATGGAGAGAATGACCACAGAGTGCTAAGTGCTGTTAATCAGGCCTTTTCTGCAAAAGGAAAACACTACGTCTCAGGAAGATGGGGAAGAAGTTTATATAACTGAAGAAGTAAACATTATTTTTGGTAATGTTTTATTACTTTTCTTTCTTTTTTTTTATACTGGGGATCAAACTTCTGACTTCACATTTGTCGGGTGGGCACTTATGCCGCTGAGCTAAATCCCACCCCTACTTTTCACTTTTGAAATGATATTTTCATTACCAAAAAGCTAATGTTTAAAATATATATATATATATATATATATATATATATATATATATATATATTCTGATATGTAACATACCTGTACCAACTCCTCACAGTGATTGTAATCATTATGTACTGCAAACATGCACTGATAAAAATTTTAAAATACAAATATATATATATATATATATTCAGTATTCAATAATTAAAATGGAAAATTACTTACCAAAAGTATATTTTGGACTTTTAAATAATAGATCACACTTGTAAATAGTAGATAGTTATCTAATAGTAGTAATAGTAGAGGTTGTTTAATACAACCTCTGAATGTCATTCTCTTATTTTTCTTTGAACTTGCTGCAATAATTTACTTTCTAAGGATTTTGTTTCTGCTTTTGTTTTGTCAATCACTAAATAAAGATCATATCAATAAAATTTCTATCATGATTAAATGATTTGTAACTGTTAATTCAGGCTCTGGCATTTTCTAAGGTGGGCATCACTATTTTGGCTCTTAGCTGACTGGTTTGCTTATTCTATAATCGAGTAACTGAGCACCTTCTATGTTCAAACTGTCTGCAAAAAACTCTATTTAATATTTAGAATCAGCAATTCGGCTTGATTTCTAGTTTACTTTCCTAAAATGAACTGTCTTGTCATTTACATGACAGTCTTATTTTTTGCAAGTATGAACAAAGCCGCGTTTAAAAAGAACCCAGAGCTGTGAGTGAAACAAAAGACTGACATTTTCCTAGTGTTAATACATAATTGTCCATGTTTCAAATTGATCTCTTCATTGCAGACTTCCTTGGAGAAGCATCAAAGACTATCATGTGAGACAAAGATTATGTACTAGAATTATCATAAGTTCCATTCTTGAGAAAGTCCTACTGCAAAGGAAAATCACTGGGATTTTTATAAAACAATCACAACAAATTTCTGCTTTTTTCCTTTCCCAGTGAAAATAAGAAAACAGTATCATTATATAATGAAAAGAGACAGGATTCATAGATAGGCTCTGAAGAACAAAAGATAAGCAACAGTCAAAGATAATTCAAATAGTGATCTTTGATATTCTTTTTTACTGCTCTATTAAATACTTTTTTCTTTTTTTCCTCATTCCAATTGTATCAAATATGAAAAGCCCATATACAAAAGAAACAATAAAATACTTGTTAATCTAATAACACAATGCCAAAAACGGAAAATCTATCCCACCACAAGGTGTAATTGAAATTGTCTACACCACAGACAGTTTATGATCAGAAACCTTGAAAAAAAAAAGGCATCAATAGAAATGATGTTTTCACTGTGAGTTCATGGGCACAGCAAGGCTAAGTGACAAGGGACACAAAGCCCTATTAATTGTACCTCCCAGGGGTCACCAAACATTCTGCTTTGCTGTGAGAGGCCGATTTATGTCTTTTATCTGAGGTAGTAATTATTATTAGAGTACCTTTAACTCTCAAAGTGTCCCAGTTTGGACAATAAATTATACATTTGCCCTAGACTTACCTCTACTCCTTTTCACTTCCTTATCCTTCTAACAAAATTAAAAGCAAGTTCTTTTAATTTTTCAGGGCATGTGAAAGGAAAAAAAAATGCTCCCTATTTTATAAGCTCAGCTATTCATTAGACTACCTGTCGTTTTCTAAAGCAGGGCAGATTTCTCGTTTGAACTCTCTGTGACATGCTCCCATTTACCCAGAAAACATTTTGGTAGGTAGAATTATCCCTACCAACTTCTCTCCCTCATGAATTTCTGCCTAACTCTATGGCACAAAGTTCGGTCTGATTATTGAAATCTCCTTGAAATTTTCAAGAAATTATGCGTCACATGAGGACTTCTTAATGTGATTGCTGTTTCTTTAAAAAAAAAAATCAGATGTTCAACTGAGGTTACACAGCCAAGAATAGCAGTTCATATCAGCTGTAAGAAAGGCTGAGCACCTTACAGCGAGAGCCCCTTAATCAAAAAGCAATCTTTTGGGATGAGTTAGTGGTGCTTTGCCTCTGGCGTTAACCAGATCCCCTACTTTCATAGCACATTTCCACAAGAGTCTAATGATGAAATACATTAGATCTTCTCGCAGGTGAAGTAGAAATGCACTTCAAGTACTGCCTTTTTAGGGTCATGTGGTGCTTCTAAAAACAAGGGGAGGAGGTCAGCAGCAATAACAGCATCCAAACCAACAATGTATTCTTCAAGGAAAAGCCTAGTAGCATGTTTTCTTGCTTAAAGAACTATGCATAGGAAATCCACTGCTTGCAATAGGAAGGGAAAAAAGCAAATAAAGCAGTTGGGTTTCGTCATGGATGGAGCTGTTGTGCAAAACTTTGTTTACAAAGATAGAAAGCTTACCTTTTAGATATAAATATGTCCTTAACCTTTATCCAGAGAAGTTTCACAGCTTCAAGGAGAAATATAGACTTGATTTAAGGAAAAATATTCTGGTATTGAAGAATAAAAGATTTTCACATATCCAGTGGGCTTTCTCTGTTCCAGATCCAAAGAGACATGAGCATTCTACAGTGTATAAAAACACAGGATTATATAGGTCTTCGTGACTCACCTACAGAGGGTATGACCTATACTTAATTATGTTATTCATTTATATTTACTTTCATACCAATATTTACTCTCTTTAATATATGATCTTACACACACACATATCAGTCTCTTCATAAATACTGGGTTTTTGTAGCAGACATGGCAGGCACAGTGTCTCTCTTCTCCAGGCACAGGTCTCACAAACTGTACCCTAAGATGGTCGTACCCCATGAATAGGACAGGAAGTAATGTTTTTGATCTGTGTTTCTTTCTAGTTGTTGTCACTGGCTCCCATCATGTTCTGTCAGTTACCATCAGGCCCAACAGGTAAAAACAACCAGGATTCAGCATGGAAAGCTATAAATATGCCAATTTTATTTCGTTTGTTTTGTTTTTTTTTAAACTTCACTTATTTAGGGGAGGTAATTAAGTGCTTTGACACAAAAGATCTCCTGCTGGGTGACAGGCTAGATGGCAAGGGAAATTAGACAAAAGGTATTGAGTAATAACCACAAATGACTTTATAGCCCATTCTGTTTTAATGTCAATAGAACTCAGAAGTAAGATTTGCAGAGATAATCAGCAATGGCTCCCCCAAGTGTAATCAGGAATTGACTATAATTAGCCATTTATAAACCCCTTACCTGCCACTATGATTTCTTATCTCAGTGTCCCTTCTCCAGAAAGGGCTAGAAGACGACTTAGTGACCTAAAAGCTCAAAATGATGAATGGCAGAAATTCCCAAATAGAAAAGGCATTTATTATCTTTCCAAAATTTATCAGCTTTGCATTAATTTGGCAGATTCTTAATGACTTTGCTAACAAAGTAGGCACCTCATATTGTATTATTGTAACCTATTTTAAAGCCTTTGATGAATAAGAATGACAAAATAAATAAGTAAATACAACCATACATTGTTTACTAATGACTATAAATAATGAATATAAATAAGATTAGATTGGAAATAAATTAAGAGCATAATTTGAAGTACAACAGAAATGTGTATGCTGTATACCTGATAATTGTTTTTTTATTTGTTCTCTAAAAGCAAAATATTCACTCAGGAGAAAAGACTAAGAGAGCACCTGATTAAAAAAATTGTTTTGTATCTTACTAATTCACTTACAATGACTTTAATCAAACTATGTGCTGCTAAAAATGGACTAATGACTTTGAAATTATAAAACTCTGCCTTCCAAATTTAGATATAGACTTTTAAAAGGGTCTTATTCTTTAAGAAAAGATCTTTCTGTTTTACTAGAAATCCTATCATATTTTCCAAAGGAGATCATGTATATATATTATCAATATTCTTAAATTACAGGTGAAGAATGCTGTGGCTGATAGACTTTTGAATGTAGTCACTTTGCCCACATGATATTTACCCATCACATTCCCTGCACATGCTGAGCATTAGAACACTCTGGGCAACCACCTTGATGGTTATTAAGATACTATGCTAAAGAAAACATTTCACAACAGGAGGGACTAATAAGATAGCCAACAGCATAAGAAAAGTTTCAAAATGAAAAATTATAAAATGATAGCAACTGTGTCCAGGCAGGAGGCTTTTTATTTTGTAGTAAAATATTGCTGAGCTACAAAGATTCATTCTTTGGAAATCTAAGCATTTAAGCTAAGACATAATTCCAAATTTTATTCAGTATAATTTAACAAATATGTCTTACACATCTAAAGCATGTCCAGCTATGTTCAGAAAAATCCAAAAGAGATCAGCTCTAAGCTTCAAGCTAGGTATTCTAGATGTTTGAAATTACAAAGCGTCAGGACAAAAAGATACAAATATTATTTTGTATAAAAGCGAGCACTTGAGGGGTGGGGATTTAGCTCAGTGGCATAAGTGCCTACCTTGCAAGCATGCAGTCATGAATTCGATCCCCAGTACTGATTTAAAAAAAAAAAAAAAAAGCAAGCACTGGGACTTAGTTATAAGCCATCATTCAGCACTGGATTTTAAAAAATGGTATATATTGGGGTATTCCAAATGCTATGCTATTTTGAATTTTCCTGGAGATTGGATTTTCCTTGATGAAAAGTTTAAAAAATAGAATAAAATAAATCAAAAACCCTCCTTCAGGACAGTCACCTTAGCTCACCATTCTTGTTCATCCTTATCAACATGCAAGGGGCACATAAGGCGTCTTGAGGCAGTTCATTCTTACACCGCCCTAATGCAGAGAGAGGCAAGTCCTTCAGCAACTCTATCCTGCATTCATCTCCCTGGGATAGGAGGTGTCTTTTGGAAGCTGAATTAGAGAACACGGAATGCTGGTATATGTGAAGGTTATAGCAAGAAAAGATAGTAAGTCCTCTGCTCCTCAAGCACACTTTTTTCCTCCTATTTTTTCCTTTTGCTACTTTATGGATTCTAAACTATATTCTCTGGCAGATGACATATGCCTGTGAAGATCTAGAGGGCTGAATTAGCAGAGCAATTTTGGAACTTTTTTTTCCCATGACAAACTAAGATATGGTCTAAAGAAGGAATTTACCCCTGCAAAAAGAACATCAACTCAAATTATGTCCAAAGACAATATTTTATGGTCAGGAGTAAGGCTTTTGTTTACTTTTCTCCTGACTAATGCACTAAAAGATTACAATGCCTTCATGCCACAGAGTCCTTAAGGGATGGAGCACCTACTTACCTGAAAAATTTTGAGAATTATTTCCTCTGTGAGGAAGGGAGTGCATATAGCTTCTCTCATTAGTGCAACACGCCACTGATGGCAGAGGGAACACGGGTGAAAAGCTGTTGTTCAGAATTAACGTATGGCAAGCTCAACAGCAGGATAAGATGTCTGAAGAGGGAGATGACACAATCCAGCACCCTGGAATCAGTGCCAAGGTTCATGTACCAGCCCCTCAGAGGAGAAGGCAGCTTCAATGTGTTCACCAGCACATACATGAGTCATGGGCATACCAACAGCTCCCTCTGCAGACTTCAGCAGTGACAGCTCAGAGACTTGGTCTCTGAACAGGAGCAAGACTGGTGACAGCAATACAGTGAGAGTAGCACAGAAGAAAAGAGAAAAAGCAAATGTGAGACTCCAACCTCTGGATCATGGAAAAGAAATTTATGTAGAAGCCTTTGCAGTTAAAAGTCCCATGTGTTTCTCTCCTTCCCAAAACCTTGTCCACTCTCCTGTGTGGGGGTTAGACTTCCCTCTGACATGGCTTAATAATGCCCAGCATGTCCCCACCAGATTTTATTTAAATTACTTAACTGATGTGTCTACCTTCTCTGCTAGGCTTGGTGAATTTAGGGATAGTAAATAGAGGTACACCTCTTTTATACTTAGAGTAGTCAATGATGTGTAATAATCGAATGATTGTTGAATGAATCAATGGTTCAACAAGAAAATTTCAACTTCCTTAGAAAATATCTCCATCCACACAGGAATGTAGTTCATCTAATTCCATATATTTATCTATCAGCCATGATTTCTTGGGCTTCTCATTGGAGGAAGTAGGGTCTAGGACTTTACCTTGCACTTTCCCTGGACCTGTCTTGTCACTTTTTAAAGTGATTGACCTTTCTTTGTATAAGTTTGTGAAGGAAAGAAGGAGAATCTGTCAGGTGTTAGTACAGAAAGTATGTACTGGGATTCAAGAAGGTACCTGAAAGCACTCCAGCTAGCCAGCAGCACAAATGCCTGTGGTTTAACGCACTTCTCTGGCTTACAAGGGAACAGTTGCTTTAATGTCTTGGAGAATTTTCTCTAGGTAAATATTTATTCTAGATTTGGAAAGCAATTAAGTGTCACCACATTCTCACAAGCATACTTTCCCCTTTTAAAATAAACATTCTCATACCAGGCTGCAGGGTACATGGGATGCCCTATTTCAATGGCTGAGATCCGATTCACTTTGGTTTTTCTCACAGGCCACTAATCGAATGTATGATCCATGTCAGGTTTTTTTAGCTGCACCATGTTAAAATGTTGGCAAGATCACATCAGATAGGAAGTTTGTGTATTTCTCACTGATTAAGAATAGTACTAATTATATATTTGCCTAAGATGATACATTATTATATATAATGCAAAGGATAGGTCTGCCTAATACTACCGGAAACATCTGGCTTTGCTTTAATAGTCAGAAATTTCAAATAACACTTTGTATCATTCACGTTCTTTGGAAAGAGGAAAATGAGGCAGCAACTAGACAGTCTTGAACCAAGATTTCACATTTTCAGGATGAGGATAGCAGAAAGTTTGCAGGATTAAACTGAACCTCTCAACAAAGCCTCTATAAACAATAGCAATTCATCAAAGGCTGTAACTTGCAGAGTGTGGTTGTTTGTTGTTGTTGTTTGTTGTTTTTCCTTAACCATTAAGGCTAATGATAGTGTTAATGCAATTTGCTCAAATAAAAAGAGAATAGGGAGGGCGCTGGGAAACCAAGCAATCAGCTCGCTGCCCTGGTAAGTGGCTGTGGCCTGGCAAGCCATGGCCGCCCCAGGGCGAGAACCTTCAGTGTCTCCTAAGATCTGTGCCATGTTGGAACTCAGGGTGCTCAGAAACCAAGCAGCCAGCTCACCACCCTGGTAAGTGGCTGTGAGCCTACTGATGTGTGGGCTGAGATTCAAACATACATCCATCCCTACCCCCTCTCGTTAGCAAGTGGGAGCCAGAGATCTGAGCATCTCTTCCAAGGTTGACTATATGCAATATAGTAAATAAGGGGGATTTTCTTCTGCCATCTCTATGAAGGCAAATATTTTTATCACTGTTTTGCTTTGTTCTGATTAATAGTATTGCTCTATTCAATATTCTGCTTTGATAAATTCTATAATGTTCTGTATTTCCTTTGATTGTTCTATACCTGATTGAAAGAACAAATATTGTGAAGAAAATGAGATATACTATGGTACCTATTACTGTTATCCCAGTAACCTGCTGTGAAATTCTGTACCAATTTCACTATACTGTCTCAATTGGCTTTGTTCCTTCTTGTTTTGTTGTATTTTACTACCTTCAAAATAAAAAAAAGAGAGAGAATATGGTATAAGCACAGGAGAACTGTGCTTACTTGGATAAAATCTCAGCCCATGTCTTGATGTCTGGCAATTGAGCTGGGGCAGAGATCTTCACATTTTGACTTTTATATACCACTCCTATAAAGTAGAGTTAATATTGCACTGGTACTAGGAGCTAAGCAAGACACAGGATGTGGAAGACATATTTTAAAATATTAAGAGCTCTATAAATGTTACATAGAATTAATACACTACCTTATTCTGGGTAGATTTTAATGTAGGCTTTTAAGTCAGCTACATTAGTAAATATAACATACTTGTCAGTTAGCAGACAAAATATCTGAATATTTAACTATATTTTTCATGTTTCCTCCAGATGTTTTGGCATTTAGAGCCAGAATAACATTTTTCTTCTCAGTGTGTTTCATTTCTATGAATACTGCCAGAATTCTGGATGACTACAAGAAATCACATTAACTCTTCTCTTTTTCAGTTCAATTAATGTTTCCACAGGAAAATTAAGGTGCAATTATAATTTTCTCTTTGAGGGAATCCTCCTGGCATGTGAGACGGTGGTAATGATGAGCTGACGCAGTGATGGAGATGTTACTTCAGAGCAGCTCTTCCAGAAACAAAATGAAGAAATGCATCAAATGTGGCACAGAAAGAAGAAAAACAGCAAATCAACTGAAGATGGAAAGAGGTACTTGTTAAAAATGTAAAAATCTCAAGAGGAGAGAAAGGTTTGAGTGTATGTTCATTGAGAAATATGTGTATAGAGTATAAATGTCCTTCCTCCTGAAGACTTCACTGAGAAAGTCTCAGTTTCTGTGTGGAAAGCTATGCTTTCTTGGGGAACTCAGAGCTGCTGTTGACATTCTGCTGTCACTGAGAGTTCCTTCTCTCTTCCTCCTGAGGTGTGAACCACGTTTACTCACAGGGCAAAACCACCAGGCAGACAATCTGTTGGTAATGAGTTCCCAGCCTTCTGTAGCTGTTCCACTCTGCTTCTTGAGTGCTCCATTCTGGGACTTCTTAGGAGCTCAAACCAGACTCCCATGTTTTTTACTTTTCTCTATTTTAAGCTCAAAATGTTCAGAGCAGGTTTGTGAATGGAACTTGCAACATAAATTTGTCATGCTCCATCATCTTGTCAAGGGCCAGTCAATTTTGAATACCCAGATATACTGAGTCCATCTAATGAATACATGAGACATTTACTGTATATTTTGAGAACTAGGGTCTCTCAGACATCAAAGTGTGGAAAAAGCTCACTAAGCCAGGTGTCGTGAATATATGATTTGGTCATTCAGTTCAGCCAAATGACATGCCAAGTAAATAACTGCTTTCTAAGCCTTTATAGCAGAGCTGCCGAGGACTGTCATTTCAGTCTACTACAGAGAATGGGACCCACGCTCCCCACATTGAGTGAAAGCAAGGAAGTTGGCAGGTCAGAGGATTATCATAATGTAGAGCCTTTCAAATCAGTGAAGCTTACAGATCTGGCCATTTGCTTTCTACCCAATCGATAATAAACCAGTTCTCATTTTCCAAAGTAGAATTTGTTTTCCATACTAGCCTCAGAACAAAAATATAGTGCATGGCAGTGGGTCCAATACAGTACTCCTCACACAGCTTTAGTCATATTTTATAAGCTCACTTATTTCTATCAACAAACAGCTTATTGCAGTTAATGAAAAGAATGCCTGATTCAGCCAGAACAAATGCAATTTGGGCCTCTCATATGACTTCTGCTTGCTGGGCTGCTGTTCATACAGGCTTTTTCTCCCTCAGAGCCAGATGAACCTCTGTTGGTTATGACTGGCAAAGAACACACACGCGCACACACCCACACACACACACTCACATGCACACACACACAAAAGGCAGTTATAATACACAAGTGGTCGATGAGGCAGCCTTTAAGGAAAAACACTGCTGATAAGATAAACAGCTTGTGATGTCCTTAATTATAATATTTCATACTCATTTAGCCATCTCCACATCACAGAGCTAACAAAGTAGATTTCAAACAGGAAATAAGACTCCTTCCCACCAGCCCAGAGGCCTAATTATAAAATAGCAACCTACTTTTTCTGTAGCGAATACAGGGCTTTTTTTTTTTTTTCCTCCTCCAATAGAATTTATTGAGCTCATTACCAGGCTGCTTATGATGTGATTTGAAATGAGACAACATTAAAGCATTCCACAAATCCCTTGTACTTAGTCACCCTGGTACTTTATTTGAACTCGGAGCATTGCTACGGAATAACTGCAGCAGCCCTACACTTCTGACTCTATTATCTGACAGGAGGTTGGAAATCCAAAAAATAATATATCATCAAAATGTGTTAATCATCACAAAAATTTGTCAGAAAGAACCAGGTAAAATTTTGGCAACACCAGAGGGGCACGGCTGCTAGAAACAAGGCATGTGTTAGCCTAGAGGGACCGAGCCACGTTAATCAGTCAGTGAAAGGACCAAAGGCACTGTACGTACGTGTGTATTTTAAGAAAAATTGACAGACAGGCTTCAAAGCAGCAAAAGCACTGAACTCCCTGCATGCTATTAGCTTGACTCTAACTTCTGTTCTCCTGAAATCCAAGAGGCAGTTACAGACTGACCCTCACTGGGTTATCACTGAGGCTAATGCCACATAGTTAAAAACCGTATCTGCAAAAGTTTCAAAGAGGGAATAAAAATAATCTCTGAAGAAAGATACAAAGTCTATGGAAGTTGACTATCTCTTATGTGAAAATGTGGCTCATTTTTGTCCTTTATTGCCTTTTTCTGTAACTTCCTGAATCAGGAATGAATCAGAGTCTAAAGAAATGTCTCTTGTTAAAGAGGGATTATGTTTTATATCTCACTGGGTCTTACAAATATCCTGATGTGCAGTCTGCCTTAAAAAATGTCAAGTTCTAAGGAAAAGATTCATTGAGGAAAGGGTAGATGAATGCATATGTGCATACATGTGTCTGAAGGAGGGAACACTGCCTGGAAGAATGGTGAATCCCTGCACAGTTCTCTCCCTGCAGAAAGAGTGTCTCTTTCAGCTTTAGTTACTACTAGTTCTTGTTGGAGTTCTTTCTAAAGCACACAAGACTAAAGCAAGACTATACTTATGAGACAACTGTTGTTGCATCAAAGAATCATTGTAGGTTACTTCAGAGCAATAGGAAAATCTTCTTGTTTGGTTAGTGTAGGTCCTGAAGGAATGCTGCAGCATGGCACTGCATCCTATGAGTCCAATTTAGAGCACCAGGATATGAGTATCTTCTGTTACCCATGAGACTTTTACATTGATATTTAAAAGTCCAAGCCAAATTCCTTAATTCTGACTTGAACACTGCCCTAGGAATATTGTACATCAGTATCATTTAAGAAGACATTAATTAGTGACTGATACTGGATGTAATATTTTCTTCAAAAGAGGAGTGTTTTACTAGCCATAATCTCTATTATGCATATATTACTGCAGGTTTATTCTGTGCAATATTTGCAACCAAGTTCTGCAGAAAATTTGCACAAAAGGAATATCCCATGAATTCACATTCAGAAGGACTCATTTGGATACAGAACTCTAAACTCACAAGAAGCCATCATGAGATAGAACATCTTCTGTAAGACCACATCTCATCATGTGAATACCATTCACACATAATGTGTCTTTCCAATAATTCTGATATATGTGCCTGGGAAAGAGAAGTCTCCTCTATCTAAGTTTGCTTTGCAAAGAGACTTATCTCATTCTGTCTTTTAAGGCTACTGTCTCTTAAGTCTTAAAATACCCAGTGCTAACCACTTCTGTTTCCACTGCTTCTGCTCATCCACTAGGATGATATACTTGGGACATCAGCATCACCGAGAACCACCATTCCCTCAAGAACCTTGATCATCTATTCCTTCTTCCACTTTGTCACTCCTACCAGAATTATTCATAATCAGACCCTAATCTTTCGCATTTTCTCCCAGTTGTCCATTTCTAGTCCTGCTTCTCCTTAATGCTCTACTAAATCTCAATCCCACATGCAGTTTTCTCAAAAAAGTGGGGTAATGATCAAAAACAGGATTTCTAGAATCACAGTATTGCTTCTAAACTCTATCTCCAGCATTTAACTCATTTCATTAATTATGTGTGATGTTGGGCACATAACTTGATTTTTGTCTTACAATGTCTGTATCAGTAGAAAAGTATGAATAGTTCAGTGTACCAGGCACTGTCATAGATTCAGTATAAGGATTCAATATAAAAACTGTTGAGGAATTTTAAGTAGATTGGTGATAATTAGGTATATCTAGTTTCTTCCACAACCAGCTATGAGACCTTCAGCCAGTGTATTAATCTTTCTAGCTTGTTTTCTCATTCTTAAAATGGAAATAATAATATTTTAATAATGGAAATAATAATACCTTGTAGAATTGCTGAAAACAATCAAATGAGATGTGACAAATGATTGTTAGCTACTAGTAGTAGTTACAAATGCCCATGATGTAATTCTTGTACATTGAAAATATCCTAGGGCAGTCAACATTCTCTAATTTTGATTTTATGTTGCCAACTCATTTATTGAATTCTTAAAATCTTTTTTGCAATATTTATTCATTCACATAAATATTTAACAAATTATTTATAAATGTGAGCTTCTGATCATATATGCAATCATGATAAAATGAAAGAAAAATACAACTTTTATATGCCTATTTCTCACCAATCATCTTTTTATCATTTGCACTTTTAATCATTATTCATAGTACTTTCCTTCTTGAATTTTAATGGAAGGATGAAGTTCTCCCATTGTTTGGTGTAAATATGCTTTGTATTCTTTTATTTCTCTGCCTTTTTTGCTAGCCCTTTTCTTCTCAGAGGAGAACACATACTCCTCGGGCTGTATAGCATCTTTCTCAGGAAAAGCACCCATTTTCAGGGCTACAAATATTACTGCTTTGAAAATGATTTTTCTTCCCTGTAGCCACTCTCTCCTCTCACCACTTCTTTAATTTCAATCAAAGTTTCTTAGTGTCTCTTTATCATTGTTAGTGGAGTGTCCCGCCAACTCCACAAAGTCAAGCATGTCAAATTAATGTTTCATTTTTAATAAACACTCAGCTCCATGTTCTGGATTTTCTAATTTTTGGCCCATCTGCCTGAAATTGAATTCTGAAAGCCATGCTTCTTTCTTTATTTACTTATCCCACCCTCTGCATTTCTTAGCTAATCTTAAAAGTTCTATTACCACAGTATCTAGTTCTGTACTTTTAAATATTATAATCATTGATCTGGCTCAGATTCTCCATCTTTCACTTCAACTATTTTCCAGTATTCTAACTATATTTAAACCACAACCATAATTTTTTTTTAATCCTTTGGTTTGTCGTACTGAATATCACAGTATCTCTTTATTCCCTGAGCTCTTCTTGAACTTTCTAATGCTTTTTCTAAAACCAGTAAGAGTTCTTCATTGTTCACCCATGAAAACCCAATATTTAACAGCCCTATAGTCTGGCCACACAGTCCCTTCAAAAATAAGGTCATACATTTCTCTAATTCATTAGAGCTTGATAAGTGTTTTACACCTATTATCTTATGTAATCTAATATTCATAAAATGTACTATAATTAAATATTTCAATACTATAAAATTCCTATATTTTAATTTGGGGAGGTTACCAGGAATTGAACTTAGGACTCTGCACTTGCCAGGCAGATGCTTATTCCACTGAGCTATGTTCTTGGCCCAAAATTCCTATATTATTAATAAATAACAGAAGCGCTACATATAAATATCAAAGATATTTGTGTTTTTTGAAGTTGCGTAAGCATTCCTGAGCCAGACCATAGACGGAGTTGATGGGAGGACTTTGTCCTAATAATGCAGTACATTTCAATTTTGCAGAACTAAACAAACAAACAAACAAAAACCCTCTAATTATTCTCTTTTTTAAATTACAGGATTCAGAACACTAGAAATCATGGAAATAAATTAATTAAAAGAATTAAACTGGTATCACATTGTGTGCCTTATTGTCCCAACTACATGAGTGGCTGACACAAGAACAACATTTGAGCCCAGCAGCTTGAAGCCACCTGAGAACATAGCAAGACTTTATTAGAGAAAGAAAAAGAGAGAGAGAGAGAGAAAAGAGAGAGAGAGAGAGAGAGAGAGAGAGAGAGAGAGAGAGAGACTAATACCATTCAATAAACCTATATTGAAGTTTTTGCTCCCTATTTTTCTATGTTCATACATACTATTGTCACTTATATTGGTCCACAAGACATCTTGTCATTTCTGAAGAATAATTAGTTTGTAAAGAAGTAATTAAGAGTAATAAAATTGTATCAATTTAAATATTTAATGTTAAGCATGTAGTTGCTTCAAAGTTTTTGATTATTCAGCTTTTGTATTTTCCCTATTCCATAGATAAACAATTATAAGATCAAATGTCTTCTTCAAGGTCATATGCAATATTATATATTATCAGATAAAAACTCAGGTTCATAACTCAACCAAAAATACTTTTATCTAAAAGTAACCTTAGAACACAACCATTTGATTAAAAAAAGGAGAATTCTTTATATTAGTTCACAGTTCACACAAACACACAGACGCACACACATATACACACTGCAAAGAAAATAAAGGTGTCAGTGCAATGCGTCAAAATAAAATTGTAAGGAGAAATACAATAAATCTTCGGACTTTACATTGAAACTATATCTTTTAGCGCCCTATATCTATATCCTTCACAATTCACTGTAGAGAGGGAAAGAGAAGGAAGGACAAGAAGTAGGATGTGGAGGGAGGGGAAGAAAGAAAAGAAGGGGGGAAGGAGGGGCACTGACTAGGTGATGCACAGTTGCCAGGGTAACGCACTGTGCCTCGGTCATCTGATTACTGCCAGCGTAAGGAAGGCGGTAGATTCTAAGCTCTGTAGTCACCAGAGCCAAGAATAGAATTTTAAAGAAGCAATGAAATACACTTCAGTTACTCTATTCAGGATCAACTGATTGCGTTGTAGTTAAACACTATAAAATTTTGAAAAAAGATTCAAGAATGTCACTCTTCAACTGTTTTCTGTGAATAACTTAGAAGCAGTAGGGAAAAAAGAGAAAGAAAAAACAAAATACTTGTGTCCTCCAGGAATCCTGACCACTAGCCCATAAAAGATTGAAATAATACAGAACATTAAAAATTGTGTTCAGTTCAAAGACATGTTAAATATTTTTCAGGGTTTTTTTTTAGCATAAAATCATCTTTTATGAAGACTCACATTGGCATGCTATTAGTTAACAAATGAAAAAATAAAACTATCCCATAACTAGAAGTAAAACCAAACTTAAAATGGATAAATGGTAAATTTCACAGAACATTAAGATAAAAAGAGACTTCAACAGAGGACTATGCCTTGTTCACTGGGACATACACTTGCATGAGGTTGGCCATCAAGAATCCCACTGTATTCAATGTGCTCACCTGCACTTAATGATATCACATTGACCAGCGTAGTGAACCTGTGGCATATGTGCCACAACAGGCTTGCTTGTTTATTGAAAGCTCTAAAACATTTGCCATCACTGAATAAACCAATCACATCATACTTAAATTTATTAAGAGAGACAGCATACTTATTTCTTAAAGAAGAGCTTCTCATGCCTACTATAGTAAGTACTTAAGAAATCTAGATTTTCTCTTCTTCATCTCCTTCCAAAATTTGAAGTAGAAAGAGGTCCATGGCTCACATTTTTAATTTCTGCATCAGTTTAATTTAATAACTTCCTAAGTGCATATACTAAGGTCATGGCAGAACAAACAATTCTTAGGTCTCACTTTTTAATACATGTTATTTTTGTCCATCACCTTTTTGAGCCAGGTGTCAAAATGATTTTGTTCCTAGTTGAAAATACAAATATTAATTATACAGGAAATTAAAACCATTGAAAAAACACAGAGAAATCTTTCAACTAGAATTACAAACTAAAGATTCTCTTCTAAAGATTCTCATCATTTTTATTATGAAAAAGAGTTAGTTGTCAATTTGATATAGGGGGGGTCTCACAATATTTATAGATGCAATGAATATTTTATAAAAATGAGATAGGTTCTGATAGAAACAGTGCTCCAGCCTGACACAGTACAACTTCGGTACAACTGTGACTTTCTTTACTATAGATGAAAGAAAGTAAGTTTGCATCCAAAATAATCTCTTTGGTGTTCACAACTATATGGTGGCCTCAGAATACACTCTCTAATACTACTCTATTATATGAAGTTTTTCTACTAGAAACTATGGTCATCTATATAGATTTCTCCACTGGGTAGCTGAGTGATAGGTAATTTATCTGATAATATTAAGTCATACTTAAGATACAAACAACATTCATTGAATAGACTTGGTTAGGAGGGGATATTTCAGATTGTCCAACACTTTTGTATACAGATACAGCAGTTTTATTTCATAGAGTATAATCTTGGTTTAGGAATGAATCTGAGATTTTTATGAGTCTAAAGATTTTATTCACTTAATAGATTTATTATTTAATCAATGTATAGAGTTTGTTATATTTTTCTTAATTTATAAAAGTATTATTGGAAAGCTGAATATATTAGAAAATGATAGAAATGTTTTTCTAATTTTGCTGCATTTTTTAAAGAAGATGCTAAGAATTATGAACTGTGGAGTTATATAATGTTATTAATGAAAGTACTAGATAGTTTTTTTAAAAAACAGTGGGTTCAAAAAAGCTAACTACACACAGTGGGATTAATGTGATAGAATGCTCTTCTGGCAAGAAACCAGAGTGAATAAAGGCAGGTCCTTGGGTAGCTCAATGTCACTGAAAAGATGCTGAGATACACAGATGTCACTAGCATTATGAAATTCTGTGTTTTTCTATCCCAACGGCCATGTATATCCTCTACTTCCTGGGGTCAGCATAGAAGAAAATGCTTACATAGTATACTTTTTATAAAATAGAAGTGGGAAGAGTAAAAGAGAGGTTGTGAGCTTCGCTGATGTAATAGAATATGGAGATGGAATGATTGCAAAGGCAATTTCTATTTCTGACAATGACAAATCATACAGCAGGTAGGTTCTTTCCAGAATTATGACTATGCCCAACTCAGTGACCCATTTATTGCCTCTCCGTAGGCATAAAGATCCCTTTCTATTCCTTTGTCTTCCTTGCCTAGGTTGTCTTTCTTAAAAGTTTTAAACTCAATACAACAACTACTCACGGTCTGTTGAATTCCCTCCTTTTCCCCCAGTGTCTGAACCACTCCACCATTAGTCTGGGATGCATCTGGAAACGCTGGTGAACTGACTCAGACGGCCATCTCTCCGCAGCAGCCGCAGGCCGCAGAAGGGCATGCTTAGCAGGCTGAATCAGAGGCCACAAGTCAAGGGCTCTTTATCCCCGCCACGGACTGTGCTGCAGCTTCTCTCACAGTGCTCCACAATCACGCCCACATAGTGTCAGGAAGAGGAGAGAAAGGTAGGCAAACGGATGATAGTTATTCTCAAATACCAGCATATTATTCTATCTATGACATCAGAATTTGAACACAAAGTGTCAGTTACCTAAGGTCTTAGGTAGAATCCTCAATGGTAGGTTCACCGGCTACAGTAATAACACTTCTTAAGGAACTGAAGGACCCATAGTCTACTCTTTTTCACTACCTTCCCACCTGTCCTAGCCTCAGCCCACCAAGAATTCAATCACTGTTTAACCAAACTTGCATCTCCCCATTTAGCAGAAGTAGGAAAAAAAATCCTATCAGGGAAGTAAGCAAATTAGACAGCAATTGTGTTCAGGTGGCAGAAGTTCCTTTTTATTAGTAGCATATTGCAGATGGATGTGCTTTTCAAAGAATATGTATAGAGCTGGTAATCCAGTTACAATATGGAAACTTCAATATAACGTTAAATACAGTAGAGAAAAGAGCATACAGCATTTTAGAAAGAAGTGGCTCATTGCAGGACGGTTAGAAGGAAGGGTTTTGACATTAAAATGACCTGGATTCCAACCTGACCTCCTGCAATTACTAGCCATGTGTGCTCCTGGGCATATTTCTTAGACTAATCTGTGAGGTAAAAATAATTTGAAGAAGTCATTAAATGAATATAAAGTGGTTAACTTCATTTATGATCACTATGGTCAAAAAGTACAATTCTGTAGTAAATAAATGATCAATAAAAGTGCTTTAACTAAAAATATATGTTGGAGTGACTTGCCATTAACTAGCTAAGCATGTTTTCTTGGAAATATGCACATCCTGATTGAATATATAGAATACAGGCTTAGTCAAATCAAATCGGACCATGTAATTCAGGTCATCTAAATTTTCATTGCCTGTCATTTCCAATCATGTTTCATAATAGCAGCCTTGAGAAGACTCTTCCCCCTTGGGCAGCACACAGCTCTCAGAACACCAAGCTACTAAACACAGTGACCTTGCTCACACAGTCTGAACTCTGCCTTAGAGACAGATTACAAGATACTTGTACAGCTGATGCTGTGGCATTTAATGTTAATACGAAGTACATAAGACTTTTCTCCTTCACCCACTACAGTCATACGCTGTCATCTTTCCTTATAACACTTAAAACAGGGGAATATAGCTAAGGTGAGCTAATTAAATTAAATTTAAACCACAGTCATCATAGCTGGTGCCTATATTAACTAGTTACATTGTTTTCTGATACAAGAATACTACTTCTTCATTTTCTGTCTTTGGAAAGAATTGTGGAGACAAAGACTAGTTCCCGTCTGTGTACTACTAATTCCCTTTATGGTAGTCTGCACAGTATCCAGCATATTGACAGCCTGTTGTACAGACATGGTTGTGTTTATTTTGATAGTCTACCAAGAGCCAAGAGAAATAGTAGGGTGATGTCTACATTTCTCTTCCTTTACTTGCCCACATGTGAAAGATAGCTCTAAATTTTTGATGATGAACTTTTTATGTTCCACAAGATCTTTTTCTACCTTCTTTCTAGTGCTCTTGTTTTGAGACCTGGGAATTATATGACACTTTTCTACCTTATCGCTTTGAAAAAACCGAATGTTCTCCTTAAACTTCACGCCCTCCTAAAGTTCGGCACAAAAGTCCAATGCTATGCTGTATGAATTACATGCCCTTAAACTTCATTAAATGTTAATGAAATGGGAAATACATTTAGCCATCTCTGAATGTAATATTTCAGATTATCATCTCAGGTTAGCAGAACTCATAAGAAAACATGAAATATTAGGAAATATATATAACATAAGATTACTGATTCTTCCATCAGAGAATGTATGCAGGCCTCATTGCTTATAAACAAAATTTAAATGAGAAAAGTCAAGAGGTTTTAAAAAGTTGAAACCAGGAAATGCATATGACTAAGTTGCAAAACAAAACACAGCAACCTATGATAGGGAACTCCGCTCTTTTATTTTTGTGTATTCACTACAGATTTTGTGTGTGTGTGTGTGTGTTAATGTTTATGTATTTTAGCCAAGACAACAATTCATTGAGAATCTCAGTAATGAAAAAGGATTATTGTTTTCCCATCATGAAGGAGAGATTACAATTATACCTTTCATTTTACTTCTTTGTTCTGAAATTAACTCATTTTATATATTTCAGATAATAGAACTGTTATTGATTAGGGAGCAGTGTTTTGCATTTTAGTAAACTTTATTATACTGTACTAGTTGGAAAGTGCTACAGACTCTTAAGTTTTGGGGGAGGGAGGATCAATTATGACCAGCCAGGAATTAGATACAGAAATAATACACAGATCACATTTTTGAAGGAACCTTTGACAATTCATTCATTTCTGTAACAACTCAACCTTTATAAGTGAGAGTGATAAAACAGGACCAACAGAAGGCTTGCTGAAACAAGATTCCTAAGAAGACATGATTATGACCATGTGTCTCAGGACACACTCTGGTAAAAACATTTTCTTCCAAGGTATAAAGTTCCCATTGTATAGTATTGTAATGAAAGGAATGGCTTTTCAGTAACTACATGAGTGTCAAAAAGACTCCTACACATGATTCAAAGAAATCTGGCATATCATAGAATACAGCTGAATGATCACTGACTCCCCATACCAGTAGTTTTTCCTTCTCTCAGAAAGCATAAGGTATGTGGGTGAGAATCAGGAAAGGCAGCTTATAGAAGGTAAATTACCAATTAAAGCTCTTAGCTCTTCACAGGAGTCAAACATGAGAAAATGAATATGTACAAACTTTCTTGCATCAGGAAAGTTAAGGAAAACTTAATTACTCATTGTAATAGGGATGCAAGACACCATTCTGCTGAAACAATTAACATGATCAGTGACAGCTCCAAAGAAAGAAGTGGCCAAGATTAACTGTATTTTTGTGCTACTATTATTATGTGTTAGAACCACTTACTACTGAAAATGAAACTTACTTTACAGAATGGAGTATACTATGTATTGAAAGAATTGAGTAGCTAAGGTAACTTGGTCAAGGTAAATGTGTCTGATCATGAATACAAAAGTTAATGTAAGGTATAAAAATCAGTGTAAATGCTATGATTGGTACAAAAAATAATATATACTGATTAAATGTTGGCAAGTATACTCAGAACAATATAAGACTCATATACCATATCAATTAAATCAGGTATAAGAACACTGCAATCTGAAGGCTAAATTTGACCACTGCTTGATTTGGGAATAAAGTTTAATTGGAACACAGCCACACTCTCCTGTTTACATTCTGTCTACTGCTGCTTTCACATAGTTGCAGTAGACCACAAGACTTAAAAAGGTTAAAAAGGTTTGACCTTTTCTAGAAACATTTCCTGACTTCCAGACTAAATAATAATAATAATAATAATAATAATAATAATAATAATAATATAGGATAAATGGCTAAAATTGCCAAATAAAGTCAGGACTTACTCAACCTATAACCACAAAACAAAAGGTCAAAAAATTACCAGGTCTAATCAGCAGAATGCATACCAACAAAAGGGAACCAAAGTAATTTCACTAAGGGAAAGAAAAAGCTATTTTCTCTAGAAGTTGGTGAGTAGGAACACTGAGTGAATTTCACATTTATGGAGCCACTACGCCCTGCCAGACCTTGAGTTGAGCGGGCACTGAGGACCTGTGGCTACAACAGATTTCTGATCCTGCACGCCCGGGAGAGAGCTTCACAGATTAAAACAGCACATGAGCCTGGCCTGGTCTCTTCTCAAATCTCTTAGGAATGAATGCTGAGTGCAACCTGCCTCTTTGTGACAAGCATCTTTGTTCTCATTGCTGTTAGAAACGCAGGTCTGGCTCAGCGAGTCTTCCCTGTGAGGGATGCCACTCAAATGTGAAATCTAGATTTTTTTTTCTTAAAATTCACAATGGGAAAATGTCAAGCAATGGTACTACACAGAATAGGTTGTTTTTCAAAGCTTGTTTTTAATCAAATGACTTTTGATTGAACTCACTCATTTTATTTCTGTTTTTATAGCACAGACAATCTTTGGCTCTACGGGAAATATCTGTTGGCTTGGGTTTACTTAGCTCTTTAATACAGACAGAAGTGCCGAGAGGTGGGAAGATCTAGGGTGGGGAAGGACTAACAAGGCTTCATGGAACTTAGAAACTCATTGTTGGGCTGCAAACTGCCTTTTAAATAGTGGAATACTTTGATACCCCACACTCTAGAGCTGCCTTCCCATTTTATTTTAGCTGCAGTTTAGTTGTAAGAATTAAAGATGTTCTTGAATAGAACCCTGCTATTTTCCCACACTAGTCTGACATTCCAGCACATATGGCAGCGAGATCATTTCCCCCTCAAACTACACATTCATCCTTTGTACTCGCCTGGAAACACAACGGTTCTGTGATGCTTTATCAAATGAAATTTCAAGCTCTCAGCCTAATATATTACACAGTGCTCTACTGTTGGTCCCCTCCTAGTCCACTGATGCCATCTCTCACCACAGACCGGTGTTTTGCTCAAGCTCACAGCTGGTCATACCCCACATGGGAAGGTTTGTCTTTGCCTTCTAGTTTCAGTATCACCCTGTGCACTTTCTAGCTTTATTTCCAAATGTCATTCTTTACTGCTTTACAACTGGAGTAAACACTCATTTCTTTTATTATGAGTTTTGTCTTTTGCTATAATTGTTTCTTACAAAATTCCCCCTGCCTAATTCTTCCCTAATGTATATACTAATGTATATTCAGTATACCATTGCTATCTTAATCTGCCAGAATGAATTTTAATATTTGGAGGCCAAGAACACTAGCATTTATAATTTACCCCACCCATATCCCAGCTCTGTCTTTGGTACTTGGCACAGTGGAATGAAAATCACAATCTAGCTAACAGATAAGACAATCCATGCTGAATCATTTAAACATTCTATTTCTTCTGAGTATATTTTCTATCTGTTCTCATGGTTTTATCTATTTAATGTTTGTTGTGCTCTCCTGAGGTCCTAATACATTGCTGAAAATGAGACAAGGATATGAAATCATTATAATAGGGGCACTTAGGCTTTTTGTTGCAGGATTTTTCATTTAAACACTTTTTTGTGCTAGTGTGTGCTGTTTTGTCTCATCATCCATCATGTTTGATAGTAAGCCATTGCCTTGCTTTTTTACTGATTTGCACAACAGCCCAATAAGATATTCTCAACCCGATAGAGATATTCAGGGTCTCAAAATAAATAGGTTCCATCAATATTGGTGATTGCAGACTAATTCAGAAATGTTTTCCTGCAAAGTATAGCAGGCTTTGTTTGAACTTCATGTCAGATTACCCACGTTAGTGGTGATCCATGGCAGAGATGGGCACTGGCTTCTCAAATCTCTTTTAGCTATTACCTATAAATGCTTGAAAGAATTCACAAATGCAGATACCTTGTTATGCATGCTGCTTCCTGAAACCGCCTCTGAGACACCAGATGGCACAGCAAGAGCTGTACAAGTGACAGATGATAAAGTGTATCAAGCCACATAAATTAACCTCATCATGGCCATAGTATCAGATGCCACTGAGAAAAGCAGGAGGACAGAGAAGCAACTGCACTATATTACCCACAGGGATGGATTTACAATCCATCTGGGGTCTCTCATGTGAGGATTCAGGAACCTCAGATGGCCTGTGAATTTTGAACATTTGTTTGTGCAGGGGTAGTTTAATCTTTCTGGAAATTAACTGACATTTTGGTCAGAAAGGATGCTTTAGCCAGCCCCAAAGCCATGTTTCACTCAGCCTGGACAACTTTTGAATATGATTAGAGAAAATATCCCCAGACTCACTGTGCCAGTGCACCATGACAGTTTCCAGGCCAAAAGAGTGAGTAAGGGGCCTGTTTCTTGGCTGTGCTTCAATCCAAAGCTACCTTGCTGTGTGTAGTGTTATTAAATCTCATAAGGACACCAAGGGACACTAGCAGATGAAACAACTGCCCACTACTGGGTTATAAAAGAATGAAAGTGTTCACAATCCATTTTATAAAGTACAGAAATAATCACGGAGAGATCACATTTCTCAAGACTGTAAACTGGGATGTAGGCCTATACTAATGCTACTGCTTTTAGAAAATATACTGGTCTGCTGAGCTGTTTAGAGAGAAACAAGAGCTATAAAACCATGCTTGCAATGGTGTACAGAGTACACCATCACTTAGAAACAGACTAGTTTGATGGAAAGACAGGTAAAATAGAGAAATTAAGAATGTGCAACAGGTAAAATATTAATAAGAACCAGTGCAGAAGATAGGCTAGCAGGAGAGAAGAGAACAGTGTACTGAACCAGTGATAGTCTAAGAGCAAGAACAGAAAGGCAGAGGAAGATCTCAGACTAAGAACAGCAAACTTGCAGAGTCGCTGAGGGATTCTGAACAGTGCTGCAACCAGTCCTGCCACAGACCTGTGTGTCACAAGGCTTTGTGTGCCTCCTGACTCCCACAGACCTGTGTGTCATAAGGCTTTGTGTGCCTCCTGACTCCCACAGACCTCTGTGTGTCACAAGGCTTTGTGTGCCTCTTGATGCCCACAGGCCTGTGTGTCACAAGGCTTTGTGTGCCTCCTGACTCCCACAGACCTGTGTGTCACAAGGCTTTGTGTGCCTCCTGACGCCCCTGCCGTAAAACACAACACTGATTGAGTGAATGGAGACTAAAGAAAGAGGAAGATCAGAACTACAACACAATCTCTGAGCTCTCCTGCACCCATTTCTGACACATTTCCCAGGATTTTGCTGAAGGAAATTCTGTATATTTCATGAATGCTTTTTTTAAATAGGAAAATTGGGTCAAAAAAAATTTTTTCAGTAAAATCATAACCAAAAAAATTCAAGTCCATATCTATAATATTTTGTCATACCTCTGTTATTTACCATTACATTTAAAGTTGATAAATACTATGTAGACTTGACTATGGATCACACACCAAAAAAGTGTCATAGATAAAAATTTCCAACTGAAAATTAACAACCTATTATATGTTATATTTTGATACATCAGCAAATAAGCAGCAAGTTGAGTCACTCACTATCTTACTGTGTTATAGTTGCTATAAAAAATTACTACAGACCAGGTGGCTTAAACAAAAGAATTTTATTTTCTTAGAGCTCTGCAGACTGAAAATCCAAGATCAAAGTGCTTGGAGGGTTGATACCTGGTGAGGGCTGTCTTTGGGGGTTCCAGATGGCTACCTTCTCACTCACATGGTGGAGAGTGTCCTCCAGCTCTCAGGTGTCACTTCAAATACAGACAAAGCTTCATGAATCAGGTCCCCACTTCTACGAACTGATTTAGCCTTGATTATGTCCTTCGAGGGCCCACACCCTAACACATCCACAATGGGAAGAAGGAGAGGGCACCATGTTCATTGTAACACTGACTATGAAAATAAAGGGACAAGAACTTTTCCTAAAACACTTCATACCTCAGATCTTTTTGTGCAAATAATAATTTTCTCAAAAGGGACAGGATATTGGAATGATTGTCAATGTGTCCTAGCATTAGTACCTCCAAAGGTAAGTAATTTATATAAGCCAAAGATACACTACTCTCCACATTTCCACCCTGGGATCTCCTTAGCACCAGTGTACTGAAGCCTTTTCTCCTAGGAGGTATTCTTGGACTGACAGAACTGCTCTAAGAATAGAGATTCATGGCTTTGCTTTCATCCGACCTTTACTGAGAGCTGCTAAGCCTGCTGCCTTCACTCAGCTGGACATTTTACTCAATGCCAAGATTATGTCAGAAGTTTCTATGTAAATTCTAGAATTTTCATTACAGATTTTATGTGCTACACCCCATTTTGGCTGATGCCTACAGTTCTGTCTTCATGCTTACAAAGAAAATCCAGGATGCCTATTTTCTCAAACAGAGAAAGACAAAATGTTTTTCATCTCTTTCAGAGTAGAAAAGGATTGTCCCATTTGCTTCCAAATGCTTCTCTTCTTCCCAGTTTGGATAAGAGACATTTATCTTATGTTTTTATGTCTCTCGTTCTCTTTCAAGTTTGAAATACAAGCAAATAAGAGCCATTGGGAGTTTAGGTATTTTATTTGATATAAAAATCATAGCGTAAGTAACTTCTAACTCCCTCATAGGAGACAACTGACAATATCTATTATTTAAACCACCAGTAAAAGAACCTTAAATCTATAACCTAAACAAAGGCTCCATATACATATCCCATATGCAGTTTTCTGGCAAATGATTGCATACAATAAATCAAATTTGACCTTTGCCATTTATGGGCATTTTTCTCATTTTCTTTCTTACTCTGATTTGCAAGTCTGTCTAAAAACCTTACTTCTATTGTAGACTTGTGTATCCCAGTAGGGATGCTTACTTGTTATTCATCAGAAATATGTGAGATTATGCCATATTCAAAAATTCTGAGAAATTCATCAGCCAGGCTTCTATGTCAGTCATAAAAAAAGAATAATAGGTCTTTATAGTTTTAAAGAAATTTCAAATTCATCCATATGCAGGTCTTGCAACAGTCTTGTATCATTGCGTCCACTATATTTGCAAGGAAAAGCAGAAACAGATTCAACTCCAAGACTCTCCAAGTCCCAGTGGAATCCACTGGCAAGTGAACAACATAAACCAGACCAAGCCAAATATTATGATCACATACACATTTTCACAGGTAGTGCTATTAGGGACAAGGAAGAGGGGCTTCAGCAGTATTGGAGGTTCAGAAACTGAGAAGCGGATCAAGCTGCTCACAGAAGAGAGAGCAACAAATTATATTATCTCTTCAATATATATTAAAGAGAGCAGAAAATTGTATTGATTTGCTGAGGTGGCATATGTCCAGTAAGTTTCCATTGGCCAGAGGCAAAGTTGCAAAAAATATGTTTTTCATGTGTAAGACTGTCCACCAGGTGGTCATTGTCTACTTGTTCTAGGAATTTCTGAATTTCTCTTCCAGCTGACACTATCATCCTATGCAAACATCCTGGACTTATATTCTTTGTGGGCCTTATGATAAAGCTGAAGCAAAAGAGCACAGGAGTAGGGGCTGGAAAAAGAAAGAATAAAAGCTCCAAAGGGCATTCAACATGTCTACATGCAGAGCTACATAGATTCTGACCCAAAGGTTAAGGTAACAAAGGGAACAGATACAAGAGATGTCAGTCTTTTTTATCCCATTGCACTCACCCATCCAGCATCTGCAGGGCCATGTGAAGAGTCAGGGTTCTCAGCAAAGCTGGCCTTCAGATCCCTGAAAAGTAGCCTAGTCAACTGTTATCATAACCCCTACATCAGAAGTATTTTCCACTGCAAAGCTAGTGGGAAACTGGTAATATATTACCCAGCTGTGTGACCTCCAAAATTAGTGACCTATAAGTCAACTAAGAGTAAGCGAATCTAGGGAGTTTATGTAGGTTTTTCCTTGGTAACAATTCTCTCATTCTGTATAAACAATTCACTTCTGTGGTTTTATCAGGGTCTTATGATGGATCTATTGAAGAAGCAGAGGGTTGAGAAGCAACATGACACGTTACGAAAGAGACTGATTTGACTGTCCCAGCCTTTTACCCCAGTGTGGTAGTCCCTGACTGTCTCTCCCAGACTTCTGCCAGATCTCATAGCTACAAATGGCCAAAATCTAGGCAATAGCAAGTTGTCTTACCATTGCCAAAGCTCTTATAACTCAATTTTAACTGTTACCATTTAAAATTCTAAACAAAATTAAACAATTTTTGTCTTGGTCTATGTCAGTAGCCCCTATGCCTCATGAATTATGAACTCAATCAAATCTAGCATTGGCTAGCACTCGGATTGATGATATGAGTGCTATATACCCATGTAGGGGTGGAGCCAAGGTACGATGTAAGGGCGGGAAGAAGGTGTATCTCTCTTTCTTTCCGGTTTCTGCCTTGCTGTTTGCAGGTATTGTGAACTGCGGCCAGGCCATGCCACCCTGCCTTGGAGCCAACTGAGTATGGACTGAAACCTCCAAAAACTGTAAGAAATCAACTTTTCCTTCCCTAACTTTGGGCATCAGGTATTTTGCCTCAGCGATGAGTAAAAAGTAACAAAGAAATTTTCTTGGAGAATAATTAATCATTAATGTGTTCAGACTATATTTATATATTTCCTTTCATCCATTTTTAAAAATATTACAAATATTCCTCTTTCTCTCAGCAGGTATTTTTGTTTTCAGGGTGTTCACAGTAGATAAAGCTAACATTCAGTCCTTAGGAACTCTGTGTCTGTGTCTGTGTCTGTACAGTATGTTTCTGCAGTCACCTTCACACTGCCAGTCCTTCCCCTGGACACAGCTTCCTTCTCCTCCTTCAGTTCCATGTGTCATGTATTTCAGACATTTTGCTAACTCATAATTTTTACTCTCTTATGACTTGAATGTACTCATTACCTGAGTAGCAGGTTGATGGCTTTTTGGGATGTTACATCCTAATCACCAGAACCATAATACCTTAAATTGCAAAAAATGTATTTTACAGATGTGATTTGGTTAAGAAATCTGATATGGGGAAATTATGGAGGTAATGAATTTGAAATAAGCATTTTGGAGAAAGAGGTTCTAAACCACTTGCAGAATGACTATCAAGGAATGTTAAGTAGAGGCAGAATACTTAACTAACATGCAAGAGGTTCTGTGATTTATTCCTTGCACAAAAAAGAAGGAAGGAAGGAAGGAAGGAAGGAAGGAAGGAAGGAAGGAAGGAAGGAAAAGAAAGAAAGAAAGAAAGAAAGAAAGAAAGAAAGAAAGAAAGAGGAAGGAAGGAAGGAAGGAAGGAAGGAAGGAAGGAAGGAAGGACGGACGGAAGGAAGGAAGGAAAAAAGAAAAGAGAGACAAGGAAAGAAGACAGAAAAAACTTGATGGATATTTTATTTTAAAATGGTATTGTATTTTTAAAAAGTTCTTAGTGTATGTTTTCTAAAACAGATTAATCCCAATTAATACATATCAGTGTTAGTTTTATGGTTATGAGAAATAAAAAAAATAAGTGAAGGTGATTTTTAAGAGCAGAAAAATGCTAATTTTGAAAGAAATAAGTCAGATTTCATATATTACAATAATAAACAAGGATGTATATTCCTTCAAAGATTATTGGGGCATGATCACTCTGACCCTTCAAATTCAAAGGTATATTTTCTTCCTTACTATCCCAAGCTTACTGTGAAGAATTCTTACCAGTGTGGAATTCTAGTAGTCTCTTTTCTTACCATCCCATTAGAATGGGTGTTTGTTGTAATAATGATTTTTAACTAAAAAGTTTTTTATAGGAAAAATGTGCCCATGTGTATGGAAAAGATCTCTAATAATTTTTATTTAGGAATAAGTTTTTAATATGTCATTAGAAAAGTAAAAAATGCCTTTCATACTCCACAATTATACATGCCAATTCTTAATTAACACCACCTAATTATATAGTAGTTATGTTGACTCTAAGAAAAATGACTGAAGTTGACTTGAGCATTCTTAAAATTCTACTTTTAACAATTTGATAATATTTCAATGAAGAACATTTCATTGTTCATCATTTCAAGAATTCTTCCTCTAACTTCTAACCACTAGTGACTTTCTATTCACCTATCACACCCAATTTTCATGAGAAAGTAGGTGTGCAAGAATGCATGCATGACAGGCCATTTTATTTCCTGCAAGCAAAAATAGTTGTAAGCAATGAGCATAAGAGGACATATTTATTCCAAGAAATATACACTAAAATATGGTCATCAATAGAAAATGCCACTGAATGGAAGAAATGAAAATTCTAGAAATAATTTGAAGTCGAGTTTAATTTGTACATACCATTTTGAGAAATATTTAAATCTCATTTTTAACTACTGAATATAGAAATAAGACCTTTTCATGTCACAATCACTTAATAGTTTATCTTATTTTAGGAGAAGAGAAGATCCATTTCTCAAGAATTAGTCTAAGGAAAAATAATTGTAATTTGGAAAAACAACCCTTGAATAATTTCACCCTGAGGACATGAGAATAAAACAGATTCCTTAGCCGAGCGTGGTGGTGCATGCCTGGAATCCCAGCACTGGGGAGGCAGAGCAAGGAGGATTGCTGAGAGCTGAAGACCAGCCTGGGCTACAAAGTAAGTTCAAGGCCAGCCCAAACTGCATAGTGAAACCCTGTCTCAAAAAGACCAAATAAATAAATAAAATGATTAACCAGCCCCTAGGGAAGAAGAAAACCTGACGCCACCTTATACTTTATGTCTTTGGTCTCCTGCTCCTGCTAACTAGCATTAAACTTCTTTGACATCAGCTATTTGGAATACCATATTCTCCTCACCCCAGTCCACTACAAGAGGATGTGAGAGGCAGAGGAGAACTCCCTGCCTTAACAATGTGTCCATGGATAAAAAAGTCCTTGAGGTGAGCACTCAGCTCTCTGAGTGGAAAGCTGATCTGAAGATACACCATCTACTCAAATATGATCGAATGATATTCTGTAGAAATGAGGCAGAAACCAGGACACATTAGACAAAAACAAGACTGTAAGCTCAACCTGGAGAAGATGGAATGAGTTATGTAAATCTAATTTAACATGTTGCTCAGTGGTGACCCTCCCATCTGATAGGATTTTTCACAGATGGGCTTCAGAGAGAATATCATCTAGCTTTTGGATTGATGACAGCTCTCATCATGACACCTCAGAGACTGAGGATATAAACCTGGATAGGACAATGTGTCACCAGTCTTCAGTTGTGCATGCACAGATTGTCAAGAGAAAACCAAGATAATTCAAGTTCCTGGTATTTTAGTAGTCTCAGCCTTATAGGCCATTCTTTCCTTATGTAAGAATGAGACAACTCTAGTTCTGCTTGTGTAACAATTAACAGTCCCCAAATGGCTACCAGACCATCTGAGCTTTCGTTTTCTGGATCTCTTACTTCTTTTCTAATTCTTTTCAATTTCTAAGAAATCATTCTTTAATGATTTATTTATAATATTTTGCCCACTGTCACCAAATAGTTTTGAGAAACTAGGTAATTTAAAAATACATATCAAAAAAACCCCAGAGGTTAATCATATGTAATGTATACATGAAGAAAGAACTTAAAAAGTGCCAGACAGCAAATTCTCAGCAGTTGGAATGATTTTAATTATGAGTTAGTTGGATAATTAAATACTAACAGACAGTGGGAGGAAGTTGGCAAGCATATAAAAAGAGCCAAAACAGCACATGGTTAAGCAACGAAGGAAGACCCTTTAATGTTCAGGAAAAGAAAAAGAAAACTCCCAGGGGAAGGACTTTACCCAAAGGAGATTAAAAGAGAAAAGAAGACACGTTAAGGAATAACAATTCCTTTTTCCTATCACCAATTTCCCTAACAATGAACTCTTTTCTGTATATAAAGAGTACAAGAAAAATTCTATGAAGTTACTGGTGGTAAATTTTATTCTATAACAAATGGAAAGCCATTCACTAAAATTTTCTTTTTCGCTATTTATCTCTATATTTATATATTTCAACTCTGTATGAAATATACAGCCTTATTTAAGTGAGAATATTTTCTCCTGGTTAGCTTGACTTAGTTCAAGTTGTTCTACTTTGTTAATATTCTTTCCCTTTAGACAGCTCAATCGCAGATGCAGCTGTGAAACAGAAGCAGAACAAAAATTTATTTTCCCCAGTAATGAAAATGTTTGAAATCACAGCTATGAATGGACCTCTGCAGGTTGGACAGTTTGATGAAATTAATTATGTATAACAAGTATAATATTTCAAAGGGCCATGCTAGCACATTCAATAAATGTTATTGAAGCAGTCACCTGTACAGGTGGTTTGTTTCTTTGTTTGTTTTGCTGAACTGGGAATTGAAAACAGGGTCTTTGTACTGGACTACATCCTCAATTTTTTTCTGTTTTGAGGTAGCATGTCATTAAGTCACTACATTGTCTAGTCTTGCTAGCCTCCTGTCTCAGCCTTCCAGACTGCTGGGATTACATTCAACTTTGTATGATCTTTTGGCCATTGAAATATGAACAAAGTAGGCTTCCCAAATTAAACATAGGGCAGTAATTGCTGTTCTTTCCCTCTCCTTTTTCCTCCCTCTCCCTCTCCTTCTTCTTCCCTCTCCCTCTCCCTTCCCTCCCTCTGTCTCTGTCTCTCTCTCTCTCTCTCACATCCCATTTTTACCCCCTAAACTCTGATTAAGATGTTTAAACAGCAAGGGCAGAGGCAACATGCAATATCTTTGCATCCAAACCAGTCTCATAAAAAGTATACCTTGAAATAAAAGCAAAATCTTTGTATCTATTTTCCTACAGTTTCATAATATAAAAGATGAGGCATTGTATGTCTCAGAAACAAGCTAATAATAAATATTATCCATTTTTTTCCCAATAGGTTGGTTCAAAACTAAGCAGAAAATTACCAGTTACATAGCAAAGGTTAAGGAACAATCCATTGCTGAATAGAGAAGTAAATCTAGAGTTCTGGTTGACTTAGAGAATCTTCTGAAACAAAAAGTGTTTATGTATTAACAAGGGACAGTCTGGGATGTTTAGCAGAAAATATGGGAAACAGAAAAAAACTTTAAAAAGAGACAGTATACAAACTATAAAGAAATTAGGAAGAAACAAACACACATAGAAAAATAATAATATTGGTCAAGGCTCAATTCAGTGAAAAATGAATCTCAAAGAGAATGAGAAAATTCATGTTTATCATTACTCTGTTTTGGAAATTAGGTGGATGATACACAGGCAAAATATTTCCTCTAGAAAGTTAGTGTGTGTGTGTGTGTGTGTGTGTGTGCGCGCGCGCACGCGCGGGCGCGCGCGCATGGGTGTTCTACTGCTGTTATTGTTTATAGTAGTTACATAGATGGTGGCATGAGTGTTGTCACTATGGAAACTAAATAATTCCTATATACTTGATACAGTGATGCTCTGTTGGGAGCTGTTGAAGCTGGAGATTGATCACATGTGTGGGGCTAAAGCAAGCAAGCCCAGAAAAAACAGAGAGACCAACACAAGCTAAGTAAACAAGTTGTTCCAGCACCAAGAAGGCAAGCGGCCCAGGCCTGCCAAGCAATAGGTTGCTAGGAAGAGGGGCTGAAATTGACATCATCTTTCCCAGTATATAAATAAAGGGCCTACAGTGGTTGAGCAGTTCCTTTCCTTCCATCAGGAGGATAAGGGCTCCACCTGACCCCAGCTTTGTCTCTTCTTTATTTTCTCATCCTCTCGCAGTCCTTAACCCCAAGAACCTCAGGAGCTGTGCTGGGCCGTGGCAATGTTCACAGAACTTGAATAAATTTCAAACTGGTACATGAATGTAGGGAAATTGAAATTAAAATATCTGTCTTAAAAGTGACTTGATCATTCCTTTTTATTCTGGAAGCAGAAAATAAATAAAATATTCATAACAGATGCATATTTATTCTTATGCTATGGAACAGTAACTAATGTTTATTCAACCATTTCAATGTGCCAGGCAGTGCTGAGTCCCTTAATTGGACAATTATTTGAATCCCAAAATGGCCTATGAAGAAAGCATAACAGTCAAGGTCTAGTCAGACAACAGAGACCACATGACTATTTTAAGAAAGAGAATTTAATTAAAACAATTGCAGAGTAGGTACTGAAGAACTGGAAAAGGCAGGAAATAGGACACAGTAACTATAACGAGCAGTTCTCCCCACTAAGACCAGGAAGACATATGGAAGAGTATGTCACAGACACAACTTGGGGTCTGAAGGAAGCATTTGGTAGAGCTAAAACAGCCTTCTCAAGAGCAAGACTCTCCCTGGCTGGTGTTGATATTTCTGGTGATCTTCAGTGAGATTATTCCTGCACATGTTAGAGGTATATGAGAGAGAGAGAGAGAGAGAGAGAGAGAGAGAGAGAGAGAGAGAGAGAGAGTTTCAAGTAACTTCTTGCTACTATAATTAAGTGCTACTGTTAGGCTGAAGAAAATTTCCAGTGTGAGACTAAGATTAATCAAAATAGAAAATACTACCAATTATACAGGGGAATGAATCTCCCCCTAAGAGTCCAGTACAAGTTTGAGTTCTCTAAAAATCAAAGAACAAATTTTAGGAACAATAGAGATTAAGAGCAGAATATATTTATTGAGAGAAAGAAAGCTTCTGAGAGAGGCAGAAGGGGTCCCAAGTAGGTTGCCAAAGACTCTGTCCTTTCTAGGGACTTTTATAGAGTTAAAATCATGGGGTTATATGGGTTTATGGTGGGAAAACCTGGGAACTCAAAAGGCAGATGGGCATAAGGTGGGGCAGAACTATGGTTAACCAATAAGATTAATTGTTCAGATAAAATTGATTACATTAGGGACAAATGGGGAAGTGAGTCATGTAGAAAGTGGGCATTCCTAGGGAGCAGTGACTTTTCCCTTAAGGGGTTGAGATAGTGACTCCTGACTTCCACCAGGTGGGAACTATTTAGAATATCAGCCTTTAGGATATGGATGCATTTTTTTGTTCTTTTGTCTTGAAGCCTGGTCACCACAGGAGGTGTCTGTCTCCCTCACAGTTGCAAGGTATCTGGGTTTCTGCACTGGCTCCTTCAAGGACCCAACCCTGTCTAACCGCCTGTCATGGTTCTAACTAACTCAGTTGCCTGTAACAGTAATACTTCCTTTATTTTTGGTCTCTCTCTCTCTCATAGATCCTAGCAGAAGGGCAGACAGCAAAGGAAATCTATCCCAACCTCAGAATCCAAAATGGAATAGAGAAGGGAAAGGTCTAAAGCCAGAAGACAGTAGCTGAAGCCATAGCATATTAAGTGTAACAAACTATCTAAAGTGACCGATGAAAAAGTAGAGGCAACAGAAAGGTAAAGCACCCTGCACAAGGTACTCCACCATAGAAGAGGGGGAGCTAGGGTTCTCAAGGGGCAGTCTGCCTTAAAGTTCCATATCCTATCTTTCAAGCTGTGGTCAATGTTCCCATCCATTGTAGCCACTGCAGTGGAAAGAGGATCCCACGAATGCCAAGCTCCAGAACCAGGTCGGCTATGAGGTATGTGGACTTCAGGAAGTCATTTCACTGTTTGGACTTCAGTAATATTTTTCTCAAAAATGAGAACATAAAGCTCATTTTAGGTTAACCCTTAAAAAAGTAAGAATCACCCCATGAAAAGCTAAAATTCCTAAAGTGTCTATAGTGATTTGTGTTGCAGGTTATGTAACTAGTCTACCAATATTACCCAGAACAACTGCATTTGAAAACAGTTTTATGCAGTCACCCCTTTTAGTTGCCTCTTGTGCATAAATCCTTCTTTCATTTATGTCAGGCCCACTTAGAATATTTAGTCATAACACAAACAAAAAGTGGATAGAAATATTGTATTTTCAAACAATAATTTCCTACTATGGGCTGTATTCTACTACAAAGCTAAAGGTCCTCCCTTCAAGGACCTTATAATCTGATAGGTTGGTGGAAACAACCAAGGACATGTTGGGCTATAAGGAGGAAGTTGGGGACTGCTGGGGTATTTGACATTTATTCATTGGCCTAGGTGAGGTAGGATGCCTATAAGCCAAGGAAATGCTCTTTAAGCAGGTGGGTTGTGAACTGAGTTTTCTAAAAAGAAAAAGATAAAGAAAAAAAATGAGTCAAGCAAAGAAATGTGGAACAGAGGGTGAGCAGGGTTAGGCACAAAGAGTGTAAAGGTGGAGAGAGAAGTCAAGATGGCCGATCAGTTAGCAACAAAATACAAAGCCTCCCGGGAGAAACAACTCATATGCCAGAATAAAACACCCTGGAGAGACCCAGACAGAGGGAGATGGATCCTCTTCGCAGAGGAAGAAATTAAAACATAAAAAACCTTGTCAAATACTTGGGGCCTATGACTGAAACAGCTGAAAATTACAGGACACAGTGTTTTCACAGTGACACCGGCTTGAATCTGCACCAGCCAGCAGAGCTGCCCAAACACCTTCCTGCCACCACTCACAGGACGCACAGCAGCGCTGAAGTTGGGGGTTGGTGAGCCCAGCAAAGAGCAGATCCAGCAAAGGGACCTTCATTAATCCATAGTCAGTGCTGGGAATGAGACCCCCCCTCCATGGGAAGGGCACCACCAAATGGGCGACATGTTGGAATTGGGCAGGAGGAGCCTAAACTGGGAGTGACAGTGACTTCAGTTGGTTGCTCCCTCCCCAGAGCAGATTCATGGGATTTGCTTGGACTGGGCCGTGCCTGGCTGGGACTCAATGAGCCATCCCAAATCGATTCCTTATGCCTAGCAAGCACTAACTGGGTGAAAGTCCCCTGAAGTTTGGTTGGGCCGGTAGGGAGGGGCAGGCAGGAGAGGGCAGAGGTCCCTCGCCAGCGTACTTTGGAGGAACCGTAGCCAACAGTGAAGGGGGCTGGGACCTACACTGTAACCTGTGTGGAGGAAACCAAGGCCATGACAGGAGAGAGAGACAGGAGGAGGCCCCCAGCCCAGAACCCTGAGAGCACTGAACCAGGAGAGGGAAAAACAAGGGAGACTGAGGGCGGCAAACACAAAACATCAGACATGGCTTCAATGGACATTAAGAGATATCTTCGGGACCTTGTAGACAAGCTCAAAACTGAAATATTAAATCAGGTAAAGCAGGATATGAGTAGAGTAATAAAAGAAATGCTCTCAGGAAGCATCTCTCACGATACAGATGAAAGAAGGGAGGAACACAAAAAAAAGAGAGAAACATTCAATAAAGAATATAAAGAAAATATAGAATACATGAAGCAGATTCAAAGAGACTACCAGGAAATTAAAAACTCCATTGAAAGCTGGCAAAACTCCTTAAAAGAAACTAAGGATAGACTATCAAAACTTGAAGGCAAGTTGGCAGTGTATGATGATGAAAGGAAAGATCTCTTAAAAATAACAAGGAAATAGGCAGTAACAATACAAAGGCTAGAAGATCACAAGAGAATCTACAATTTAAGAATAAGAACCATGAACAAAGAAGCAGGAATTACAAAGGCTATTCACGGAAATAATTAAGGAAAACTTTCCAAGCATGGGAAAAGAAAATGACATTTGGTTGTGTGAGGCATACAGAACCCCAGCCACCTACAACCAAAACAGATCTACACCCAGACATATAATAATCAAGATGCCAGAAATTCAATATAAAAACAGAATATTAAAAGCCATCAGAGAAAAGAAACAGATTACCTATAAAGGTAAGCCCATCAGAATCACAGCTGACTTCTTGACACAGACCATCAGATCAAGAGGAGCTTGGAATAAAGTATTCCAAGCCCTGAAAAAGAATAACCTCCAGCCCAGATTGATGTACCCTGCAAAACTTTCACTAGAAGTTGATGGAGAAACAAGATGCTTCAAAGACGAAGAGGAACTGGGTGAATTTGTGACCACCAATCCAACCCTACAGAGAATACTGAAGGATATTTTAGAGACAGAAAAAAAATGCCAGGATTTTAGGAACAGTGGCAGAAATGCCTCAATGAGTAGGGCAGGAAGTAGAATGAAGGAGAAAAGTAGACAAACAAAGGCAGAAAAATAGCATAGCAGAAATGAGGCAGAGAAGGATAACTAGAAACTCTAACATAGATGGCCTTGATAGACTATATTGTTAATAGTGCACCAGGATTTAAAACCCACATTACTCACACTACTCCGCTTAATGTTTTATATTCTGTTCCAGTCATTCTACCTGTACTAGATTTGAGGGCACAGACAGTAATCCCAAAAATAACAGGATATAGTATGGTAATCATCCTTAATTTCCTATTAACTTAATCTAAACCTCTGTAAAACACAGTTTTACCATGATTGACTGTAATCAAATCTGGTTTGTTGGATCGCAGTTTTGTATTGATAGATTTTATTCAAAGCTGTTTTGATTGATAGTATCAAGTCTGAGAGTATAGGCAACTGCACTGAAGATGACAAGATCCACTAGAATATCCACTCTGGTTGGATTATTACCTGCCTTTGAAGTTTTATACTGTCAACAATGTTTTATTTTTACACTATTATTATTTACTGCTATACTCAATTATACTGTTATATTCAATTATGCCTGATGATATAGACAAGTCTATTGAAGATAATAAGAAAAAACACAGTAATCATTGTAGATCACCTTGTACTATGGTTTTATATAACTTTTTGGTTTCATGTTTTTATAGGAATTTGTTTTGTTTTGTCTTGCTAAGTTATGTTTTTCCCTCTAATACAGAAAGTATAGAAATACATGCAGAGATTCATGCATGCGTAGCTGTTTACACTCTCACTGTTTGACAACCTACTTTGTATGCTTTAATTTTGTAACTTGAGCAACTATTTCTAAGAGGACAATATGTAATTTATCAACTAGTGATTTCTTATTGTTTATCTTTTTTTTGAATTCTGTATTACCTCTACCCTTTACATGCTTCTGTTTCTCTTTAACTTAAAAAAAATGAGTCTTCAAATCCTCAGACATGATATTTATTTAGATATTACTTACTTTATCTCAGTAAGATTTTAAAGCTTTAAGTTTATAGAAATACATGTAGAGACTCATGCATGCGTAGCTGTTTACAGTCTCACTGTTTGAATATCTACTTCGTATGCTTTAATTTTGTAACTTGAACAACTATTTCTAAGAGGACAATATGTAATTTATCAACTAGTGATTTCTTACTGTTTATCTTTTTTTAAAAATTCTGTATTATCTCTACCCTTTACATGTTTTTTTCTCTTTAAATAAAATAATATGTAAAAAAAAAGAGTGTAAAGGTATTCAGAGTTGATAGAACTTTATTATGTTAGTTTTACTATTAATATTATTAGAAAACGTGCACAAGAAGCAAACATTATACACTTGGGAGCTGCAAACAGTTCAGGACTTCTAGACTGAAATATATGACTAGAGAAGGCAGGCTAATATCAGTAAAAAGAGTGAGAATGTAGATAGCAGCTAGGTGATAAAAGTGTTAAATACCAGGTTTGAGCTTTGTTTTTTGTGAGTAGGCATACTCCATAGAATACTAGTCACCATCAAAAAGCAACAAGCTACTGAAACAAGTTACATTATCAAGGAGCCTCAAAAATTATGCTAAGTGAGTGAAGCCAGAATAATCTATGATGCCACTTATATGAAATTTTGAGAGAAAGCAGATCTATAGCTGGAAAGCAGCTGAGTGGTTTTTCAAGGTTAGAGTTCAGAGTGACTAACAGTACAGAGACTGTCTATAAATAACAAAAAAGATAGAAGGTAGTTTGCAGATAAATCAGGATGCACAGCACATAAACCACAGGGTGGGTAGAATGGAATAATGCCAGTAGCTGGAACAATTTTCCCCAAAACCAGTCTAGGCTCTCCCTTCATGCCTCCAGACCTCTGGCATGATCCTACAGGGCAATACAGTGGAGGACAGTATTTCTAGAGCTAGTTTTTACGTTCTCTGGTGCTTTTGAACAACAGCCAGTCTTGAGAAAGTTCTATAAATAAAAAGAGAATCTCTTTGGATTCAATTAAAATGGTGTCTAATGTCTAGTATGACTACTTCCTGGCTACTTTTAAAAAGTGACTGAACATCTCTGAGCCTCAATCTATTAATAGAATAATCATTTCACTCAGTTCAGGAAGTTACGAGAGAATGATAACATAGGTAACTATCTGGCAAAGCATACATTCTATTTTTGTGAAACAGTGTATGTTAGGATTATTTATTAAATGGCCAGGTCTCAGATTTCTTAGCTATAAAATGAGGCTGGTAACATAAATATTCCTTTCTAGCTCTAGCATTGTATTCCAGTCTGTCAGGTCTTCAGTGAAATGTTTGGCTCCTTAAATGTATTTGTCTGAGGCTCCCATGGCAGCAATTGTTCAAGGAGATTCAATGGGCTTGCTCCTTCATTCAACATATAATTCTCTAGAGCTTGCACTCAGGGTGCAGCATTTATGGTTTACATGCAGATGCAGGCTAGAAGTGAGATAGAACAAGTGTGGTGCTGCAGCATGATGACTCCAGATATTCTAAGGCAGAATGCTAAACTTCATATTTTGAGCAGCTCAAGTGCAGTGTTTTGGACAACAAAACCTAGGTACGAGGTTAAGTATATACAAATATTACCTAAAGGTATGTGGGTGAAGGTTAGTTCTTCTTCAAATAACTCAGGTATAACCCTACTTAATGACTCTCTGACTTTCCTACCTGATCTTGCTTTTGTTAACTGCTTCATTAACACAAGTCACTTTGTGGCCTACACTGAGAAGGTGCAAGGGGAAAGTTTGAATAGAACTGATTAATTCTTTACTTAATCGTGCAGTATCTTTCTGACTGACCTTTTCCTACTCTCATTATTACAATTCCTTTTAAGAGTGAACATGCTCTATGGAACAATTAGCCTTCCCCTCTGTCTTTTTTATATTTAAGTGACTGTTTTATAAGTACCCCTTAAGTAATGTTCCTCTCCTTTCATGGTAAACTGAAAATAAAAAAATGGATTAAGTTTCTGAGCACAGAACAGTTTCAGCACAAATTACAGCTACCCAAACTATTTTCTGTTCCCTGACACACGCATGGGGCTTTAGCAGTATTTCTCAGGTCTTCAAGGGGCTGCCAGGCCAGTTCTGAGGCAACCATTATTCTCTGATGAAAAGCTCCTGTGACCTCCACCTCAGCATTAGAAAACTTGTCTATTTCTCACCTCATTCTTCAAAAGAACAAACTAGCTTTGGAACCTAGCAGGTGAGAAGTTAAAATGCATTCCATTAAAAATGTATTTTTTGTGGCAGAAATTGCCTCTCTTTCTTCTGAACTGACCTACCTTATTGGGATGAGAACACATCACAGAAATATAGTTGAAGACCAGCCATTTAAATTTGGGAGAAAATTAAGAAATATGAAAAGTGTCTCCTTGGAGTCTAAAGGAAATCTGCATAAATGCTGCATAATTGATAATGAACCACTTATCTTGCAAAATGTGCTAATGAAATGGCTACTCTCTGCTGCATTTATTCAGCTATTGATAAAATGCAATGTGAGGAATTTAACTTTTTTTGTTTTTTGTTTGTTTTGTTTTGTTTTTGGTACCAGGGATCAAACTCATGACCTACTGCTTGCCAAACAAGTACTTATGCTGCTGAGCTAAATCCCCAGCCCCTAACAATGTAACTTTTAAACTTCACCCACCAATTGAATTTAGTTTTTGGTTTGTATGTTTGTTTGTTCAGAGTTGGTAAAAAAAAAAAAAAAAAAAAAAAACACTCATGCTTTTTACCAATGAAAAATGATCTTGGCAATTAGTCTCTGAGACTGCTGGTATGCACATTTTATAATTATTATTTGTTGTTATCACTATTTATTTTGCTTTTTATAAAATTACTCTCCATTCTTCTTGATTCACCAAGATCTTCATGCTCTTTTTTTCTGTTACTATCAAAAAACAATTCAGTTTTACTAAAATGCCTATGCTTGGCTATAGCTTCAAAGTCGTACCTACAAAAGACTTGTATTCTAACAAGAGTCTAAGTCTTAGGACACAGCAGTTGTTATTAAAGAAGATAAACATTAGGATCATCTGTAAAACCATACTTTCAGCCCCCTCCATGATTCCAGAAGTTTAAATGTATGAATTTATGTGTGTGTTTGTGCATGTGTTGAAGACATGTGGATGCACGTATGAAGCTCCAAAGCTCCAAAAGTGATTCTTGTGCAGTCCCTCAATGATAAGTCACAGGGCTAATGGTCATCCAATAAGTCATCTTCAGTTACAGATTTAATCAGTACTTAGGGTAATTTTAGTTGGGAAGTTGATAGTTTCTTAACCTACCACTGATTATAGGCCAACCTGCTGTACCTGCACATTAGATCAAGTTGCTAGACAAAATGGACAGAAGATAGATGAACACACTCCCAGTTAATGTTTCTCCAAGTGTTATGTAACACATGTAGTAGAATCTTTCAGGATTAAACTGCAATAATGAAATCCTTACTTGGAACTTGATTCAGAATATTTGGAGTCAGAAAATGTAGCCTATGAAAGTTTTCAGATGCTCTTTGAATATCCAGTTGAAGACCCACTAATTAAGATGTCAATGCTTGCTAGCTATTGCTGGGGTTTAAATGTAAACATCGATGTCCCAATGTTAAAAACTTAATCTCCAATGCAATTGTGCTGAAGGAAATAGCTTTAAGAGGTATTTAGTTACAGGAATGTGCAATCGATTTAAGGGTGCATTTAGGCCCTATCTCTCTCTCTTTTGCATATGATTCTTGATCATCTTTCTTCTGTTATGAGATAATACAAGAAGACTCTGTCATCTACTAAGCCCTGAGCTTGGATTTTCCAGCCTCCAGGATTGAAAGAAATACATTTTGCTCTTTTATGAGTTGCCCAGTATGTAGTATTCTACCACAGCAGCACAAAATGGACCAAGGCCAGTAGCTTTCTCAAAAATAACTTTCTTATGATAATTATAAAGTACATATAAAATTTATAATGGCACAAAGTAAATGGAAAAAGTAACTCCTAACATCACCCAAAGAAAACCTATTATTAACATTGTTATATATTTTTCCGTTGTCTAAGAAGTACTATCAGTTAATATCTATTATCATGTAAAACTAATTTAGAAACTTTTAACCGTGTCATTGGGTAACTTGCAAAAAAATGTAACTGAAATAGCTATAGTCTTCTGTTTCATAAAAGTAATACATTTGAATAAATTAATCCCTTTCATGGACATTTAAATTGATTCCTAATTTTTTCTATTATAAATAACAATGTAAAAAATAAATCCTCTGAGGCGTATTTCTGACTAGGAGACTAATTCAGTGAAGTGGAGTGTTCATCTTTGACTGAAAGCGGTCTTGTGATCTGGTCTTGTGCTCATGATGCAGCCAGTGTTAAATGTAAGTAACTGGACCTGAAATTAAGCTTGTCTGGAAGGACAAATTCCAGTGTCTTTAATACCTAACAACTTATCATTGCCTTAATTATACTATTGGCTAGCCTGGCATGGGAGAGAGGGCTCAGAGGAGCCAACTGTCCTAGTTTGCCTGGGGCTAAGAGGATTCCTGGGTACAGGAATTTCAGTGCTAAAACCAAAAAGTCTCAGTGCCTTTACCTTCATATTTCATGACAAGAGGGCACAGTTGATCAATCACCAGAGTCAGAATCTAAATTAGGTTTGTAAAATATTAGCATGTTTTTTGCTGAGACATGAATACAATATAATATGACAACATTCACCATTTTGGTTTTCTTCAACATATTCTCTACTAGAAAACTGAGATGACAGAGATATAATTACATTTTTTAAATTCTGGATTAACATAGGTGAGTTGGAAGAAGTGAAAAAGGACCTTAGCAATACCAAAAAGTACTAATACCTCCTTCTTTATTCCCATCTGTGATGTTTACTGCAGGAACAATGGCTCCTCAGAAGCCAGCTTCCTTCCACTTGGATGCATCTTGTTAAGTATAAAGAACTTGTAAATTCACCTCTTTTCCTCACTGGCCTCCTGGCTTTTTGACTCATTTCGAAACTAGTTCTTCCTCTGTTATCTATACTTTCTATTGCTAAAAATTCATTAATGTCAGGCAATGAGATAAAGCTCTAACTAAAAAGAAAAAAAAGAATTAACTAGCAGGGGGACAGAATTACTCAGAGCCTGTACTTCCCTTGATGCACCATGGAATGTTTTCATTTCAATTACTGTGATGGTCAGGAAAGGGATAAATGCTCTCTTACATTCTGCCTAACATTGCACTACATTAAGGAAAACATTATCTCTTTTAGGGTCAATAATGCTCAGAATGTCCAAAACTAAACAGCATACATAATACAGTCTTTACCCCACCTTTACCTTCATGTCTCATGACAAGATGACACAGTTGGGACAGCATATTGATGATTAAAATGATATGACTTTGCAATTGTGGAAGAAATGGAAAGCATATATGCTATCTAATTATCTTGAATTTCTTTAGAACTGGATCTATCTGTAACTGATGAGTAGCTTTCTGGCATTTAACTTTTCAAAGGAAAGGCACACATTTTAAAGAACTTTAGATAATACAAAATGAAATCCATTTTAAATTATTTTCTTACCATATCTCATTCTATACTTGAGAAAACCTGAATGTCCTGAAATTTAGTTTACTCATTCACTTAAAATATTAATTTTTCACCATCCATATGAGTGAAGTCTGAAGATAGAATAATCATTAAGAAAACAATAAAAAAAAAAAACTCTCTTTGCCCTTGAAGATACTCTTACTTGGGGTAATACTAGCTATATGTTCAAATCTGACTACAAGGTAGTCTGGACCAGGTTACTCTGAATTTCTTATAGTTCTGTTCCACAAAATCTCTTATTCATCCATTTATTTGTACACTATTTCCATATCACAGTGTGCTGAATAGAATGATGTCACAAAGAAAAGGATTTGTGGTTCTTTTTTCCAATTCAGATGGCTGACACTGCTCACAATGAAGAGCTTCCATCATAACTGCCTGCCTATCAGTATAATTTTTTGGCCTATTTTGATAACTCACTTCTCTTTCCTCTCTTAGTTCCTCTTGCATGTCATCCATTTCTGACAGTGGTAGAGCTCCTGAAGTCAAATTTAAGGCAAGATTACCAGGCCCTGTTGTTACAGGCAGCTGAGTTAGTTAGGAACATAGGCAGTCAGACAGGGCTAGGCCCTCACAGGAGCCTACACAGAGGACCAGAAAGATACCCTGTGACCTTGGAAGAGACAGACACCTCCCACTGTCGACCAGATCCCAAAACAAAAGGCAAAACAAATGCAACCACACCCTAAGCATAAACATCAGGGATTGATATTCTAAACAGGTATGGGTCATCCTGAAAGCCAGGAACCACCATCCCAACATCCTACAGGAAGAGTCACTCCTCTTTAAGCATGCCCACTCAATATGTGACTCACTTCCCCATTTGTCTCAGATTTGGTCAATTTTATCTGAACAGTTAATCTATTGGTTGACCACAGTTCTTGTCCCACCTCATGCCTGTCTGCCTTGAATAGGTTTTCCCCATCTTGGACCTGTCTCACCTCTTGGTTTTACTCTATAAAAATCCCTAGAAAAGACAGTCTTTGGCAACTCACTTGGGATCCCTCCTTTTTGTCTCTCTCTCAGACAGAAGTTTTCTTTCTGTCAATAAATATATTCTGCTCTTAATCTTCATTGTTCCTAAAGTTAATCCTTCCATTTTAGAGAACATGAAGTCTAAACTGGACAAATAGTAGGTCAGGAGTTTCATTCCCCTATTTCACTATTATATCTTGAAATATTTCATTCTACCATTACAATTGGAGATATACTAGTTATCAATTGTTATAGTATTACCAAAACCTTAGCCGCTTAAATAATTACAGGCTTCTCTGGTTAAACATCTGCAATCAAAACTAGAATCCATGTCAAGTGGGGATTCACTCTCAGAGGAAGCCAGAGGGTGGAAGAATTGGTTTAAGCTCTCACAGGGTTTTGGAAAAATTCAGTTCTTTACAGTGATAGGACCCAGGGCTTTGGTTTCTTGCTGGTGTACAGCTAGAGGCTAACCCCCCACATAAATTCCTTGGAAAAAGAAAAAAAAAAGACAGTAGAAAGGAAAAAAATGTAAATAAAGTATTCCTGGAAACCTCCTTTTTTTAAATAAGGTAACAGGGATTAAAGAGAAGGAAGGTGATTGAGGTTAAAGAAGAATCGAGATATATTATGTACAGGTACAAATTCCCTATAATGAATGTGAGATATGAGATCTATAGATGGATGATAGGTAGCTAGATATCCAATACAATTAATTTTTAAAAAAGAAAGAAAAAATTCTTTGTTATTTTTAGTATTCTAATATGGCTGCTTGGTTTATCAACACCTCCAACAAAGAAAAAAAGATGCTAACAAAATGGTTGCTACAATCATATATAATATAATCAGGCAATGATGTACATCCATAATTGTTTAATTATTGATTAGAAGCAAGTCACAGGTCTTGCCTTCTCTGAAGTTGGAGGAATCACACAGGGACTTGGGAATCATGGTAGCTACCCTAAATGACTTGTTCATAATATTAAGTATAAAACTATATGTTAAAATACTTTTTCTCATACCTCTGCAGGCATCATCCCACTCTTTTTTTTAAATATTTATTGTTGCTGTTACAATTTGTTTTTCATTTTTATGTATATAAACTCTTTCTTGTCCAAACTACCTTCTTAGAATGCTCTTAGAATCTTCTCTTCCCCTTGATATTCTGAAATTCTATGACATTTCCAGATGAACAGTTTTGTCTGTTTATTTATTATTCATTTGGTGGGCATTTGATATGCTCCTTTCATCCACAGACTCATTTCCTTTCTTAGAACATTTTCGTGTTTGCTTCTTTATTATTTTCCATGAGCCCTTTTTTAATTGTCTAATTGTTCTGATTGTGTGAACGCCTTATTTTCTCTTTCAGGTTAGCAATATGTTTAACGTTTTTGTCTGCACTCTCCACTCCATCTGTTTATTCTGTGATTATTTTCTGTTTGTTTTGGTCTCTAAGTTTTTCATTGGAGGCCATCTTCAAATGAGATTTTTGATTATCTGTTCATAATCACAAACAACACAGTATAAATCCACCTGAAAGATCTATGTGAACAGAGATATTGTATTGACTTCAGAATCAGTATTGACTTTAGAATCAGGGTTAGGGTCTTTGGTAGTTTAACCCACTATGCCTGGTATCACTGAGTCCTTAAACTCACCAAGTGGGAATGCAGATCAGAAAGGTTAACTCATTTGTGAAAAGCTTTCAACCAATTACATAATTACTCATGTTCAAATTTTTCTAACACAATCACTATTCTTCCATGTGCATATCTTTTTTTGAAACTGAGTTTCCTCTCTTGACTACTGTTCCCTGTCTATTTATTTGTCTTTCTGGTTGATGCTAAGCATCATTTAGGACTGAAACAGGGATAAATATATATGTTTAATTGCCACATTTATGCATAAGTCACTTTGTTTCAATCAAAATAATTCAAGTTCAACTTCAAGTTTATTCAAAATAACTTCAAGTTTTAATCAAAATAATTCACTGATTTATGAGGGTACAGAGACAACCCCAATACTCCATAAATGTTATTAAATAATATTATTTAGAAAAGTAGTGAAAAGGAATTATTGCCCCAGTTGGAGAACTGTAAAGAACTTCTATAGTTTCCACTATGATACTTGATTAAACAAATATATGCCCCTGAGTGTACCATGAAACACTCATATTTTGTTTACTTCCTTAAAAGCACAAACCTAGAGGAGCTAAAGATGGCCGATCAATGAGCAACAAAATACAAAGCCTCCTGGGAGAAACAACTCGTATGCCACAATAAAACATCCTGGAGAGATCCAGACAGAGGGAGATGGATCCTCTTGACACAGGAAGAAATTAAAATGGATAAAGCTCATCAAACACGCAGTCTTGGGGCTACAATTTGAACAGCTAAAATTAGTGGACACGGCGCTTTCCGCTGCGACCTTCTGGGCCACCTGCAACCTGCTGTGACCCGCAGAGCCACCCAAATTTGTTCCTGCCGCAACTCACAGGAGCCACAGCCATGCTGAAGTTGGGGGATGTGGAGCCCAAAAGAGATGGGAGCTGGTAAAGGGACCTTTGTTAATCCATAGTCAGTGCTGGGAATAAGACTCCCCATGGAAGGGCGCAACCAAATGGACAACATGTTGGAATCAGGCAGGAGGAGCCTGAACTTTAGTTGGTTGCTCCCTCCCTAGAGCAGATTCCTGGGATTTTCTTGGCATGGGTCATGCCCCTGGCCAGGACCCAATAAGCTATCCCAAACTGATTCCCTATGCCTAGCACACACTAACCTGGTGAAGGCCTCTGAAGTTTGACTAGTCTGGTGGGGAGGGGGCAGCATACACAACCCCTGCTTACACCTCAGTGACAAGAGCAAACAGGAGAGGGCAGAAATCCCTTGCCAGCGTGCTTCAGAAGAACCATAACCAACAAAGAAAGGGGTTGGGACCTCCACCATACACCTGTATGGAAGAAACCAAAAACATGACAAAAGAGAGAAACAAGAAAAAGCCCCCAGCCCAAAAACCTGAGAACATTGATCCAGGAGAGGGAAAAACAAAAGAGACTGAGGGCAGCAAACATATAACATCAGACACGGCTTCAATGGACATTAAGAGATATCTTCAGGACCTTGTTAGATGAGCTCAAAACTGAAATATTAAATCAGGTAAAGCAAGATATAAGTAGATTAATAAAAGAAATGCTAAGCACCTCTCAAGAAGACACAGATGGAAGAAGGGAGGAACACCAAAAAAGGAGAGAAACATTCAATAAAGAATATAAAGAAAATATAGAAAACAGGAAGCAGATTCAAAGAGATTACCAGGAAATTAAAAACTTCATTGAAAGCAGGCAAAACTACTTAAAAGAAACGAAGGACAGACTATCAAAACTTGAAGACAAGTTGGCAATGTGTGATCATGAAAGGAAAGATCTCTTAAAAATAACAAGGAAACAGGTAGTAAAAAATACAAAGGCTAGAAGATTACAAGAGAATCTATAATTTAAGAATAAGAAATGTGAATGAAGAAGCAGGAATAAAAACAGGTGAATTACAAAGGCTATTCATAGAAATAATTAAGGAAAACTTCCCAAGCATGGAAAAAGAAAATGATATTCAGTTATGTGAGGCATTCAGAACTCCAGCCACCTACAACCAAAACAGAGCTACACCCAGACATTTAACAATCAAGATACCAGAAAATCAATATAAGAACAGAATATTAAAAGCCGTCAGGGAAAAGAAACAGATTACCTATAAAGGAAAGCCCATCAAGATCACGGCAGACTTCTTGACACACACCATCAGATCAAGAAGAGCTTGAAGTGAAGTATTCTAAGCCCTGAAAGAAAATAACCTCCAGCCAGATTGATGTACCCTGCAAAACTGTCACTAGAAATTAATGAAGAAACAAGATGCTTCCATGACAAAGAGAAACTGGGGGAATTTGTGACTACCAATCCAACCCTA